>JASVEL010008942.1:0-64576 GCA_032618575.1 Nicotiana noctiflora | reverse complement strand
AATATTAACTACATCTCCATTAATTACCAACTTCTTATTATTAAAAACATATAAATTACAGTGTAATAATCAAAATTAGCGGAAGACTTAGTCAAATATGATAAAGAAAAACCAAACATAATACACTACCCAAGACTGGTGTCACAATACTCACGAACTTCTAAGAATAATACACATAATTGTCTGAAAGAAAATACAAGCTGTTTATCTCGATTACATGAGATAACAGAATGAAAAGCATAGATAGGAGAGACAACGGGTCCTGCGGACGCCTGCAAGGCTACCTCGTAGTCTCGGTAGTCGAAAAATCCACAAGTCGCTACTACCGTTGCTGTTGTCCGTAACCTGTATCTGCGCAAAAAGAGCGCAGAGTGTAGTATCAGCACAACCGACCCCATGTGCTGGTAAGTGACTGGCCTATCCCAGCGAACTAGTGACAAAGCTAAGGCTAGTCACCCACATAAACCTGTACAGTTACAATATATATATATATATATACAATAAATTATAAGGAAAGATATATATATATATATAAAATAAATTATAAGGAAAGACTCTGCTCAGAAATAATAGTCAATAACTCGTGATATCCAGACTAATATAATCAACAGAATAAATCTTACTTTCATGTCTCAATTCCTTTCTCATTTCATATCTCGTGGTAGGCGTACCACCCGCTCCCAACTATCTCAGTAACTACATCTTGTGGTAGGCGTAGCACCCGCTCCCAACATATACCAATAGGCTACCGGCAACTATGGCCAATGCCAAGATTTAAGTCACTTTGTGGTCGGCGTGCCACACGATCCCAATTCATAAATATATAAGTGGTCGGCGCGCCACACGATCCCAATTCATAAACATATAAGTGGTCGGCGCGCCACACGATCCCAATTCATAAACATATAAGTGGTCGGCGCGCCACACGATCCCAATTCATAAATATATATATTACCGGCATTTAGCCAATAATCTCTATATCAATAATATTTATAATTACCGGTTTTAAACCAATAATTGATAATAATTTCAACAATTTATCTTCATTACCGGTATAACACCAATAACTCTTATTCAACAATTTATTCATAACTAAATTCATATTCCTACAAACTAGGATAGAACAAACACTTACCTCGAAAGTTTACGAACGATTCAATCCGTAGCAATGCCTTTTCCTTTCGAATTTGACTCCAATCCAATCGTATCTATACACAATTGATTTAATATCATCAATTCTACTTAACAAACTAGTTCATATTGCTAAATATGATTTTTACAACATTCTGCCCAGAATAGTAAAAATCGACCCCGGGCCCACATAATCGAAACTCAAGTTTCGAACCAAAATAAGTTCACCCAATCCTCCATGAGTTCAATACAATTTGTTCTTAAGTTCGACTCCAAAACGAGTTCTAGATCGCAAATTCTTTGAAAACCCTTACTATACTCAATTCTCAATTTTTCTACCCATTTACACCTAATTAAGCTTAGGAATTCAAATAATATTGATGGAAAATGAAGAAAACGAGTTAAGGATCACTTACCCAAGAAGTTTGATGAAGAATCGCTCAAAAATCGTCCAAGGAGCTGTGGAGAAGAGAGTTGAACAGAAATGGGATTTTTATCCCGTTTCTGTTCTATTTTGGGATTAAATTCACTGGGCAACGATTTTGTTCTACGCGATCGCGTGAACTGGGTCGCGATCGCGGAAGGCAAATATTCAACACTACGCGATCGCGTGGTCAATGCTGCGATCGCGTAGAAGAATTTCACTAGGGTGGCTTATTTGTACTACGTGATCGCGTGAACAGGGTCGCGATCGCGTTGAAGGAGAACGGAAGGCTACGCGATCGCGTGCAGACGGCTGCGATCGCGTTGAAGAAGGACAGAAAACTTCGCGATCGCGTGCAGACAGCTGCGATCGCGTTGAGTAATTTGACAAGGCGGTGCGATCGCGTGTACAAGGCCGCGATCGCGTAGAGTAAAATGTCTGTGTAAAAATTGCAGAAAATCTGCCAGTTTCCTAAGTCCAAAAACACCCCGAACCACCTCTGAAACACTCCCGAGCCCTCTCATTTGTACGGGGCATAATTGAGGGATCTCTCTCTCCTAAAGGCCTAAAATTGAGAATTCGGGATATCCATGATGATAAACTGGAATTTTAACAACCTCTCATTTGTACTCCCGAACACTATAAAATAACAGATTTGTAAAGTTAAACTTAGAAAGTATGCGTAAAAATGGGATATGTCAATCTGGTCAATGACTAACAAGGGTATATTCTCCACAAAGTCCTGTTACACTATAATAGAGTCGTCAAAACCTAGTAACCGAGATTTTAATTGAATTTGGAAACAATATTGTCCAAACAAAATAAAATTCTTCGTGTGGCAATACCTTCACAATCGACTTCCTTGTAGAACTTATCTGGCACACATCTCCATAAACAATGATCCTGTGTGTTCCATTTGTAAGACTGGAGAAGAAATACATTTTCATATTATTTTCAAATATAAGGCTAGTAGTTCCTTTTGGGACAATACAGGATGGCAATTTAAATACAATAGAAATGGCACCCACTGGCTTCTCCAAGTAAGGCAATTGAATGTTAATCTTCATAAGGCCTTGATTGACTGGAACACCCTTTTTTCTTTTATCCTATGGAATACCTGGATTAATAGAAATAACAACAACCAAAATAATACCTCCAACACTATTAATATAAATCTCATAATACAAAGATCCCTTGAATACAAACTCCTAACTAATAATACAAACAACCCTTTAAAGAAGAAACACATTAGGGTAAAATGCAGGGGCGGATTTACGCTTATCGATGTGGTATCACGCGACACAGTTTTCTCGGAAAATTTTATTAAATATATGTATTTATACTGTACATAAATAGATAAGTAGAAATAAATGACACCATTTGATATAAATTGTGTCTTGGTGTTTTGGTAATGTATTTGATGTTATTCTAAAAGGTCAAAGGTTCAAATCTCAACTAGCACATTTTTCTTTTACAAATACACAAAATTAATAGACTAAGGTTATTTCTTGTTTAAAAGTATGATAATTAAAATTATATTTTAATTCTTTTATATATTTCGACACCACTTATAAAAATTTCTGCGTACGCTCCTGGTAAAATGACATAACCCTCATAAGGGGTGGTATAAGCTTAACATTGATGCTAGCTTTAATAAAAATCAACCAAGTGGCCTGAGAGGTTTTTTCATAAACACAAATGTGAATTGGATAGTAGGTTTCACAAAAGCAATCCATACAAATGGAGCACTGGAATCAGAACTGCTGGCTCTTCTTGAAAGACTCACCACTGCTCAAGAATGGAATCTATTTCCTCTTGAAATAGAAACGGGCTGCATACATGTAATACAATGCATATATAAAGGAAATTACATCATTAACGACATTATAACTACAAAATAGTTAGTCTTGTACCTTATTTAGTATAAATATATAATCCATTTGTTAGAGCTAAATAACTTTGAACCCTATTTAGTGATAATATAAAGTTCATGTTTTCCGCCAACAAAAAAAAAATAGCCGCAATATATATTTATACTAAATAAGGTACAAGACAACTATTGATAATGTGTTGAATTAGAAGTAGTACTATTGAAACACATGGAAAAGACGCTCTCAACTAGGATAGCGTTTGGTAGGAAGAAAAATACTACAATTCTTGTAATGCTATGGATATGAGTGGCAAAATGGTTAAAAAAACAGTTAATCATTTATATTATCTACTAAAAATATTGGATAATAAACTTTTTAAAAACGGGTCAAATATGAATAAGAACCATATTATCTATTTAAAAAATGAATAACCAATGGATATCCAATGGGTTAAACTTTTACATTTGCAAGCCTTAAATTGGGGTTCCTCAAGTTAGGGTGACTAAGAATTCTCCCAAAAGTAATCATATGCAAGAAGTCATAAATAATATGATTACCCATATTATCAGCAGGTTAACCCTTTTTTCGTATGAAAAAAGGTCGGGTCGGATATGGACAATGTTCTCTAGTTTAATATAAATATATTCCATGTTGTGAAAAAAAATGAAACTAGGTAAAGCTAGATCAAAGATTCAAAATGATGAATTGTTTAAATTCTTTAACATATCACATTATTATAATAGCATTTAGCGTAACAAAAATACATATTCCATCAAAGACGATCTCTCAAAAAATTAAAAAGTTTACTCATAACAGTTGTATGTATTAATTTAGTACATTTAATTCTAACGAGAACATAGCGCACAATTAAAATTGTACGGTAAGGTCATCTCCACGCACAGTGTAGTGTGAAACTTGTATTATTGTTGCTAGACAGATACATATATGTGGTTATACACTACTAAAAATTATGTCCATGTAACAATTATTTTCTCAATTTGCTAGTCACTTTTATTTGTTAACCATGTTCATTTAGCACGGAAGTTGCACGTGATGTTAAATAAAAGTATAGGAAAACATAAAATTTAACACATTTTCAAATATCAGACTAAAGCACTTTAATTCATCTAGTAAGGATTCTTTTTTTACGGGTAAATAATATATTATATAAATATTTATGTTATTACAATGTATTTGTAATATAATTCTGGAAATATAAATAAAAACAAATAAATATATGCATAAACAGAAATGAAGAAACCAATTCGAGCCCACTGAATTCATAGTGTTTCCTTAAGGAATTTAATCCCTTCCTAGTACCCAAGGTTATGGATTATTTCCTCCCAGGATAGAACGAATTACACACTGGTGTAATGGTACTTCAAACCCCAGTGTTTCAGCGAACACAAAGTTTGGTAGCAAATCACACTTACTTTTTGCTTTGTTTGATGCTAAAAGTATGCGGAAGAAAGGAGGAGAAACTCAGAAATTCGTAGTGAAATTCTGAGCAGAATAGTGTTGTATTTATAGCCAAAAGTTGGGCTGAATCTGAAGAGTCTCTTCAGAATGGCTGTTTCTGCAAAACTGCCACAGCATAAATGACATTGCATAAATGGCCATTTACTCAATAATAAAGAGGGAAAATAAAGAGGGAAAATTGATGGGTAATTAATTTTCTGTTACAAAAACAGAAAAAACTGAAATTTGGATTTAATATTAATGTTCTGTTATTAAAATAAATATTTTAATAACATTTCTGTTAATATTTTACTATTAACAAATAAATTTGGTCCAAAAAGTTAATCAATCGATCATTTGACCAAATCCAAATCCAAATCCAAATCCAAATCCGAAGCCGAAGGCAACAAGTGAATGTGAGAGATTCAGGTCAGAGTTTTTGTGGTCTAATTCGATCAAAGGGTCAAACAACTCCTTGCTAGCCTGAAGAAGCTAATCAAGATGAAACATGACAGTGGTGGAAGCAGATGCTCAGGAATAATGCCACAAACTAACCACCACATTTTCAAACTAACAATATTTTATTTGTCTAAAGCACGGGCAAGAAATTTTTAAGTCCATAGGGACCGTCTGTGGGAAAAGCATGGTTCAGGGAGCAAGATTATATCCAGAATCCTCCAAAATGTGAGCGTGGCTCAGGTAAGTTAATTTTTAAAGTTTTCAGGACCCTCCTGGATAATGGGATTTAATTTTTAAATTTTCAGGACCCTCGCGGATAATGGGATTTAATTTTAGAATTTTCAGGACCCTCCTGGATAATGGGATTTAGTATTTGAATTTTCAGGACCCTCCTGGATAATGGGATTTAGTTTTTGAATTTTCAGGACCCTCCTGGATAATGGGATTTAATTTTAAGTTTTCAGGATCCTCCTGGATAATGGGATTTAGTTTTAAGTTTTCCGGACCCTCCTGGAAAATGGGATTTAATTTTAAGTTTTCAGGACCCTCCTGGATAATGGGATTTAATTTTCAGTTTTCAGGACCCTCCTGGATAATGGGATTTGATTTTAAGCTTTCAGGACCCTCCTGGATAATGGGATTTAATTTTAAGTTCTCAGGACCCTCTTGTATAATGGGATTTAATTTTTGAATTTTCAGGACCCTCCTGGATAATGGGATTTAATTTTAAGTTTTCAGGACCCTCCTGGATAATGGGATTTAGTTTTAAGTTTTCAGGACCCTCCTGGATAATGGGATTTAATTTTAAGTTTTCGGGACCCTCCTGGATAATGGGATTTAGTTTTAAGTTTTCAGGACCCTCCTGGATAATGGGATTTAGTTTTAAGTTTTTAGGACCCTCCTGGATAATGGGATTTAGTTTTAAGTTTTCAGGACCCTCCTGGATAATGGGATTTAATTTTAAGTTTTCAGGACCCTCCTGGATAATGGGATTTAATTTTAAGTTTTCAGGACCCTCCTGGATAATGGGATTTAATTTTAAGTTTTCAGGACCCTCCTGGATAATGGGATTTAATTTTAAGTTTTCAGGACCCTCCTGGATAATGGGATTTAATTTTAAGTTTTCAGGACCCTCCTGGATAATGGGATTTAGTTTTAGAATTTTCAGGACCCTCCTAGATAATGGGATTTAGTTTTAACTTTTCAGGACCCTCCTGGATAATGGGATTTAGTTTTAAGTTTTCAGGACCCTCCTAGATAATGGGATTTAATTTTACAATTTTCAGGACCCTCCTGGATAATGGGATTTAGTTTTAGAATTTTCAGGACCCTCCTGGATAATGGGATTTAGTTTTAGAATTCTCAGGACCCTCCTAGATAATGGGATTTAATTTTTAGTTTTCAGGACCCTCCTGGATAATGGGATTTAATTTTTGAATTTTTAGAACCCTCCTGGATAATGGGATTTAGTTTTAGAATTTTCAGGACCCTCCTGGATAATGGGATTTAATTTTAAGTTTTTAGGACCCTCCTGGATAATGGAATTTAATTTTAGAATTTTCAGGACCCTCCTGGATAATGGGATTTAGTTTTAGAATTTTCAGGACCCTCTTGGATAATGAGATTTAGTTTTAGAATTCTCAGGACCCTCCTAGATAATGGGATTTAATTTTTAGTTTTCAGGACCCTCCTGGATAATGGGATTTAATTTTTGAATTTTCAGGACCCTCCTGGATAATGGGATTTAGTTTTAGAATTTTCAGGACCCTCTTGGATAATGGGATTTAATTTTAAGTTTTCAGGACCCTCCTGGATAATGGGATTTAATTTTAAGTTTTCAGGATCCTCCTGAATAATGGGATTTAATTTTAGAATTTTTAGGACCCTCCTGGATAATGGGATTTAGTTTTTGAATTTTCAGGACCCTCCTGGATAATGGGATCTAACTTTCAAATTTTGAGAGCTCTATAGGTAGCATGATCCAATTAATATTCACATCTATGCCCGAATCCCAAACTGGGGCAGAAAAATTTTCTTTTGTTTTGTCTGTTTTGTTGTAATGTCAGGCACCCACGTGGATAACGAGGCAAATCATTTCAGAAATCAGTTCATGCTAAAAGTGGCAGATGCTCGCGGCAAGAATGCGAGTCAATAATCCGAGGCGATCAACATAAGTAATTTCAATCCAGAATAGAAAAGAAAAACAAAAAAAAAAGGGAAAAAGAAAAAGAAAAAAAAAGAAGAGAAAATGGAGGTGAGTCCAAAGTGCACAAGCCGAGACAAGAGGTGGATCGCTCAAGACATGACTAAAGTCACAAGCATTGTTTGTCCGGTTTTGATCCGAAAAGTAGAAGAAAACGAGCTAACACCTGCATCTAGCGAGCATCAAGGTTCAGATCTGAAGTCTGCATGAAGAACCATTCAAGAATCAAGATCAAGCTTCAGAAGACTTATAGATAGGAATCTTGTAACTCATAGTTATCAGGTTTAGTTAGTTTTTTTCATTTTCTGATTTTTGATGTAACAATAGGACCGCGGGCTGGAACCTCGACGGCACTCGAATCGACTCTCCACCTCGGTAAACTCCATCATCTCATTCACTTCTGAACTACACGTGGCTTGATTCCTCTATAGCCGAGGATATGTAGGCAGCTCAGATACCAGAGCTCGGTCACATTCCCTTTTCTTCTAGTTGGTCCTTTAAATAAGGGTCAGGTCAAAAATCCTGTCTAGTCGTTCTTTGTCTGAAAATACTTTGTATTTTCAGTCAAAGAGGGGCAGCTGTAGACACGTAATTTTTGACAATCCCCGAAATTTTACCCGTTTTAGAGTAGAATATTTAATTTAGGTCTCATATAGCTATTTCCACTAATTTTAACTCTTTTACATTATTTTTATTATAAAATTGAAAAAATACAAAAATAGTTTCATGCTATTACATAATTTATTTAATTAATTGAAATTAATTTGATTTTAATTCAAAGCATTGGGTTATTTAGTTAATAGATTGCTAAAATTAAAGAATTACAAGTTTTGGGCCCCATTTTGCAATAGAGGAGGCCCAAATCCGGTGGTCCATACCCCTGACCCGCCGACCCGACCCGCCCCATAACCCTTCTCCTTCTTAACATAACAAGACACAAAAAGAAAAAAAAACTAGAGACTACCCAGCCGCCCACCCCATCTCTTCTTCATCTAACAACAAGATAAAACAAAAACCCTAGCACACAAGAGGAGGGCCGCCAGCCTCCACCTCCAAGGCCAGCGGCCAGCCCTAGCAGAGAGCTGAAAAAAAAAACCCCAGCCGCCCAAAAGACCCCTCATCTTCTACATAACATTAATAAAAAAGACACAACAAAAAACCCTAGAATAACAACAACCATCCGGCCGCCTGCTCACCCGCGACCAGCCCAATTCTGCCGCATCTCCAAGATCCAGCCACCATGCCGCCAGTCACCCAACCAGCCGCCTAACCGCTAACACCATAGCGCCGCCACCAGCAGCATTTCCTCCACCGTTCTCGCCAGAGAAGCCCGGCCGCCCAACGTCCATCCTCGAACACCATTCACCAACGTTAAGTAGTAACAAGTCCGACCAAACACAAACACAGACGGACAAGATCGAAAGGAAAAAAAATCGACGGGAAACAATAAAAAGAATCCAGTTTTTTTGCTTTTCAAATTCGAAAAATACACTCTATTCTCTCATTTTCGGTCTTCTCATGGAGTGGATTTGAATTCGAGATTGGAGTTCCGTCGATGTTGATGACGATTCAAGTTTCCATCCACGTTTCATAACGTTTTAAGCTCAAAACAATGATACAATTGTCTTTCAGCTTGAGGTCTATTCTTCCCTTTCCTTATTGTTCTTTTATTTGATATCATGACTTGTCATTTGTTTGTTTATTAAGATGAATTGATCTGGTTGTTGTTTTCATTGAATTGGTTAGTGAATTGTTTTTGTAGTTTTGGTTGCCAAATTAAAATGGGATTACTAAGTGAGAACTCCACTAGGATCTTATTAACCTTGAAATAATCAATGGGGTCGTGGGATCTGTTTTCAAGAGGATGAGAATCCTTTTAATTGAAATCAAGATAAATTTGGTGGTAGTTTATGCGCAGGCTTTGAAACTAAGTTTAGTTATGCTTTATTTGTGTATAACGTTAGGAGCATGTACAAGCCGACAACACTTGGGTAGGCAAACTTTAAGATTTTGTTAATTTTGAGGTGAGAGGTTGTCCCTTAGTTAAATTTATCCGGGGAATGCCCCGTGAAGTTTGTAAATATTATTATTCGCGGTATGCCCCGAAAAACTGTGTAAATATTTTGGAGGCCTTGACGGGTACGGTGGAGAAGCCGTAGTATCAGTTAGCTTAAGACATTTCTTTTCTTTTTATTTTCTCATTTAGGTGGGGACGACCTCGAGCCTCTTTTGTGCTTATTCTGTTTTTTTGTGTTTGTTCTACCTCAACTTGAATGTTTTGAAAGCCAACTTGATCGAGTACGCAACCGTGACCTTCACGGGACTTGGGGAGTGCCTAACACCTTCTCCCCGAGTCAAATGAACCCCCTTACCCGAATCTCTGGTGCAGACTTAGTTTTGAAGTCTAAAGTGTTTTAAAGGAAAATTATTTAAAAAACGGTGGCCTGGCACACCGAAATCAATGTCAGGTGGCGACTCTGAGTTAATTCCTTTTAAACACAAATTTTTGTCACTTTCAAAATTGAAAACCCTTTTCAAGCCTTTTTACTAAAATCTTTTTATTTTTTTTAAGAGGATTTAGTGGAAAGGTTTGGTTTTGGTGAAAAAAAGGGGTGTGACACATCTGGATAAGTAGGTTTCCCTTTGAACTTTCCGTAGTGAACTTATGTCGGATATACTCGATCAATCGGTAGATTTGATATCTTTGAACCGTCGAACTTTGGTGTATACCTAGACAACCACAAGTCACACAACCAACCCTTAACCGTCTTTGGTTCTCATTGTTGTGTTCGTTTCAGCCATGAACACCGCCTGGTTTCATAAGTGCGTAGAGAACTGGCCTTACAGAATTCTCCTTGAAGCGGCTAACACTTCACACTTACATAGGTGATTCCTAAACGTGTCATCCCGTAGATACATTATTTGATATACCCCGTATCAAATTTAGAGATCATTAAAAAGCCTTAATGCTTTATCCTTGGTACTGAAACATTGTCTTATAAGAGAATGGATCCAAAGTTTATTTGACAATGTTGAACCGTCATAAATGACTTTGTTTGATCTCCTTGAACCTAGATCTTGGGATCTCCAGGTCTTCTAGGTAGAGTTACCGCCACTATGACTTGTTCTCGGCCATAGTCCCATTCCCCTTGATGATTTCTCAACTACATCTCTAGTTAGGCCTTTTGTAAGTGGATCCGCCGCATTATCACTTGACTTTACATAGTCAATCGTGATAATTCCTCTAGAGAGTAATTGTCTAACGGTTTTATGTCTTCGTCGTATATGACGAGATTTACCGTTATACATAATGCTCCCAGCCCTTCCAATTGTCGCTTGACTATCGCAGTGTATGCATATTGGTGCCAAGGGTTTGGGCCAAAATGGAATATCTTCTAAGAAATCCCGGATCCATTCAGCTTCTTCACCGGCTATATCCAAGGCTATGAACTCAGCCTCCATTGTAGAGCGGGCAATACAAGTTTGTTTGGACGACTTCCAAGATACCGCTCCTCCACCAATGGTGAATACATATCCACTTGTGGA
This sequence comes from Nicotiana noctiflora, assembly GCA_032618575.1. Taxonomy (NCBI): domain Eukaryota; kingdom Viridiplantae; phylum Streptophyta; class Magnoliopsida; order Solanales; family Solanaceae; genus Nicotiana; species Nicotiana noctiflora. The sequence goes on along the minus strand of JASVEL010008942.1, from coordinate 53,484 downwards.
CTTGGAATCAGTTGATCCGGTGATCCAATTTGCATCACAATATCCCTCAATGACCGCATGATATTTATTGTAGTGCAAAGCAAAGTCCTGGGTATGTACTAAGTACCCCAAAACTCGTTTCATGGCCATCCAATGAGATTGACCTGGATTGCTCGTATATCGACTCAATTTACTTATAGCACAGGCTATATCTGGTCGTGTACAATTCATGATGTACATTAAGCAACCCAACACACGAGCATAATCCAATTGTGATATGCTTTGGCCTTTGTTTTTTGCTAATGCAAGATTCACGCCAATTGGAGTCTTTGCAACTTTAAAGCCCAAGTGCTTGAATTTTTCAAGTACTGTCTTGATATAATGAGATTGTGACAACGCCGGACCTTGAGAAGTCTTATGGATCTTAATTCCTAGAATTAAATCAGCAACTCCCAAGTCTTTCATATCAAACTTGCTAGTTAGCATACGCTTAGTAGCATTTATATTGGCAATGTCATTACTCATTATGAGTATATCATCCACATATAAGCAAACAATGACTATGTGATTTGGAACATTTTTAATGTATACACATTTATCACATTCATTTATCTTAAACCCATTTGACAACATTGTTTGGTCAAATTTAGCATGCCATTGTTTGGGTGCTTGTTTTAATCCGTAAAGGGACTTAACAAGTCTACAGACCTTCTTTTCTTTACCTGGAACCACAAACCCTTCTGGTTGTTTCATGTAGATTTCTTCCTCCAACTTTCCATTTAAGAAAGCTGTCTTAACATCCATTTGATGAATTTCAAGACCATAAATTGTAGCTAACGCTACTAACGTTCGTATGGACGTAATTCTTGTAACTGGAGAGAATGTATCAAAATAATCAAGACCTTCTCGTTATCTATACCCTTTGACCACAAGTCTTGCCTTATATTTGTCAATAGTGCCATCATCTTTAATTTTCCTCTTAAAGATCCATTTAGAACCCAACGGTTTGTTTCCGGGAGGAAGATCAACCAATTCCCATGTATGGTTGTTCAATATAGATTATATTTAACTATTGACTGCCTCTTTCCATAACAATGATTCCGAAGAAGACATAGCTTCTTTAAATGTTTGAGGCTCATTTTCCAATAAGAAAGTCACAAAATCTGGTCCAAATGAAGTAGACGTTCTTTGACGTTTACTACGCCTTGGATCTTCCTGGTTAAGTGTACTTTCTTTTGCTTCTTCCCGAGATCGTTTAGATCCTTCACTAATCGACTCACATTCCTTTTTGTACGGATATATATTTTCAAAGAACTCAGCATTATCTGATTCTATAACCGTATTATTATGAATGTCGGGATTTTCTGATTTATGAACCAGAAATCGATATGCTTTACTATTAGTCGCATATCCTATGAAAACACAATCAACGGTTTTCGGTCCTATTTTTACCCTTTTGGGTTTAGGAACTTGTACTTTTGCCAAACACCCCCACACTTTAAAATAATTCAAGTTGGGCTTCCTTCCTTTCCATTTTTCATATGGAATGGATTGTGTTTTGCTATGGGATACTCGATTTAGTATTCGGAAAGCCGTAAGTATGGCTTCCCCCCACAAGTTCTGTGGAAAACAAGAACTTATCAATAATGCGTTCATCATCTCCTTTAATGAACGATTCTTTCTTTCTGCAATCCCATTGGATTGGGGCGTGTAAGGGGCCGTTGTTTGATGAATAATTCCATATTCTAAACATATTTGTTCAAAAAGAGATTCATATTCACCACCCCTATCACTTCTTATCATTTTGATTTTCTTGTTAAGTTGTGTTTCAACTTCATTTTTGTATTGCTTGAATGCGTCTATTGCTTCATCTTTACTATTAAGTAAGTAAACATAGCAATATCGAGTACTATCGTCAATAAAAGTTATGAAATACTTCTTTCCACCGCGAGATGGTATTGACTTCATGTCACAAATATTCTGTGTGAATTAAGTCTAAAGGATTTGAATTCCTTTCAACCGACTTATAAGGATGTTTAACATTCTTAGATTCCACACATACTTGACATTTTGATTTGTCATATCATTTAGGCAATACTTCCAAATTAATCATTTTCCGCAAGGTTTTATAATTGACATGACCCAAACGTATATGCCATAATTCATTTGACTCAAGTAAGTAAGACGAAGCTGAAATTTTATTATTATTCTCAACGACCATTACATTGAGCTTGAAAAGGCCCTCAGTGAGGTAACCTTTTCCTACAAACATTTCTTTCTTACTTATTACAACCGTATCGGAAACAAAAACACATTTAAAACCATTCTTAACAAGAAGTCCAGTAGAGACTAAATTCTTCCTAATCTCGGGAACATGAAGGACTGTGAGCACGTGATTTTTGCCTTACTCGAGAAGTACTCCCAGAAAATTCAAAAATAAAAATAGTCTCGTGTTGGGCATGATTTGTGTGATTTTGTGCTATTTTTATCTTTTGTGTGCACGTTTATTTATTTAAATTAAAAAATACAAAAAATATACGCTAGGCTTTGCATTTTCAGTTTTTGATATCGAAGTCATGTGATTCACATTTTTTGAGTGATACGTAATTGTGTGCGTTAATTGTAGTAAAAAATAGCGGTGTTATAGGTTAGTATATGCATATGTGTGTATATATATATATATGTATATATATACATATATATATATATATATATACACATACACATATAATATCCGATCTGGGCCAATTTCAATCTAAAAGCCAGGCCCAATCGGATTTCTTCCAACCCAGGCCCAAACGAATCCCATATCCGTCCAGCCCCAGCCTATGTAATGCTTGATCTGGACCGTTGGATTTCATTATCCAACGGCCCAGATTAATCCGTTAATTCTAATATACATTCAGCCTATGCTTTAACCAAACGACGTCGTTTGGTTTAAGTGAGGGGATCCTGATCGTTGATCGTAAGTGATCCAACGATCAGGATTCAATCTCATCTCCAGTATATATTCCTCATTTCACACCCCGCCCCCCCAAGCCAGAACCCCCCCTCCCTTCATCTCCCTCAGAGCTCTCAAACACCCGGTGTAACGCCGCCCTCCTCCGCCTGCCGGAAATCGCCTCACGGCGGTTCCGGTAGGCCAATCGCCACCAAACCAATGCCAAACCCTTCCCCTCACCTCCCCCACCACGATCCCAGCCTCCATTAGGCTCGAATATCGCTCGAGCGTCTCGAATATTTGTTCGAAGGTCGCCGGAATTTGACATTCATGCCAAACCTCACCAAAATCACACCATAGCCTCCCCTCGCCTCCCTCATACCCCCACCGGCCTTGGTTTAGCTCGAATCTTACCAGGGTTGTAAAAGCCCCAAATCTCGGCCATGAACCCTAGGTGCCGATTTCTTCCTAATTGAGGTCTAATAGACCTTAATTGGGATGTTTTCATTATTGAAAACATCTCAATTAAGGTCCATTGGCCTCAAAAACGAAGAACCCAAGTCCAAGTTGAATCCCAAGTTCGAATTGAACCCAAGACAGGTCCGGGTCCGTTCAAATGCAGAGTTGGTCTTCTCCTATGGTATTTCTTCCTTTATTTCTTCATATTCCATTTGTTAATCAATTAAATTTTGTCCTCATGCTTTAGTTTTTCAGTTTTTGTTCTTCATCCCCAAAGACTTTTATTTGGTCAAGTTGTATTCTGTTAATTGTTCGAATGCGTTCGTCATAGGATAGTTATTCGTTTCGCTTGGCGTCGTCGAATATTTGGTTTTCATTTTTTGCCGAGACTTTCAGAATCACTGTTTGGATAATTGATTTGTTACCATTGTTATAGGTTGTAGTTGATTAAATGTCGTCGATTAGCTGCATAGGTCGATTTGTTTGATATCCCAGACAGTGAATAACACTTGTGAATTGAATTGGAGTGTTTGATTGAAACCGAACTTAGGATGGGAATTAGCTGACTAGAAATTAGGTGTTAGCATCTTTGAAATATCCCTGGTGCCCTGCACATGAAGCTGGACAGTGGAGTCTGCTGTCACTGCAGGGCACTTAGCCTTGTCTGGGCAGAAACCATAGTTAATTAATAAAGTCCATACATGGACAAGGGGTAGTGGAAGTTCAGGGACAGTGGGTCTGGCAGAGTTGAGAGCATGGGCAGGGTGATAGTTAATTAGGGGCAGATGGTCTGGAGGGTTTGTTAGCTATAAATAGGGCATATTCATACATGTATAAGGGAGACATTTTTGGATAGATATACAGACATACACTTGAGAGGAGACAGACTTGAGAGCATCTGTGATAAGCAAAATACCTGGAGATATACGTTGATAGACATACATTCATAGAGATTGATAGGCATACACAAACACACATTATAGAGACAGACTTGAGAGCATCCTGGAGAAGCAAAAACAGTAGCATATTCATAGACACTTGAGAGGATATACATACAGAGATTGGAGAGTACCCTGAGAGTGACAAAAAGTCACTGTTTCAGTGGTTTGGAGTCACTGTTCTTCGAGTTTTCTTGGCTACTGTCTGGCTGGTTCTTCTGTTAGTGATTGCTGCCTGGGGTTTGGTCGTTTTGTTTGCTGCCTGGGTTGCTGTTGTTGCAGACCTTGTTGTGTTGTTGTGTATTGGTTTGTTGCTGTCACATATCAGCTGGGTAGCTCTTGATTTGCTTTAGTGTTGTTGCTGTTAGACAGTGTTGTTGTTGCTGTGGTGCTCGTTTGAGACTGTTTGGTCAGTAGGGTTGCTGTTCTTGGTCATTAGTGTCGCTGGTTGGTTTATAGTTGATACTGTTGGGTTAATTTGGTGCTGTTGGTTCCTTATTTTGTTGGTTGTTGGTCTATCTGGTTGCTGGGCTATTGGTTATTGGTTTACTGTTGCTGTTACTGTTCCTGCTACTGTTGTTGCGTTTGCCATTGCTCACTCTTCCTTGTTCTTCCGCATTCCAGGTACACACTTCTGTTATTGTAGCTCCTTGGTACGAAAAGAATGAAGTTTGAAGCTTGTGCATAAAGTCTATTGAAACATGTAGTCGTTTATAGTTCTTATGTTTAATTACATTCTGTTATTCTTCAATTAAATTTGTATTGCTAGTTTTGTTACGGAAATGTAGCTAGACCAAAGATACACTATCATTAGATATGCACGTAAATCCGAATTAGTCTGTTGTATCTTTGTCCAATCTTCTCTACTCATGTGTATAATCTCCAAACCTGTTAAATGATAGACCTTATGTTAAAAGCAAGATTAGCTAGGGAGTTGTTACTCAACGGGATGACGTAATTAGATTAAAAAGAGTCGGGGGTGCATTTCATGTGACCCGACCCCAATTTCGGGCAAAAGTGAATAAAGCATGTCATGAACCGCAGGCGCATTTCATGTGATGTGGTTAGTAGCAAGTTTTAAGTAATTTGGAATCAATTCTTAAGTAAGATACAGTGAGATGTAGTTCGCTTTAGATTTGAATCAAAGGTACGCCTCGCCCAATAGTTACACTAATCACATAGCCGTCATAAATGTACATATAAATACTTAGGTTTCGAGATGCGTCGTTTCTTAACGAATATCACACCTTTCTCAACAATGTAAATAAGTAGTCGAGCCGGGCATATATTTTAGTTTTACCTTTTAAATACGGGTGCGCATTTCATGTGACCCGAATCCAAACCCCGAAATGTTGAATAAGAATATGTTGAGGATCCGGGTGCATTTCATGTGACGTGATTCGAAAGCATATTTTTAAGCAATTTTCTCTTTCGTAAATCACAACCAATAATAAAAGCGGTAAAAAGGTATTAACTTGCACCAAGTACATAATTGTAAAAAGCAGATAGATAAGCCAAACACGACAGTTGAGCGACCGTGCTAGAACCACGGAATTCGGGAATGCCTAATACCTTCTCCGGGTTAATAGAATTCCTTATCCGGATTTCTGGTTCGCGGACTGTTAAATAGAGTCATTCTTTTCCTCGATTCGGGATTTAACCGGTGACTTGGGACACCATAAAATCTCCCAAGTGGCGACTCTGAAATAATTAAAATAAATCCCATCTCGATTGTCCTTTAATTGGAAAAACTCTTTGCATCCTCGCGGGTGCGTAAAAAAGAGGTGTGACAGCTCTGGCGACTCTGCTGGGGATTATCTTTAGAATTCGAGCTCGGAATAACTGTTGTATTTGGCATATTTTATTATCCGATTTTTTTTTTACATGTTGGCATCAATGTGCAAAATGTTGTTTTTACTGCTTTGATATTGTGTGAACTGTATATATAAATTGTGCCGGAACCAATCTCCTCTCTGAGTCTTCTAAATCATGAAGAAGGGTGCACTTCGTGTGACTTCTTTTCTGTATAGTGTCTAATTCCCATGGTAGAACGAGGTTTGGATAAGTTGCAAAACCGGTGAAGCTTCTGTATTCCCGGGTTGCTGCCTCCTCCTCGGCTCGAGCTGTCCGCTCGGGTAAGCCAAGTCTAGAACAGATAAACCCAGGTTTTGAGCCTAGAATAACAAAGCTTCATGCCGGATCCCTAGTAGGAAACGTTTATTTGCATCATGTCGCATTTTGGCTTAGGGGACTCAACACAGGGGTTGGGTCCGTCTAGGACGAGCAACCTGAAGTAAAAAGACCATCCTGCTGCATCCTATTTGTTTTACGCATTTATTTGCTTCAAACATTTATGCTGACCGGCTTAAATATAGGGAAAATTTGAAAAAAAAAAAAAAAAAAAAAAAAAAAAAAAAAAAGAAAAAAAGAAAAAATGTGTTTTGTTGTTAAGATAGAAATAGCTTATTTGTTTTTCTTTAGTAAAATGAATAAATAAATGATGCCGTTTGTTTCGTCAAAACCGAACTACGGGGGTTTGATTCTCATCGGATGTGAGATACGTAGGCAACCTCCATCGGGTCCAACTTCACCTTGTGAAAAATTAATTTTTGTACTAAATAAGTCGGTGACGCTGTTTTCAAAAATAGCCGAATGTTCCCGGAAGGGACGCCGGAAGGCTAATTTCGTATAAACGGCCACCTTTGGGTCAATTTTGATTTCGATCAATTTACCCCACAGCCTTAAAAGCCTTCGTCCCCGAGACGTTGAAAGGCCGTGATTGAAAACTGATTTTTATTGTTGTTTAGCAAAACCAAGTTGTTTTCTTATTCAAATCACCTTAATAAATGTGCAGGATGAGCACGAATCAGAATAAATCATTTTCAATCTTTAGTGAAGTCCCTCAACAGCTCCGTATATGGTGGAACGATTTGGAAGACAGTAGCAAAAAGGTCGTAGGGAGAATTTTGGGAGGTTTGGTTGATCTGTTGAATATTGAGCCAAGGGAAGACATCATCAAGGCACTGGTATCTTTCTGGGATCCGACCCGCAATGTGTTCCGTTTTGTGGACTTTGAATTGACGCCCACATTAGAGGAAATTGCGGGCTATGCAGGACTTAATGGGAAATTAAGAGGGCAATACCTGCTCTCACCAAGACCGGTATCTCCACATGGGTTTCTGGATTTATTGAGCATTAGTCGAAAGGTGAAAAATGATGATCTGTTGAAAGGGTATTGCGATCTTCAATTCTTATATCAACGGTACGGCACTCCTCGGGGTTTTGAAGAGTCAAACCTTGGACTGACTCACGCAGGGAATAGAACCAAGTGGGAGGCCAGGCGAATTCTAGCATTCCTAACGACATTCTTGGGGGTTGTGATTTGTCCGCGTGAAGATAAGAAGATAGAGATAAGTCTGGTAGGAATAGCCGATGTTGCAATCAAAAAGGCTACCAGCACGGTGGTCCCTTTGGTTTTGTCCGAAATCTATCGAGCCTTGACTGTATGCCGAGAAGGGGGCAATTTCTTCCAAGGTTGCAATCCGTTACTCCAATTATGGATGCAAGAACACCTCCATCACCGAACACAATACATGAACCATGGGTTGACCGGAAAAAACTGTATCAGGGGTTTCGAAGAACGGATGATGGGTGCTGTATTCCCTGTAGGCGTCGAGGCATGGCTTGCACAACTGAGTTCAATAGAAGCCGATCAGATTGAATGGGCATTCGGGTGGTTACCCGATACTGAAGTAATATATATGGCAGCCGAGGAGTGTTATATCCTTCTGATGGGGATCCGCAGTGTCCAACCATATGTCCCTCACCGTGTATTACGTCAACTAGGAAGGTTTCAGGTTATTCCTACCGATCAAGACCTAAGGAAGTACGCCATTGAGTTGAGCCCGGGAGTTGCATTCCCCGAAGAGAAGATTAGAAGGCTGTGGCACGAGTGTCGGTTCCTCGAGCCTAAAACCATGGTCCGGGAACTATCTAAGGGAGAGGTGGATCCAAAGTACAACGTGTGGTTCGGGAAAAGATTTCAGATCCGTCGAAAATGTTCTAAAAGAGCCCATGTCCAACAGTTCACGGAAGATTCACGGGAACAATGGGATTGGTTAGCAAAAGAGGAGGGGTACAGAACGAAGATCGGCAGGATAGAACAGCAGGTCCGGGACCTTCAGTTCGAGAAGAGCGTGCAAGCCGCCACCGACGAAGGAGATAAAAAGAAGTTGGTACAAGAGAATGACTTCTTAAGAGCTCAAATCCAGCAAATAAAAAGAGATGCTGACAAACAGTCGAGGAGTCGGGCCGACGAAAAATTGATAAGGGGTTTGAGAAGCCAAGTCACCGACATCCAAAGAGAATTGAACGAGTCAAAAGCCCAAATAACGAGGATCCGTGCTAGCTGGAAAAAGGAGGCACATCAACATGCACTTCACCTAAAGCGGGTAGAAGAGGATTACACTGATATCATCACCAGTTTAAGGGAAGCAAATGTTGTCCTCAGAGAGCGGGTTTTTAAGCAAGCCCAAGATGCCAGAGCAGACCTCGACCGCTGCCACAATTTGATGGCCCGACTGCAAGGACAAGTGGATAGGCTCCTAGATCAAGTCACCAACAATGCTCGAAGATTGGGAGCGAAAAACCAGCAAATAGAGCGGCTACTCGGAGAAAGGGACATGATCAAGGATAGAATTGGAGAAATCGGGCACTATGTCACCATGAAGTGCCTAGCTTGTGAACGAATGCCCCGCGCCGACCTTTTCGCTTCAATTATGGGTTATGTTCATCGGATCATGGAAGAGTTGAGGAAACTGCACAAGGGCCTCACACCAAGGCCTGCGGCAAGGCCGAATGATGCCTCGCAGGGCCCCCAGGAGTTTTAGGGCATTAGATTTTTGATTGAAAATGTATTCTGAAATGTTGAGTCAAGCTAGTTGGCATTTTTATCTTTACTTTCCCAAGTCAAGCATTTTTCTTTTTGTTTTGCTGATTTTGTAAGACGTGTTTTGTAACTACACGGTTTTATTTGATATAAAAGTTACTGAATTTTGCCACAATCTTGTTACCAGAACTACGCTCGGTCTGATTCACGCGGGGTCGTGATACGTAGGCAATCCACATAAGATTCGACCACCACTAAAAAGAAAGAAAAGAATCCAAAGGCTAAATAACAATAAGGTTTGCAAAGATAGTCTAAAAAGAAAAAAAAAAAAAAAAAAAAAAAAAAAAAAGAAGAAAAAGAAAGAAAAAGAAAAAGGGCCGGAATGACGCATGTTAAAGAGTACACGTAGAAAGGGTTATTTGGTTAGGTGCATTGCATCCAACGTGCTATAACATATCCGTCAAACTCGGTGAACTAACAAGTTTGTTGCGTATTCCAGAAAGTTTAGCAGTTGGTTTGACAGAATATACTGGCCAACCATCCCTACCGTACTAGATCCAAAGGACCAGTTACAGTAAGCATGTCGAGTTCCGGCAAGAGTCTCGAGGAAGAAAAGTCCGAGCTACAAATCATGAAGGAAGAAGTAGACCGGTTAAAACAACAGATAACAGAGATGCACCTGGCCTGGGCCAGGGAACAGTCTTCACCAAACCGCCCTACTCTCGCCTCCGCTCCGGAACATCCGCCCGTCGATCCTTCAACAAGCGCCCCGAGCTATCCATACTTCCAGGGGGAAAATCCATATGCCACCCACATCCCACCAGTCAAACCAAATCCTCCTCCAATCACCCCTGTTTTTGTAGCACCTCCACCTGCTCCTCTGCAAAGGCCGGCCATCGAGCCATATGTTCAGATACATGACAACTCTTACTACCCTCCAGAGCCTACTTTCAGGGCCCCTGAACCACAATCACATACACCTCATTGGGATAATCCGGCAGAACCGGAAAAACACTTCCAAAATTCGGAACACGAGGAAGTTGTCAGAAAAGTTAAAAGCCTGGAGCAGTCCTTCAGGAACATGCACGGTTTAGGCAACCAGGTCAGCGTCGCCTATAAGGATCTGTGTCCATTTCCGGACGTCCAGTTGCCAACAGGATTTAAAATGCCCAAATTCGACCTATACGAGGGGCATGGTGACCCAGTGGCCCACCTGCGGGGGTTTTGCAGTAAAATGAGAGGGGCCGGAGGACGGGACGAGCTTCTGATAGCCTACTTCGGCCAGAGTCTGGGAGGATCGGCGTTGGAGTGGTACACTAGACAGGATCCCAGTAGATGGTTTACGTGGGATGATTTGGCTCAAGCTTTTATCGGCCAATTCCAATACAATCTTGAGATAATCCCCGACCGCCTATCATTGCTAAAATTAGAGAAGAAGCCTGCTGAAAGCTTCAGGGAATTTGGTTTCCGATGGAGGGAACAGGCGGCCAGGGTAGATCCGCCGATGAGAGAGAGCGAGATGGTGGACTACTTCTTGCAGACATTAGAGCCCACCTACTTCGGACATCTGGTAACGTCCGTAGGCAAATCATTCACTGAGGTGATAAAAATGGGGGGTATGATCGAGGAGGGTTTGAAGGCCAACAAGATCATGAGCTACTCAGCACTGAAAGCCACCACTCATGCTATCCAAAGCGGTACTGGAGGAGTACTGGGGAAGAAGAGGAGAGAGGAAGTGGCGGCCGTCGAGTCCGGGGCATGGTTCAAAAATAGAGGCCCCGCACCCCAATATAGCCCACCCCAGCCTCACCACCAAAATTACCCCCACAACCCATATAGCTACCCGCAACATTACTATCCCGCACCTGATCCTCATTTTACTGTCCACCATGCACAGTCATATTCTGCACCTCCCGCTCATGCACCATGGCGTGCACCAAACCCCCAGAACAATCATCCTCCCCCAAGAGCTTACAGAAACCCCTCGGGCGCGAGTTTCCGTCCGAACCAGGCATTCAGGGGCGACAGGGCGCCGAGGCCAAAAACTTTCACTCCCTTAGGAGAGTCTTACACTAGTCTGTTCCACCGGTTAAAGCAGGTAGGGTTGCTGAATCCGGTTGAAGCTAAGCTGCCAAACCCTCTTCCGAAAAACCTGGATCATTCAGTAAATTGTGCCTACTGCTCGGGATGTCCGGGGCACGATACAGAAAAGTGTTGGAGGCTAAAGACGGCCATCCAGGAGCTCATCGACACTCGCAGGATTGAGGTCCAGACTCCAACAGAGCCCAACATCAACCAAAACCCGCTTCCAACTCATCATGAGACCAATATGATCGAGTTGGTACGGGCGGAGGAAGGAAAGGAGAAAGCCTCTCAGACTGTAATGATGATTAAGTCTAGCGGGGCAGGAACGAGAAAAGGGCCAAGCTTTGATGAATCGCCCAGTTGCAAGAAGGACATACCAGGAGAGTCGGAAGCAGGAAAGGAAAGTGTGAACGAAGTACCGGTGAAGCCGGCCAAGATAGTTGTACCAGGGGCAGCAATCAAGCCCATCCTGACAGTAGCAGGCGTTCGAATGGATCCTTTCATCATCCAGCCGGCAACACAGTTGCCAGTAACTGATAGCCGGGCCGTCCCATGGAATTATGCTCGGATTACAACGACCTACAGAGGAAAGGAGGTGAAAGAGGAAGTTTGTGAAGCCCAAGGGTTGACCCGCTCGGGGAGATGTTTTGCCCCTGCGGAATTGAGGAAGACCACTCCGGCAGTATTGAAAAAGCCGGTCACCGATGAAGAGGCGGAAGAATTCTTGAAAAAGATGAAGCTGCATGACTACTCTGTCTTAGAGCAGTTAAAGAAGACTCCGGCACAAATATCATTGCTATCCTTGCTGATACATTCTGAAGAACATCGGCAAGCATTGATGAAAGTCCTGAATGAGGCACATGTACCGGATAAAATCTCAGTGAACCATTTGGAGAAGATCACCAATAGGATCTTCGAAGCAAATCGGATCACCTTCACCGATGACGAGTTGCCTGAGGAAGGCACTGAGCATAACCGGGCTTTATATCTTACGGTGAAGTGTGAAGAGGCGGTGGTTACCAAAGTCTTGGTCGATAATGGGTCCAGTGCTAACATTTGTCCTCTCTCTACACTGGGCAAATTGAAGGTAGACATCGGCAGGGTACGCGAGAACAGGGTATGTGTCCGAGGGTTCGACGGAGGAGGCAAAGCGTCGGTTGGTGACATAGTGCTAGTCTTGACAATCGGGCCAGTGGAGTTCACCATGGAATTCCAAGTGCTGGACATGGTGGTGTCATATAACCTCCTAATAGGGCGACCATGGATTCATGCCGCAAGAGCAGTTCCCTCCAGCTTACACCAGCTCGTCAAGTTTGAATGGGACCAGCAGGAGATCGTCGTCCATGGAGAGAACGATCCACAATCAGGCACCATCATCCCCTTTGTTGAAACAGAAGAAGATGTCGGGCCGTGGGTATATCAGGTCTGCGATGTGGTGTCCGCCCACCGAGTTCCGGAAGGGGAATGCATTCCCGGCGACAGAACAACTACTGCGGATGTTATGGTGGCGCATGAAATGTTGCGACATGGTTTCGTACCCGGTAAAGGTCTAGGTGCATCTCTGCAAGGGATCATACAACCGGTATCGGTGGTCGAGAACTTGGGAACCTTCGGCTTAGGATTCCAGCCAACCTCAGAGGACATCCGGCGAGCAAAGAAGAGTAAGCAGAAGACATGGGTGCTCTCAAAACCTGTTCCACGCCTTTCCCAATCTTTTATCAGGTCCGGAGCAAGAGGACATCCAGCGACAAAGATTCCCGGTCCTACGGTCAGGCCAGACGAAGAGTTCTTCAGGAAGTTCGAAAACCTATTCACGGATGTATGTATGCTCGAAGATGGTGAAGGATCCAGTCATGCCGAGATACAATTTGTGGGACCAAAGGCAAAACTGAATAACTGGAAGGCTACTCCTCTCCCTGTCCGGAAGGAGTCTTGGTAGTTTGTCTTGGATTGTTTTTCTTTCGAAATTTTGTATTGGGGGCTTGTCCCCGGAGTAAAATCCCTTTGTTTTTAGTTCATTTTTGATTTAAGTTTGCAGTTTGTTTACCCTTTGTACAATTCCCATTAATGAAATGTGGTTCCTTCGCGTCTAATTTTGTTTATCTTTTTCCTTCTTTTTACTTTTCTGAACAGCCTTCTTGCAACTGATCTTAATGATATGGCGTGCTTAAAGATTAATCAACCCGGTCTAGAAAGTCAATCGGGTTTGGAAATAATAACACATGAAATAAGAAGTGACGAGAGTGAGTCAGAGTACGGCGATGATGAAGCCGTGGAAGAAATCGGTGAAGAATTAAGTCACTTCGAGGAAAAGCCCAAACCAAATTTAAATGATACTGAGGCCGTTAATCTAGGGAATGCGGATGACGTCAAAGAAACCCGGATAAGTGTCCATATTGAACCCAATCTGAGAGAAGAACTGATCAAAACACTCATGGAGTTTAAAGACATCTTCGCATGGTCGTACGACGACATGCCCGGACTCAGCACTGATCTAGTGGTTCATAGATTACCCACTGATCCGGCATATCCTCCCGTCAAGCAAAAGCTGCGGAAATTCAAGACGGAGATGAGTGTGAAGATTAAGGAGGAGGTAACCAAGCAGTTGCAGGCGAAAGTCATTCGTGTCACTCGATACCCCGAATGGTTGGCTAACGTAGTACCGGTGCCAAAGAAAGACGGAAAGATCAGGGTATGCGTGGACTATCGCAATCTCAACAAGGCAAGTCCTAAGGATAATTTCCCACTTCCCAATATCCATATCCTGATTGATAATTGCGCCGGACGCGAAATTGGATCCTTTGTGGATTGTTATGCGGGATATCATCAGATTTTGATGGATGAAGAGGACGCAGAAAAGACGGCTTTTATCACACCGTGGGAACTTATTGCTACCGAGTGATGCCGTTCGGTTTGAAGAATGCAGGGGCAACGTATATGAGGGCGATGACTACGGTATTCCATGACATGATACACAAGGAAATTGAGGTGTACGTGGATGATGTGATCATAAAATCTAGGCGTCAAGAAGACCATGTTGCCGACCTCAGGAAGTTCTTTCAAAGACTCCGAAGGTACGACATCAAGCTTAATCCGGCCAAATGCGCATTCGGAGTTCCATCAGGAAAGTTGCTAGGATTCATCGTCAGCCGACGGGGCATTGAGTTGGACCCCTCCAAAATCAAGTCCATTCAGGAGTTACCCCCGCCGAAGAATAAAACAGAGGTAATGAGTCCGTTGGGAAGGTTGAATTACATCAGTAGGTTTATTGCCCAGCTTACGGCAACTCGTGAACCCATATTCCGCCTATTGAAGAAAGACGCCGCGATAGAATGGACGGCAGAATGTCAAGAAGCGTTTGACCGGATCAAAGGGTATCCGTCAAATCCACCCGTACTAGTTCCGCTCGAGCCGGGCAGACCCTCGATTCTTTATCCGACTGGCCTCGGAGAATTCGTTTGGTTGCGTACTGGGGCAGCATGATCTTACCGGCAGGAAGGAACGGGCCATTTACTACCTCAGTAAGAAGTTCACAGTCCACGAGGTCAAGTACACTCATCTGGAAAAGACATGTTGCGCCCTAACTTGGGTAGCCCAAAAGCTGAAACACTACTTGTCTTCTTACACCACGTACCTCATTTCGCGGTTGGATCCGTTGAAGTATATTTTCCAGAAACCCATGCCTACAGGGAGGTTAGCAAAGTGGCAAATATTACTTACGGAATTCGACATCATATACGTGACGAGGACGGCTATGAAAGCTCAAGCCCTGGCCGATCACTTAGCTGAAAATCCCGTTGATGACGAATACGAACCTTTGAGGACGTATTTTCCAGATGAGGAAGTATTGCAGATTGAGGGGTTAGAACTAACCAAGGATCCAGGGTGGAAGCTCTTCTTCGACGGAGCGGCGAACGCAAAAGGAGTCGGAGTAGGGGCTGTGCTTATATCTGAAACAGGACATCATTATCCTGTTACTGCTCAACTGCGTTTTCATTGCACCAATAATATGGCTGAGTACGAGGCATGTATCTTGGGGTTGCGATTAGCGGTGGACACGGATGTACAGGACGTCTTGGTCTTGGGGGACTCGGACCTTCTGGTACATCAGATTCAGGGAGAATGGGAAACCAGAGATTTAAAGCTTATCCCATATCGTCAGTGTTTGCATGACTTGACCAAACGCTTTCGATCGGTAGAATTTAGGCACATCCCAAGGATGCATAATGAGGTTGCCGACGCGTTGGCTACTTTAGCCTCAATGCTACATCACCCGGACAAGGTTCGTGTCGATCCGTTACATATCCATGTCCGGGATCAACATGCTTATTGTAATGCGATAGAGGAAGAGGTGGATGGTGAGCCATGGTTTCATGATGTCAAGGAATACCTCAGGTTAGGAGTATACCCAGAGCAAGCAACCGGAGATCAAAAGCGAGCTATTCGGCGGTTGGCGAACGGATTTTTCCTTAGTGGAGGGGTGCTGTATAAAAGAACCCCAGATTTGGGATTGTTGAGATGTATAGATGCAGGTCAAGCCACAACAGTGATGACAGATATACACTCGGGAGTTTGCGGACCACACATAAGCGGATACGTATTGGCAAAGAAGATTCTTCGAGCAGGATATTATTGGCTCACTATGGAGCGGGATTGTATAAGTTTCGTGCGAAGATGCCATCAGTGTCAGATACACGGAGATTTGATTCATTCTCCGCCGACCGAATTGCATACAATGTCCGCACCATGGCCGTTTGTCGCATGGGGTATGGATGTTATCGGACCTATTGAGCCTGCGGCTTCCAATGGTCACAGGTTCATTCTGGTAACGATTGATTATTTTACCAAGTGGGTAGAGGCCAAAACATTCAAATCAGTGACCAAGAAGGCGGTAGTGGACTTCGTACACTCCCACATCATTTGTAGGTTTGGAATTCCAAAGATGATCATTACAGTAATGGTGCAAATCTTAACAGTGGATTGATGAAAGAGGTATGTCAACAGTTCAAGATTACACACCGAAATTCCACACCGTATCGCCCAAAAGCAAACGGTGCGGTCGAGGCAACAAACAAGAACATAAAGAAGATATTGAGGAAGATGATAGAAGGGTCTAGGCAGTGGCATGAAAAGTTACCATTTGCGCTGTTGGGTTATCGCACTACCGTCCGGACTTCGGTAGGTGCAACTCCTTACTTGTTGGTATACGGGACCGAAGCAGTAATACCAGCAGAAGTTGAAATCCCATCCCTCCGAATCGTCGCTGAAGCCGAGATTGATGACGACGAGTGGGTCAAAACCCGATTAGAGCAATTGAGCTTGATCGATGAAAAGAGATTGACAGCAGTATGTCACGGCCAATTGTATCAAAAGAGAATGGCGAGAGCATATAACAAGAAGGTACGTCCCGGGAGATTTGAAGTGGGACAGCATGTGCTGAAGAGAGTTCTACCCCATCAGGCCGAAGTCGAAAGGCAAGTTCGCTCCAAATTGGCAGGGACCTTTTGTGGTGACTAGAGTATTATCCAACGGCGCTCTATGTCTGACGGATGTCGAGGGAAGATGCACCGATATGGCTATTAATTCTGATGCAGCTAAGAGATATTATGTGTAATTCTTTAATGCATTTGTCAACGTTTGGTTTCGTTTGTGTGTACTTGGCATTTTTCGGAGAATGAAATGACAGAGGCAATTTTTCTACTACCCAAACACTTTAACCTTTGTTTCCCCATTTGAGCCTTAATTATTCTTTCATATACCCTCTTTCGGAATCATCAAGGAAGATGTGTAACGAAATAGAAAAAGAAACAAAGAAAAAAATACAAGAAAAAGTGAACTACGTTCGACCTGATTCCTCAAGAAGGATACGTAGGCGCCACACGGCTCGGTCATAATAAAATAAAAATCAAAAAATCCCCCAAGCAATAAAACTGGGGCAGAAGTCATTGTTTCGTTTGAAAGATAGTGTGGATTCCGGAAGTTGTAATAAGCTAACCGCTGAGGTTAAACCCTTTTCTTCAGCCTCACGCGAAGAAACCATATCAAGAACCAGAAAGACCTCTCGATCAGTATTTGAGAAGTGCCAAGGCATGTGAATGAAAGCCAAGAGTGACATCACGACCTTCGATTGAATTCAGGACGCACAAGCCGAAAGGGGATAACGCTCTAGAGGGAATCTCAGGAATGATACCCCGCCGCAAGGAAAGAAAGCATAAATGAGAGAGTCTTAACGGTGAAAACCCTCGCGGGCACCTTAAGGCGAAGGAAGTTGAGAGAAGTAAAATGAGAGAGTCTTACGGTGAAAACCTTTACGGGCACCTTAAGGCGACGGGAGATAGAGAGAAATGAGAGAATCTCATTAGTGAAAACCCTTTGAAGGGCACTGTGAGGTGACAGGATGAGATGGTTACAAGATGTCTGCATGAGACAAGGTTGGGACATCCGTTTACCTCTAGCAGGACGCGGTATCGGAAAGTGATTGACATGAATAGACTGGGTAGTTTAATCTCAAAGGCGCGGCATAACATTGGATCAGGCACACATTCAGATAAGTTTTCCTATTTTTGAGTTCAGAAAAGTTTTTCTCTTCTTTTGTCATTTGCGGTCAATATTCTTTTCTTTTCTTTCATTTTCGAAAATTGATTTTTCAAAGCTTACTACCAAATCTCCCAAGGCAGTATATTGAAAGTGAATAGGCATGGAACAAGGCAATGAGACAGAAGTCGTTACAATAATGAGATTGGGATGACAGGCGGAGTGGAAGGTTCGCAAGAATTATGGAGTATGATGGACACATGTGGCATGTCCGAAAGATGATTTCACGCAACAGATCACCGGCTAAAAAGAGTCGGACCAAGCCAAAGAGTGGAATAAAAGGAAAAGATGAGAGGTCGTTCGTGGAAAAAGCATCTTCCCAAGCAAGCGTCAACGTCGTCCTCAAAGTTCGAGAGAGGCCAAAGCAGCTGAAAGAGAATGGCCTCAACAAGAGTGGCACGACCACTCGCGGCCTTTTGAAACTAACAATTTTTCTTTGATTTAAAGCAGAAAAAGAGGGTCCGACGGCAGAAAAGCATACCGTCCAGAAGTTTATCACACTGGGGCAGAAAATTTTCTCCTGTTGCGAAAATTTTCTGGAAAGCAAGACTCAGAGGATAAGTGTAGAAAGCAACACAAGACGGGGTGATCTTTGAGCCGGGTATCATCCCCAGCAGTTATTGGAAAAAGAAAAAATGGTTTCGAGATTCCCCCGGCAGTATTACATTCAATAATTTGATCAAGGAAACAAAAGCGTAAGTCCCAGGAGAGGTAGGGGACGAAGGAAGAGAATGAGGGGTGAAGGAAACAAAGAATACTTCCTCAGCAGCATCACCCCCCAGCAGGCGAGTAAACAGTTCCAAAAAATATCCCCAGCAGCCAGAAGAAAAGTAATACGACTGGGTGAAAGAAATTCCAAGACAGGATAATCCAGAAGAGAAGGTGGTCCGAGAGGTAATGCAGGAACAAGGATAGGGTACAAGAGGCGAAGGAAGGTAATCAAGATAAGAGGAAAATCAGTGAGTAGTAATTGAAGTCAGGGAGCCCGCCTGGAGAATGGAGTGGCGATTTAATTTTGAAGTTGTAGTTGAAGTCGGGGAGCCCGCCTGGAGAATGGAGTGGCGATTTAATTTTGAAGTTGTAGATGAAGTCAGGGAGCCCGCCCGGAGAATGGAGTGGCGATTTAATTTTGAAGTAGTAGATGAAGTCGGGGAGCCCGGGAAGGTAATCGGAGTGGCGATTTAATTTTCGAAGTAGTAGTTGAAGTCGTGGAGCCCGCCCGGAGAACGGAGTGGCGATTTAATTTTGAAGTTGTAGATGAAGTCGGGAGCCCGCCCGGAGAATGGAGTGGCGATTTAATTTTGAAGTAGTAATTGAAATCAGGAAGCCCGCCCGGAGAACGGAGTGGCGATTTAATTTTGAAGTAGTAATTGAAATCGGAAGCCCGCCCGGAGAACGGAGTGGCGATTTAATTTTGAAGTTGTAGTTGAAGTCGGGGAGCCCGCCCGGAGAATGGAGTGGCGATTTAATTTTGAAGTTGTAGATGAAGTCAGGGAGCCCGCCTGGAGAACGGAGTGGCGATTTATTTTGAAGTAGTAGTTGAAGTCAGGGAGCCCGCCCGGAGAATGGAGTGGCGATTTAATTTTGAAGTAGTAGTTGAAGTCAGGGAGCCCGCCTGGAGAATGGAGTGGCGATTTAATTTTGAAGTAGTAGTTGAAGTCGGGGAGCCCGCCTGGAGAATGGAGTGGCGATTTAATTTTGAAGTTGTAGATGAAGTCAGGGAGCCCGCCCGGAGAACGGAGTGGCGATTTAATTTTGAAGTTGTAGTTGAAGTCAGGGAGCCCGCCTGGAGAATGGAGTGGCGATTTAATTTTGAAGTTGTAATTGAAGTCAGGAAGCCCGCCTGGAGAATGGAGTGGCGATTTAATTTTGAAGTAGTAGTTGAAGTCAGGAAGCCCGCCTGGAGAATGGAGTGGCGATTTAATTTTGAAGTAGTAGTTGAAGTCAGGAAGCCCGCCTGAAGAATGGAGTGGCGATTTAATTTTTGAAGTTGTAGTTGAAGTCAGGGAGCCCGCCTGGAGAATGGAGGGGCGATTTAATGTTGAAGTTGTAGCTGAAGTCAGGAAGCCCGCCTGGAGAATGGAGTGGCGATTTTAATGTTGGAGTTGTAGTTGAAGTCAGGGAGCCCGCCTGGAGAATGGAGTGGCGATCTGTTTAATTTGGTAGAGGAAAGCGGTAGAATGTAACAGAAATCCCCGGCATGAATCCAAGTTCATAAGAAGAGAAGAAGCATCAGAAGGAACGCCAAGTCAGACGGGATGGCAAGGAGCGCGACAAGATCAAGTTAAAAAAGGATAGATAAGAACTTGTAGTACTGTAACTTAGTCTAACTTCTTGTTTTTGTTGCTTAGTGCGGTGCAACAAGGAAGTCAGCTGAGCAGTGGTAACAGGGGTAACAGCGGCAACAGCAGTAACAGCGAGATCGCAACAGGCATGGTAGTCCCAGCTACCAGAACTTCCCGAACTACATTGACCCGATTCCCTTTTAGCCAGGGATATGTAGGAGACCTTTGAAGCAAGGTTCGGTCAAAACTTTTCCAAAATGCTTCATACGGAGTGTTCGGATGGGCAAAAATCGCTTATATCCGCTCATTTATCTTTGCACG
Organism: Nicotiana noctiflora; assembly: GCA_032618575.1. Classification (NCBI taxonomy): domain Eukaryota; kingdom Viridiplantae; phylum Streptophyta; class Magnoliopsida; order Solanales; family Solanaceae; genus Nicotiana; species Nicotiana noctiflora. Next base: position 32,994 of record JASVEL010008942.1, on the reverse strand, counting down.
AAAACTCTGCGTGTTTACGCGCAAAGAGGGGCAGTTGTGAGCACGTGATTTTTGCCTTACTCGAGAAGTACTCCCAGAAAATTCAAAAATAAAAATAGTCTCGTGTTGGGCATGATTTGTGTGATTTTGTGCTATTTTTATCTTTTGTGTGCACGTTTATTTATTTAAATTAAAAAATACAAAAAATATACGCTAGGCTTTGCATTTTCAGTTTTTGATATCGAAGTCATGTGATTCACATTTTTTGAGTGATACGTAATTGTGTGCGTTAATTGTAGTAAAAAATAGCGGTGTTATAGGTTAGTATATGCATATGTGTGTATATATATATATATGTATATATATACATATATATATATATATATATACACATACACATATAATATCCGATCTGGGCCAATTTCAATCTAAAAGCCAGGCCCAATCGGATTTCTTCCAACCCAGGCCCAAACGAATCCCATATCCGTCCAGCCCCAGCCTATGTAATGCTTGATCTGGACCGTTGGATTTCATTATCCAACGGCCCAGATTAATCCGTTAATTCTAATATACATCAGACCATGCTTTAACCAAACGACGTCGTTTGGTTTAAGTGAGGAGATCCTGATCGTTGATCGTAAATGATCCAACGATCAGGATTCAATCTCATCTCTGGTATATATTCCTCATTTCATACCCCGCCCCCCCAAGCCAGAACCCCCCCTCTCCCTTCATCTCCCTCAGAGCTCTCAAACACCCGGTGTAACGCCGCCCTCCTCCGCCTGCCGGAAATCGCCTCACGGCGGTTCCGGTAGGCCAATCGCCACCAAACCAATGCCAAACCCTTCCCCTCACCTCCCCCACCACGATCCCAGCCTCCATTAGGCTCGAATATCGCTCGAGCGTCTCGAATATTTGTTCGAAGGTCGCCGGAATTTGACATTCATGCCAAACCTCACCAAAATCACACCATAGCCTCCCCTCGCCTCCCTCATACCCCCACCAGCCTTGGTTTAGCTCGAATCTTACCAGGGTTGTAAAAGCCCCAAATCTCGGCCATGAACCCTAGGTGCCGATTTCTTCCTAATTGAGGTCTAATAGACCTTAATTGGGATGTTTTCATTATTGAAAACATCTCAATTAAGGTCCATTGGCCTCAAAAACGAAGAACCCAAGTCCAAGTTGAATCCCAAGTTCGAATTGAACCCAAGACAGGTCCGGGTCCGTTCAAATGCAGAGTTGGTCTTCTCCTATGGTATTTCTTCCTTTATTTCTTCATATTCCATTTGTTAATCAATTAAATTTTGTCCTCATGCTTTAGTTTTTCAGTTTTTGTTCTTCATCCCCAAAGACTTTTATTTGGTCAAGTTGTATTCTGTTAATTGTTCGAATGCGTTCGTCATAGGATAGTTATTCGTTTCGCTTGGCGTCGTCGAATATTTGGTTTTCATTTTTTGCCGAGACTTTCAGAATCACTGTTTGGATAATTGATTTGTTACCATTGTTATAGGTTGTAGTTGATTAAATGTCGTCGATTAGCTGCATAGGTCGATTTGTTTGATATCCCAGACAGTGAATAACACTTGTGAATTGAATTGGAGTGTTTGATTGAAACTGAACTTAGGATGGGAATTAGCTGACTAGAAATTAAGTGGTAGCATCTTTGAAATATCCCTGGTGCCCTGCACATGAAGCTGGACAGTGGAGTCTGCTGTCACTGCAGGGCACTTAGCTTTGTCTGGGCAGAAACCATAGTTAATTAATAAAGTCCATACATGGACAAGGGGTAGTGGAAGTTCAGGGACAGTGGGTCTGGCAGAGTTGAGAGCATGGGCAGGGTGATAGTTAATTAGGGGCAGATGGTCTGGAGGGTTTGTTAGCTATAAATAGGGCATATTCATACATGTATAAGGGGGACATTTTTGGATAGATATACAGACATACACTTGAGAGGAGACAGACTTGAGAGCATCTGTGATAAGCAAAATACCTGGAGATATACGTTGATAGACATACATTCATAGAGATTGATAGGCATACACAAACACACATTATAGAGACAGACTTGAGAGCATCCTGGAGAAGCAAAAACAGTAGCATATTCATAGACACTTGAGAGGATATACATACAGAGATTGGAGAGTACCCTGAGAGTGACAAAAAGTCACTGTTTCAGTGGTTTGGAGTCACTGTTCTTCGAGTTTTCTTGGCTACTGTCTGGCTGGTTCTTCTGTTAGTGATTGCTGCCTGGGGTTTGGTCGTTTTGTTTGCTGCCTGGGTTGCTGTTGTTGCAGACCTTGTTGTGTTGTTGTGTATTGGTTTGTTGCTGTCACATATCAGCTGGGTAGCTCTTGATTTGCTTTAGTGTTGTTGCTGTTAGACAGTGTTGTTGTTGCTGTGGTGCTCGTTTGAGACTGTTTGGTCAGTAGGGTTGCTGTTCTTGGTCATTAGTGTCGCTGGTTGGTTTATAGTTGATACTGTTGGGTTAATTTGGTGCTGTTGGTTCCTTATTTTGTTGGTTGTTGGTCTATCTGGTTGCTGGGCTATTGGTTATTGGTTTACTGTTGCTGTTACTGTTCCTGCTACTGTTGTTGCGTTTGCCATTGCTCACTCTTCCTTGTTCTTCCGCATTCCAGGTACACACTTCTGTTATTGTAGCTCCTTGGTACGAAAAGAATGAAGTTTGAAGCTTGTGCATAAAGTCTATTGAAACATGTAGTCGTTTATAGTTCTTATGTTTAATTACATTCTGTTATTCTTCAATTAAATTTGTATTGCTAGTTTTGTTACGGAAATGTAGCTAGACCAAAGATACACTATCATTAGATATGCACGTAAATCCGAATTAGTCTGTTGTATCTTTGTCCAATCTTCTCTACTCATGTGTATAATCTCCAAACCTGTTAAATGATAGACCTTATGTTAAAAGCAAGATTAGCTAGGGAGTTGTTACTCAACGGGATGACGTAATTAGATTAAAAAGAGTCGGGGGTGCATTTCATGTGACCCGACCCCAATTTCGGGCAAAAGTGAATAAAGCATGTCATGAACCGCAGGCGCATTTCATGTGATGTGGTTAGTAGCAAGTTTTAAGTAATTTGGAATCAATTCTTAAGTAAGATACAGTGAGATGTAGTTCGCTTTAGATTTGAATCAAAGGTACGCCTCGCCCAATAGTTACACTAATCACATAGCCGTCATAAATGTACATATAAATACTTAGGTTTCGAGATGCGTCGTTTCTTAACGAATATCACACCTTTCTCAACAATGTAAATAAGTAGTCGAGCCGGGCATATATTTTAGTTTTACCTTTTAAATACGGGTGCGCATTTCATGTGACCCGAATCCAAACCCCGAAATGTTGAATAAGAATATGTTGAGGATCCGGGTGCATTTCATGTGACGTGATTCGAAAGCATATTTTTAAGCAATTTTCTCTTTCGTAAATCACAACCAATAATAAAAGCGGTAAAAAGGTATTAACTTGCACCAAGTACATAATTGTAAAAAGCAGATAGATAAGCCAAACACGACAGTTGAGCGACCGTGCTAGAACCACGGAATTCGGGAATGCCTAATACCTTCTCCCGGGTTAATAGAATTCCTTATCCGGATTTCTGGTTCGCGGACCGTTAAATAGAGTCATTCTTTTCCTCGATTCGGGATTTAACCGGTGACTTGGGACACCATAAATCTCCCAAGTGGCGACTCTGAAATAATTAAAATAAATCCCATCTCGATTGTCCTTTAATACTAAATTCTTCCTAATCTCGGGAACATGAAGGACGTTGTTCAAAGTCACCACTTTGCCGGAAGTCATTTTGAGAAATATCTTCCCACATCCTTCAATATTGGCCTTAGAAGCATTTCCCATAGAAATCGTCTCGTCGGGTCCAACAGGAGCATAAGTAGCAAACGCTTCTCTAACTGCACAAACATGGCGAGTGGCTCCAGAATCAATCCACCACTCTCTAGGATTGCCTACCAAGTTGCATTCGGAAAGCATGGCACATAAGTCATCAACATCATCATGCTTTTCAACCATGTTTGCTTGACCCTTTTTCTTGCCTTTCTTCGGAGCACGACACTCCATAGATTTGTGTCCGGGTTTTCCACAATTGTAGCAGTTTCCACTGAACCGCTTCTTGCTTGGGTTGTATTTTGGTCCAGAAGCCTTCTTCCTCTTCTTGTTCTCTTCAACAATATTTGCTCCCATTATTGTTGAGTTTCCACGGCCTCTCTTTTCAGCAGCTTTATTGTCCTCTTCGATTCTCAACCGAACAATGAGATCTTCAAGGGACATCTCCTTGCGTTTGTGTTTCAAGTAGTTTTTGAAGTCCTTCCACAAAGGAGGCAACTTCTCAATCATTGCTGCTACTTGGAATGCTTCATTGATAACAAGACCTTCAATGAAATTTTCATTAGTAAAAATACTAAGGTTACTACTTTCAACATCAATATTAATTTGATTTATACCTTCAACAAGGAGATCGTGAATAATCACTTGCAATTCCTGGACTTGGGTAATAACAGACTTGCTATCTACCATTTTGTAGTCCAAAAACTTTGCAGCAACAAACTTTTTCAACCCGGCATCTTCAGTTTTGTATTTCTTTTCAAGCGCAGTCCACAGTTCCTTTGACGTTTCTACGCCACCGTAGACGTTATACAAAGAATCTTCCAGCCCGCTTAGAATATAATTCTTGCATAAAAAGTCCGAATGCTTCCACGCCTCAACGACGAGAAAGCATTCAGTTTCTGGAGTTTCGTCAGACAACACAGGAACATCTTCCTTGATGAACTTCTGGAGACTCAGAGTAGTCAAATAGAATAACATCTTTTGTTGTCAGCGCTTGAAATCAATCCCGGAAAATTTGCCGGGTTTCTCCGTCGGTGCCAATGCTGCCGGAGTCGTTCGGCTTGTTGAGGCATTAGTAGTCACCATTAGAACAGCCTGGTTCTCATTCTCGTTAGTCATTTCTGTAAAAGAATGACACAAATATTAAAATCACGTAGATTTTAATAGAGTACAAAACCACAAAGGTTTTACTCAACAGTAAAAACAAATACAGAAATATAATTAAATTCCTTAAGCTTGTTATTACAATGTATTTGTAAAATAATTCTGGAAATATAAATAAATACAAACAAATATATGCATAAACAGAAATGAAGAAACCAATTCGAGCCCACTGAATTCACAGTATTTCCTTAAGGAATTTAATCCCCTCCTAGTACCCAAGGTTATGGATTTTTTCCTCCCAGGATAGAACGAATTACACACTGGTGTAGTGGTACTGCAAACCCCAGTGTTTCAGCGAACACAAAGTTCGGTAGCAAGTGGTACTGCAAACCCCAGTGTTTCAGCGAACACAAAGTTCGGTAGCAAATCACACTTACTTTTTGCTTTGTTTGATGCTAAAAGTATGCGGAAGAAAGGAGGAGAAACTCAGAAATTCGTAGTTAAATTCTGAGCAGAATAGTGTTGTATTTATAGCCAAAAGTTGGGCTGGAATCTGAAAAGTCTCTTCAGAATGGTTGTTTCTGCAAAACTGCTACAAGATAAATGTCATTGCATAAATGGCCATTTACTCAATAATAAAGAGGGAAAATAAAGAGGGAAAATTGGTGGGTAGTTAATTTTCTGTTACAAAAACAGAAAAAAAATTAATATTAATATTATTTAATATTAATGTTCTGTTATTAAAATAAATATTTTAATAACATTTCTGTTAATATTTTAATATTAACAAATAAATTTGGTCCAAAAAGTTAATCGATCGATTGTTTGACCAAATCCGAAGCCGAAGCCGAAGTCGAGCCGAGCGAGCGACAACGACGACGGCGCGAGGCTTGCTTTCTTCTCAACTCTTTAAGAGCTAGAAGAAGAGCAATTGCTTATATACCCATAAAAAACCTCTTCCTCTTCCGATATGGGACAATGCCCATTTACTAAGGAGAGAGAAATTAAAATTTCACTCAAAATTTCATTTCCCTCCATTTCCCATTCACCCTCTTTTAACTCTTATATTAATTAAATATATTAAAAACCCAACAATTTACACTAAGCCAGTGCAACAAGTGTAATTAAAGGTTGTACAAATTAGCAATTGCGTATAAAATATCACCAGTATAAAAACCAACTTGCACCAAGAAGTGATCAACAGAATGCAATTAAGTTTAAGGCACTATAAATTTCTTCTTTTGCCTTAAAAAATTCTATTGTTTCTAGACCACACCAGATAACTTGAGGAACAATGTTTCAGGTTTTTTGAGCTTTCTTGTATATACCCTTCCTGGTTAAGCACGTCAGCATTTATGAAATGGAGTTAGGCGTGGACCAAGACATACCAAATATTGAAAAGAACATGTTCCATAACTGGTTTGTAATGTTGCAATGCAAAAACAAAAAAGGTAGGTGCATCTTCATATTGTTCTTCACATAAAGGACATCTGTGGCACAACTTGAAACCCCTTTTATACAGATTATTTTTTGTGAGGCATGCCTTATAAGCCACGATCCAAGAGAAGTAAGAAACCTTTAAATGTGCCATGTTCTACGTATTCTTCAAAGTCATAACTCACTGTTGCTAAAACCCAGGATATTGTAACAACTTTTAACTGGAAAAATATCCTTGGAGTGACCTTTCCAAGTGATAGAGTCCATTTTCTTGTGGTCCAAAACGGTGTTGCTTAGCATTTGTAGCAAAAGGCCTACCTTTTCCATTTTTCAATCATTAATATTCCTTTTAAGACTCAAGTTCCAGCCTTGCGGTGTACAAAAATCTGCAATTGCCCCAACGTGACTCAAGGATAAATTATAAAAATCTAAAAAATGGTCTTTTATTGGCGTATGATCCAACCACGCATCTTCCCAAAACCTGATTTTCTTTTCATTAGCAAGAATAAAACCCCCGTTTGACTCAAACTTGTTCGAATGCCCTCTAATGTGTTTCCATAAACTGGTTCCATGAGGCACTCCAGACTCTTCGTGCGCCATGGTTTGTCCAACAAAAACTTTTCTACCAAAGTTCTCCTCCAAAGCGCATTTTCCCTCATGTTGAATCTCTAATGCCACTTTATCATAAGACTTTCATTATATGATTCTTAAGGTTCTTAATTTCTAGACCCGCCCTTCCATTTTGTCTTTGATGATTGTTTTCCAATTTACGAGGCAAATATACTTTGATAGTTTATTGTCATTGTCTCACCTTATTTTTTACACACTTACCCCGAAAAATAAATATATAAAAAAAGTTTTTCCAATATAAGTGATAATAATTGAAATAGATTATTTATTAATTTAGAGTCGCCACTTGGGAAAGGTTTGGCTTTTTGTGTCCCAAGTCACCAGTTTCTCTTGAATCCCTATTCGAAGAGAATATTCGACTTTCCAAATGAAGTCTGTGAATCAGAAATTCTAAGTAAGGAATTCTGTTGACCCGAGGGAAGGTGTTAAGCACCCCCAGATACCGTGGTTCTAGTACGGTCGCTTAAATTATTATAAATGGCTAAAAATCTAATTTTTACATGCTCCAACGTATAGTGTAATTTTATAATGATTTACAGCTTTTTAATTATTTTTTACGAAAGTAAACGTTATTTAAAAAACGTATTTTCGAATCACGTCACATGAAATGCACCCAGATTCTCGATACATTCTTATTCAACGTTTTAGGATTTGGATCTGGATTGCATGAAATGCACACTTTAGGAAGGTAATATTATTAATAACGCGACTAAATCAACTACACATTGTTAACTCTGCGAGAGCTATGAAAATTAGCTAAACGGGAGACCTCAAATTCTAAAGAGTTAAAACACGGGGAAGAAAAATACTTATCTTCCGAGACCTTTCAATCTTAGAGAAAGCTAATAGGTAGTTAGGTACTGCAAATTAAATGCGAACACTAAAGCTTAAATATAATGTTGAGCATTCAGTAAAAAAAAAAAACCGAAATAATTATATAGTATTTTTTTATAAGGAAAAGGTGTATCAATTCAGATTCGAACTCAGCAGACATAATTTATCGGAACCTTTTCTTTAATACTTTGATATTGCTTCAATACCAAAGCAACAATCCTTAATATTTCTCTGGTACGGTAATATCTAAGCACAGTTAAACTAAAGGTTAATCATCTCGTACAGAAACAAAATGCACAAGCAAAATGGCAATAATACATACTGTAGAGAGTGAATCAGATGCGTGTGTTTGGACGAAATACTGAGATTTTCCTCACTTAGAGAATAAGAACAATGAGAAACGCAATGATGAAAGAGGAAGAAGCACAACAGCGGCCTCAACAAACAACCGGCAAATTCAGATTTTCATTTTTAAAGTTTTGAACCTTTGCCATTTTTAGCAGCTCAATTACCTCAAGAATTCCAAAACTAACAGTAAGATGATCGTTTTTGTATTTTTTTTAGACTTGAAATCCAAAGTTTGAACCCACCCACTTCAGCTATCTTTGATTGTGAGCTTCTTTATGTGTGTATGAGTGAGGAAAGGAGCCTCACCGAGAAAAGGGAAGGAGTCCGATTTTTTGTAGAGTGAGGTTGTTGGAACGTGACGAGGGGAGGGAGGGTTTTGGGGAAAATGGATAAAGTGATGGAGGGAGTGGGGGACAAAAGAAAATGGGGTGGGGACAAGCCAAAGTGGAAAAATAGATGAATAAGATATTAGTGAGATAATTTTTTAAATATGGTAAAAAATTAGATAATAATCCCAAATATTAACTATTTTAGAATGAGGTCCTTTCTTGGACCTTATTCCAAATTGACATTGATTTGTATTTGGCTCCAAAAGATAATCCCAAATATTAACTAACCGTGGTTGTATGGCACTAATATTACAAGTTGACTGATATTTGACACAATATTCACCGGAAACATGAAACTTTTTGAAAAATTTATGTACAAGCCCGAAGCAAATTCAAACAAAGACAATTATTATTAAAACATGACGTTCCTCTGCATCACATAAAATTAGAAGGGATTCAAATTAATGAAAAAATAATAATATGTTATTTTATTCTTAACTCGATTCATTTAATAAATATAAGATCCTCACATTATATTATGCCTAATATTCCTCTTATAGTTAAAATTTAAGAAAGTGATACATGTAGTAGGTGCAAACTAATTCTTTCTTGAGATAATCTTTTAAAGTAAACATCAAATCTAGTGTAATATATTTTAAGATTTAAACTATCAGCGATTTTGACTTTCTGATCTAGCTTTATTAATTATTTTATAATTTTTGACTGTCTGATCTGGATTTTAACAAACTTTATTTTTTAATTCTTTAAATATAAAAAATAGCATTCGGACATAAAATACATAAGTGGTTATACACGGGTGATATTATCTCTATATACGCTATACATGTATATAGTGCTCCTAAAATTTGTGTTCATGGATATAAATTTTCCTTTCAAATTGCTATAGTCACTTTTATAGGACTAATAAAAATATCAATCAATGTTTAAAACCATTTTTCCTTTACTTCACTTTACTCATTTTGTTTTCTCATTTTGTAACACAAACAATTAAAAAGGAGAAAGCCTTTTGCGGTAAAAGTGCACCAAGGTAAAAGCCGCACTATATAACCGTATTCCAAATTTAAAAATAACTTTTCCTACACTCAAGAATGTGTTCTGAATTCAGAAAAAAGTACTTATAATAATTAATAATAATAATACATAATACTCATATATTATAAAATAATAAATAAGTTGTCTTTTTGTATTCCATTGAAAACCTCCCGGTTGGGCCAGTTGCATGCCTCTGCTACTGCTTTCCTCTCTTCTCAGCACTTCGGTTCTGTTTTCCATATATATTCAGTTCTCCGTTTCGCCGTTAATCCGACGTATAATCGCCTCCGGTAAGTGTCTTTACCGTTCATGTACACCATAATGCTTACTACATGCCTATTTGTTACTACTTTATGCTTCTTATATTGCCGCTCAAAAGACTTGAAATTCGCCGTTTCTGTGAACAGTCAAATTTATTGTACTAGGGTTTTGACTACGGTTGAAATCTTAACTATTTGAGGCAACGATCAACAAAAACACAGAGAACTCTTTGAAGTTTTGTGTATTTTTTTTTTCCGTCTAAAGTCGTGTTATTTGTGAAACAATGTGAAGTGTGGGTTTCGTTACTTGCTTAAGTAGTTTTTTATTGCTTCTACTTTTTCGCTTGTGTTTATACTAGTTTGGACAATGCACGATCTTAGCTTCGCGTTGGAAGAGTTTAATGATGGTCAGGTTGTGTTTATTTTCCATTTTGGGTAACTTTCAACTTTTCCCCTGTCTACCAAAGGTTGTGATAGTTTGGTAAGTACCCCTCCGTTGGGTTCTAGCCCCGAGAAAGGAGTAGCCTTTTGTAGGAGCGGTTTACCCCCAAAATGGGGCTTCCCCCTATGCATGAATACATATTAGTCATGCTCCAATGCAGGTCAAAGACCCCAGTTGAACCAAAAAGAAAAATAAAGGTATCCCCTGTGCCGAAAGCACATGTTCTTTTTGCTATCCTTGGATTATTTGGTTCACTGACAAGCTCTGCAGGAGTATTCAAGAATTGTATTATGGTGAAATAATGGTGGTAGATTATCCGCTGATATGCATCTCTTGTTAGACAGTTAGTTCATTATATTAAAAAGGTGATATACAAATATAATCTTGTGTCTGGTTTATAAGAGATAAAATTTTGTTCCCAATATACCTTTGGCCTATATATCACTCAACCATCAATCTTGAAGATCTATGATTGGATGAATTCTTACTAAATTAAGGATAATAATGCATCTCTTTTCTTGCATATGAAACTAAATTTGTGTGACACCAACCGTAGGAATTGGTTTTTAATATCAATATACAAATAAATATAACAAGGTGACCTCAAAATTATTGCAACATGCCATACTTTATGAAACATTCCTTAAATTTTGATAACATTGTAATAGTCTATACAGTAAGAACTACTTTCAAGGGGGGTTTTGAGGTCATTTTGGTGCTATTATCCAGGTATTTAATACAAATCCTTCTTCTACATTCTATAATTTAACATAATACATATACTCGCGCATAAATTATGCTGCTATTATTCATATGGGAAATGACTATTATAATTATAGGATAGCAAGAATTGTGATGCTGGATTCTTGTTGTTTTAGATAGCTGAATAATTCTAGAGTTTATGTACATTCTCAGAACTCGAGTACATTTGCTTGACAACTTAATCTTCTCTTGCTCATCCTGTTTGACGGTCACTTCCCTTTTTTTGACAATATATCTTGTTCATGTGTTGTTGCAATTCAGTCAAGACGCTTGACGTTCTTCTACTATTGTTGTTTTAGGCATTAAAGACTCATGAAGGTGTATAGTTCTTTGGGTTTACAGTAGCTCTGATGTCCAAAATTTGGAGGAACTCCAAAGATAAATATGTCGATAGATAATTTCAGCCCTAAAGTTTTGTCTATTCTGTAAAGGGGTCGGCTGGCACCTGCCTCCCAATTTTTTATTGACCCTATTCTGCCTTTCTTTCTCTGTTTTCCTTATGATAAATCTTTTTTAACTGGACTCTGTCCTCCTATTTAAAACATTTACGTTCACCCAAAAGTAAACTAATTGATATGTCTTCTCAAGGCAAAGCCGCATTTTAATAGCCTATAATTTTGTCTACCTTAAAATCAAGTCTATGTTGTGTGACTTTGTTTTACTTGCATGATGAACACATTTTAGTTATATTTTCTAGTTCAATTTTTTGTTCAGATATTATCTCATACTTTCTTATGGAGCACAGTTTAAAATACAGTTTGTTATTTGTAATTCCCGTAGGATATTTTTTTTGAAAATTCCATTTTAATACTGCAATGCCAATCTTTTGAGTTCTATATTTGCAGTTGCTACATGTGTGTGCCAAAATTTTTGTCCACCTTACCAAGTCTAGATCCTGTGCCTTCCACTTCCGCTGTTTGTTCTATAAGTACTGCGCTTCTTCCCATTGCTAGCGAGATATTTGAGCTGTTTCCTAGTAATCTATGAACTTCATCCTTTATCTTAAATTTAGTGACACTTCTTTTAGAACGACTTTTTCACAAGAGTCTTCTGCTTTTGATTGATCACTTGATCCACAACTCTACTTGTATTAGTCACTGGAGAAGAGATAAGGGAATTGGCCTCTTAGTTGAAATTACCCAACTAAGAAGGGGTAAGGACTGCGTACACATTACCCTTCCCAGACCACACTTGTGGGATTATACTGGGCCGTTGTTGTTGTTGTTAGTTGGAATTAACGCAAATGATGCCAATGTCTTGTTTATCGTCTTCAAGGGTCCCTTTTGCTTACTTGACTTGTGGTTCACCCTTCTAGTTGGTTTATCCACGTTGGAACGTGGAAGGTCCAATAAGCTGCACTAAATCTATCAACATGAGTTTGTCCTCTTGTACTTCCGTTCTTCTATTGTTTGAGTATTATGGATGCATAAAATAAATATAACCTAACTGGACAAAATTTGAACTAAAATTGGTTCTCTATTCTCAAGTCATCTATCATCGGGTATCAGGGGATTGAAAAGTGAGTGTTACGCTAAGATTTGATACCCTAATACTTTTAAAGATATTGTTTAACATATCAAAAGAACTCATCTTCTTTTCAAAAAGGGGAAAAGATGCTTTGACAATCTGATTGAAGTTGTCAATAACAAATGTTGCTCAACTGGAGCTGAAACAATTGGCTTACAAAATCTAACAAATCACAGGAGGACAAAAGAAAAGGTATTAGTGTGGAAAAGGCAACCATTAATACTGGTTGCACACAAAAATACACCATTTCACGCTGGACTTGAGAAAACTTGCAAATTTATCCTCATCCCGGCTCTGGGCCAGTATGGTCACTTCAAAGAACAAGTTGAAACTAATAAGTAAAGTACTATGTAGTTCTCTTGTTCCGGGGAGAATGAGTAATATCACGGGCAAAAATGCTCATGAGAAATGAAAGGAGCGAATTATTCTCCTTCTTTAGTGATCTCTTCCAAGTTAGGGAGCTCTCTTTGTTATGAGACAACAGCTGGAGAAGGAAAAGATGACTTTCCCTTCTTCACTAAGTGACTTAGAAGAGACTAGTCCTTTGTCAGGGTATATCTGTGATATGTTGTTTTTGGTGCATAAGCACTGAATTCTGAACATAATCAATTTTATGAGCTAGCTTGTGCAGTTTACGTATTATTCGCTGATCCTTTCTGCATCTACAGAACAAGTAATGGACCCAGAAGTTCTGACAAGGGAATTCAAGAAACCCACATATGCCATACTTGGGATTTAACTTGTATTTCTTCTATGTTGCGGGATTCAAAATTTTATGTTTGTTTAAATTTGTTTTACCCTATTTACACAGTATAAATTTGTTTGAATCCCCTTCATTGCATGTGGTACCGCCACTCCTACAAAAAGTAGCTCTACACTGTACTTGTAGAGTTCTTTTTTTTTTTTGGGGTGGGGGGGGGTGGGGATAAGGTAGGTATCTTCTAGAGTTAAATTAGACTTCGCCTTTTATGATATTATAGATGTTTGAATGCATTAGGTTTGAAATTTTTATTCTTTAGTTCAATGCCCTTATGGCTGTTCCATGGTATGTTATTCTAGGTTTATGATGGGAGATCTCGGCATGGTGGAGGAGACATCATGCGAAGGTAAAATCTTTTATTAATTAATCTAAAAAGAAAAAAAAAAGTTTGTTTGATGGATCCTTCTCTTGCCATCTTTGAGTCCTTAGTGGCTATCGTATTATATGTTATTATTTCAATGGTCAGACATAAAGAATGTGGATGTAATTGTATACCAGTACTTAGCATTGAGAGCAGCTGACGATATTATTCATAAAATGATCATGAGATATTGTTGTGGTGTAGGGTTTCTTAATGCCTTGTATCATCAACACATTGAAAGTTTAAACTGGGCTCTTTGACCCTTTATTTTTAAAGTATAGTTTATAAACAAATTCATCCTTTTGTTCACTCCTTTATCATCTTGAAATTTATTGATTTGTTTTGATTGCTTTGGATGTTTGTGCAAAATCCTAAGCCATTTATTTCATTTACTTATTTTCCCGTCTGACTATTTTTATTGTTGTAGATGGCTTTCAACAGTATATTAAGGTGACAAAGGACAGAAGAATCATATGTCGAACTCAGTGTCTCAATCCACCTGCCAATATGTATGTAACAAGTCACAAAATCATTTAAATTCCAGCTTTCATTGCTCTTCTGGCTAAGCTTCACCTTCAGAATAGCTCATGCATGTTTTATTACCATGTTATGGTGTACGGTTATGGAACATTATGTGCTGATATAATTTCTATCTGCTGCTGGAAGTTCTTCTAGTTGAGTTGTGAATAAGCTTCTATTTTCTTTTCTTGAGGAAATAAGAAAATTGAGAAGTAAGTTTGTTCAGTGGAAAATTTGGAAGTTCCCTCCTAAAGCATTTTTCTATCTGGAGTTTATCAAATTTTTATTCCAATTTCGGATGGAAGCTATTTATTGTTGTCATCAAGTTGTTTTTCAGCGGCAAACATGGTAATTTTTTTATTCTTTCTGGCGTTAAAGGGTTAGCTCTTCCTTCTCCTAAAAAAAAAGACCTAAAAAAGAGAGAAAGATTTAGCTCTTGAATCTGCTAGCAGGAAAATTTATTTTCTCCTTTTCACCTTCAGTAGTTTCAACTCTTCTTTCCCCATTACAACTGCATGATCCACTACTAAAACCAAGTGATGCTTTTGAATCCTCAAATTACTCCCTTTAGCAGGCATTATTCTCTTTCTTCTGCAACTGCCATGCCATCATAGCCGCGGCCATCCTCTGTGCAGTGCAACTCAATTTTCAACATTTTTCCATCTTCAAACTGGTCCAATGTTACTTCCTCTGCAAAATGCTGCAGCCATTATGCAAAAACATGTGGAGAGATTTTAATCAACTTTCCATTGTAGCCGTAGAGGCAATAATTAAATACAACCTTTTTATCCCATCCAAGTATGACAAAAGTCCCATTTATCCATCCAAAAAAAATATCACAAAGATGTATCCATCGAAAAAACAGAAAAAAAACCTATGCCATGGTGATGCAAGAGGATTAACATTATAATTTGCTTTAAAAGCAGAAGCTTAATTTCTGATTGACAAATTGCATGCTCTACAGTTAACAAGGGTTTACTGTTTCTCTTGAGTGAAATCTAAATAATGGGGAGTTCTTTTGAAAAATGGTTTTGTCTACTGGGTAATTCATTACATGGCCAGATGCTTTCCACCCTTCCTCGCTTCTTTGCTCCATTTATACAAATTATGAGGTGCACTTACTCTGAAATGCTCAACAGGCCTGCAGTTTGGAATATAACAGACATTATACGGGAAGAAAAATTTGACTTCCTAGCTGATTTATCCTGCTTCTTGTTACGCCGTGCTCCAGAAAATTCTTATCAGGAAAAGGAGTGGGGAGAATTCCTCAGTTTCCTTCGGAAATACAAAAGGGTAAATTTTCTTCTAGAATCCTGAATATACCTTATTGCACTGATGAATTCCTGCGGAAAATAAAATGAAGAAGGCAGCAAATGTTTTGCTTCCTAATAACAATTTCTAGGTGCTCATATTACTTTTAATTTCTATTGGTCTATCCAAGCATATCTTTTTGTATTAGTTTGCTATTAAAGATTGTAACTATTGTTGGACATGATCTTGAAGGTTGCTACTGGAAAGCATGAATCCTTTGAATTTTTCATACTTCCTCCAAATGAAGGCTCGGGATTGAGCTCTACAAATATTTGTTACCGGGAGGGGGGAAAACCAAGTGAATGTCCTGCGGGTAAGGCCTCTGGATCAACTTCTTGTGTGATTGAGGATGCTTGTTCTCCCTACTGTAAGGAGGCTGTTGTAGGTGCCCCAACTCTTGATGGGTCAGCCAAAGCTATTGGAAGACCTGACAAAACAACTCAACAAAATCTTTCCGTGGAGAGAAATTATGTGCGTGCAGATCCCAGTTATCTGAAAACTCTAGGTCACACTCATTCTGGTTGGATTTTTGGGGCAATTGCTGAGTTCGTAGACAATTCTCGAGACGCTAAAGCAACTAAGTACGTACACTAGTTCCCTTTCCTGTTCTATGATTCTTTGCTGACTTCCTTATTTATACTTTGTCTATACTTCCCTTTCTAGTACTGTTGCCAATGATTCTTTTTCTTCAAATTTGCTTTTCCTTCTACTTGATCGTTCTGCCGTCTTGCAGTTCCCTCTTCTAACATTTGCTAAAAGGTGGGGGAAGGCAGAGGTTGCCATGTATTTTTGTGCATTTAAGTTTCGTAGTTCCTCATTTCACATTGCTTTTCATTGGCTATTTGACAGGCTTGAAATTTCTGTTGACATGATATTTTCAAAAGCGGTTGGCAGAGATATTCCTATGCTGTGCATTATAGACGATGGGTGTGGAATGAACCATCAGGAGGTACTTCAGATGGTATCATTTGGACACAGGCAACCTGATGGAGATGACCCTGATCGTATCGGGAGATTTGGAATTGGTTTTAAGGTAGCTTAATATTTGCTGTTGTCACCCTTTATGTGAAATTCCGGAGGTCCCTATCTTGTTGCCCGAAGAACCTTATAAATAGATCTCATTTAACCTTTTTAATGATATAAACAAAAAATATTTTATTGTGTCCTTGTCCACCATGATTTTGTTCTCACTTTTCTTAAAGAGATAGGGTGAGAATTCTATTCCATTCACATAGTTCATTGATGTGCTGCATACAAGCTGTATACAGGAAGTTGTGAATCCTAAGCTAAAACATGGTTCTGTACAAAGTATACCTGCAGTTAGCTTTTATACCGTGTGGTTGTTGGGAATAAGCTGTTTAATGGTTAGTACTTTGTAGTTTGAATCCTGTAATTAATGATTATGACTTCCTCATTTTTAAGAATGCTGGATTGCAATGCAGATGCGGGCATATAGATGCATCTCCTTTTGCTTGAGTTTCTTCACCTTCTGCTCTAACCCCTGATTAGCTTTTGGATAACATGATATCTTTGTTGTTCCATTGGTGTTCTTTGTGCAGACTGGGGCAATGAAACTTGGAAAAGATGCCTTGGTTCTGACACAGACTGCTAACTCTAGATCAATTGCTTTCCTTTCCCAGACACTCAATGAAGGAAAAGATGTAGGCACCAAAGCAACTTAATAGACTTCTTGTTTTGGTTATAATGTTTTCTCATAGTGCTCGTCTTTATCTGCTCGTTCTTATGCTGCAGAATCTGGAGATACCCATTGTAAGCTACTACAGAAATGGGCAATTTATGGAGTTGGATAAGCAAAATGAGGCTTTGTTCAAACACAACTTGAAAGCTATTAAGGAATTTTCACCATTTGATAAATACTTCATAGGTGAAAAAGTAGGTCTATTCAGTAATAATGGCACAGGAACACAGATCTATATCTGGAACCTGGATGAGTGGGGATCCAATTATAGCCTGCAATGGGAGTCTGGAATAACTGGTGCGAGCTCCTTTCATCAGGGAGATATTCTCATTCGTTCTAGACGGGTCAGAGCTCGTCCAGGCCAGATGACTCAAATGGTTGGTTACCTCCTTTTATAACTTATATCATTATTTTCTCTTCATATTGCTAAGTTGTCGTTGTTTGGTTTTAGGTGCCTTTGGACTATTCACTTAGATCTTATTTGGAAGTGATCTTTCTTGATCCACGGATGAAAATATATGTCCAAGGATCACAGGTACTTGCATACATATGGCTCTGTGTCACAATTGCGTAGGCTGGTCCCAAACTCTCAATGTATTGCTAATAAGATCGGAAACTGATTTTCTTATGTTTACTACTTTAACAGGTTAAAAGCCGACCATTAGCAAGATCTCTAAACAAGACTGTTGTGGAAAATGGTACTATTATGGGGAAACCTGTTCAACTTACACTAGGTTGCCGGCAATTGGAATGGGAAGAAGCAAATAGTGGAATGTTTCTGTATTGGCATGGGCGTCTAATAGAGGTGAGCATTGGACATCCATTCATGCCTTCTTCATTGTTTCGGAAATAAGAGATGTTTTCTTTCTTTTGCCTTCAGTTGTTCATAATTTTATTGTGATCTAGCATTCCATGGCTGTGAAATGAAAAGAAGATTGAACTTTAACCTTCCCCCCCCCCCCCACCAAAGAAAAAATAAATAAAAGAAGATTGAACTAAGAATGGGTTCAGATAGAAGATTGGTTTTTTTAAGTGAATTTCATTAAATAGTACCAAGAAGGTATTGCAAATTTACAGGAAACTACTACCTCTATTTCAACAGGATTCATATCATCTAAGCATCCTTACACAATTAGCATCTAATCCAAGATTGTTTGCTTGTGTAGAATATTATCTCTCTTTTCTACTGGATCTTATTCTTGTACTCTGCTTCTTGACTTTTTAACTGTTCAGTCTCAAATCTCAATTTAGTTTTTGCAATTGGATCTAACACCTGGAGTTTTGGTAAGTTGGGGTATGCCTTAATGGATATTCTACTATTTCATTAGTTTCCATGGGAGATTAAATTGTTGTCATATTTGAAGCTTGACCCCTTTTTGAAGCACTGTCAGTTCTTTTAATCCGTTTCTCAATTTAATTTGATAATGCTTGTTGTTTTCTGCTGCCTATACTTACATGGATTCGTTGTTTCTTAATTTGGAAATCACGCTCCCATGCACCTAATCAACACTGAGAAAACAACTCCGATCCTTCAACGGATTTTAGCTTTCATTGTCTGAGTTTTGATAAGAGTACAACTAGCAAGGTGAACTTCCCTGAAAAATCTGATTGAATTCTCAATTGCTAAAATATATGAAAGAGTTGCTTCGGAATTTTTAGAAGCTAGCTTAACGATAATGAGTAGCCCTGCAGTTTAACGTCCACACACTGCTCATGTATAACTAGTAGAAGTGGATCAGAAAGTTTTGCAGTTTGTGATGGCGAATTCTGGAAAATAACTTTTCTTGGAATATGCTTTGTAACATGGTAGTCGGCAGGTTGGATGATATTCAACTTTTATCTAATTGCTCTTTAAAGGTCCACCAAGGGGGGGATAAATAAGACAAAAAATCAGGCTGTCCTTTTTTTCCCGACTTTCTTTGGTTTTATGCGAAAGTGGGAACTGCAACGCGATTTTCTTGTAACTTATCCACAGTTTGAGGACAACACAATCGTTTCTTTATCCACCTTTGAGGTAGAAACTCTTAATTTATAAGCCTGTTCAGTTAGATGTATCCTTTCTCCAGTTTAAGATCTTGTCCGCATGACCTTCTAAAATGCAGAGTGCTATTAGCAAATACTTTCCACTCAGCATGAGGAGTCTAACTAAACTCTTTAATGCCGCGGCACACCAACCTAGAGTAGCTGGTACAACTGGATACCGAGACTCGGCAGAACTGGGTTGCATGCTAAGCTTCATAATTTGTTGGGAAATCTACGCGGTATACCCATGGGAAACACCAGTTAACTTCATATACATTTAAAATATTTATTTTACCTTGTATACCTATTTTATAAAACTTTATTTACTTTTTAAATCTTTAATATCATTATATACCATTAAACAAAATCTCACATTTTAAGGAATTAAATTATCTCTCACTCCCTTAAAACACTCCATCATCCCACGTTTTAAGGAACTGGGATTATACTTACTTTCTCACCAAAAAGTTCAAACCACACTAATTTCTCTAATTAAGTCCTTCATCGTTTTTTCTTCTCTTCCATCTAAATCAAAAGAAAAACAAAAATAAGGTGAAAATGTTTTAACTTGGGATACAGTATCTAAACTAAAATAAAATGCTAGAACATACTATTCAAACCAATGCACCACAACATCCTAATAAAAATATAATGTTCAAATCAAACAAACTACAATATTCTAATTTGGAATACAATATTTAAATCGAACATACCACAATATTCTGATTTGGAATACAATATTTAAATCAAATATATCGCAATATAGTATTCAAATCAAATATACAACATCTAATTTAATATACAATATTCAAACCAAATATACCAAACTACAATAGTGTAATGAAAAATACAAGTGTCATACTTGCCTATAAAATATATGGACATATGTTTCTGGAAAAGTATTACTGTTGATGATGAGAAGAAAGTAAAAACTACGAAAACAAGAGGTCGCCACAGCATGTACTTCAGTTGAAGGACATAATGAATTGATATAAATTGATCATTACGCATTCAATACTTCAAAGATATAGGATGCATTGAACAACTATATTGCATTTTCCCCAGTTTTTTTCTTGTTGAGTTCAATGTCCATTGTCCAGTCTTGGTGCAGCAGCATATGGTGATAATAGAATCCCTTATCTCGACAGTTTTGGTTCTTAATTCTGTATCTTGATTGTAGTTTATGCACTTCTTTTATGTTATGTTACTTGGTGGGTTAAATAGACTACATTACTTGATCGTATGGGTTTCGGATTCCTGAAGCTGACTTGATTATAACCTCCCCCGAATATCCCTTACTCTATGTATCTTTCAGCATATACTTGATTTGAAGGTCACTATGGCTTGATATCAATTGATTGTTAGATACTTGAAAAATATAGAACGATTTGGACAACTATTTACTCGTTTTCTTTCCCCAGTTTTGAGTCTCTTGTTGCATTCAATGTGCAGTCTATAGTGCAGCAGCATATGGTTATAGAACCTCTTATTTCAGTAGTTTGGATTATTGAATCTGTATCTTGATTACAATTTATTAACTTCAAATATTTTAAAGTCGAGAGGAGCTAACATTTCGATTCCTAGAAAATAAAGGATGAAGAAGATTAGTTTTTATTGTCACAATGGGTTAGGTGAATATATAAATATTTACGTACTCTTGGCTGGCAAGTCACATGGCTAGCTTACAATCTGTAGTGTAGCAGCTCACATGGTTATTCTATCACAGGCTTACAAGAAAGTTGGGAGTATGATGCATAATGGAGATAATGGCCGTGGTGTCATTGGTGTTATTGATGTCACAAACATAATGGTGAACATTCCTTCTTTGTTGTCTGATACTTCATATACTGTTTTGTTCTTTTCTTCCTCTTCTGGTTTTTCCTTTAGTGTTTCTTTTCCAGTTATATTGAAGTAATGATGTTCTGAAATAAATATGCTGCAAATATTTTTGATCTTTCTGAGTTGAAATCATACCATTTAGCTCACAATTATAAACGATGTTTTTGTTTTCACCTAAAATTACTTGGAATAGCATTACAATCATAAAGTTGTGTCTTAGACAATTTTTTCATAATAAAATTATAGCTGTGTGTTATATTATTTTATGGTCATCCCTTCAAGCATGTTTGAGTTAGTATTTTTGTTAGTCTATATAGTTTTTGTGGCCCTTTAACTTTTTAGAAAGTCGCACTTAAGCCATGTTGAAAATGAAGGAGATTTGCAACATTCATTGAGTTTGAGACGTGAGACATTTTTGCCTTCTTTCAAATTAAGTGCTTGAAACTTGAACTATGAACTTTATATACCCTAATTATTTAACTTCCCATGAACTCTAAGCCTGCATGTAATTCTGTATTACTGATGTTCAATTAAGTTACTTTTACATTTAAAGAAAATGAAAAATGAAAGTTAAGGAATTATGAAGATGACACGGTGGTTATTGTTGGTGACTTGGAGTAATTAAACTTTGAGCAAGTGAAAGGTTTGAGAAATTGCTGGCCAGAGAGAAGGACAAAAAGCAAACAGTTCTTACATATGTAGTTACAATGTTAATGATGATCAAACAAAAGATATCTATCTTGATCTGGAAGATTCTTAGAGTTACTTGAGATGTTTCTTGTAATAGTTTCTATTGGTATGAATTTCCTTGAGAATTAACTTAAGTTTTTGAATGGAATACATGTTTGTCAACAATACGAGGTTACTTTTGCTTATCAACATTTTATTATGGGGTTTCTTGATTATTTGTTAATCTTTGTTTTTTCCTGGTGTAAGAGGAAACGTTGATAGTTGAGTAGATTTTTATGATTCTAAAGTATATTCATAGTATAATGCTTTTGAATGTGACTTATAGTTCATGGGTTCGACCCGTGGAATTAGCTACTTATGCTTGCATCAGGGTAGGCTGCCTACATTATACCCCTCTTGGGTGCGGCCCTTCCGCGGACCCTGTGTAAATGCGGGATGCTTCGTTCACCGGGCTGCCCTTTTTGTCCCTTTATCAATAAATCAAAAATCCTAAATTCCAAACCACTTGAGGTAGGCTATATGAATCGTTAGCATTCATGACTATTTGTATGCTGGCTCACAACCTACAGTCACCTTTGTCCTTTATCTGGGTCTGGAATCATCTACACTTTTGCACATAGGTGAAGTTGCCATCTTGATGTATCATTCAATTTTTTGATATTAAGAAAGTTAGAAAAGAAACTAAATATTTACTGAAAATATTAATAAAGGAGGTGATGTTGTAGCAAAGAAGCTTTATTTTTTACCTTTTTAGAAGACTTTCTTTATGATAAAAGAGGTACAGAAAACTTAACCTTTTTCTAAAAGCACATAGGCGAAGTTGCCAACTTGATGTATCAATTGAAAAAAAAATTATATTAAAAATGTTAGAAAAGGAACTGGGAATATTTACTCCACTAATGTGTTTCTGGCACAGGCTGAAGATAATGGTCATGTTTGGGTGCACAACAATAAGCAAGGATTCCAGGACTGCGAAGTGTATGCTGAATTAGAGAAGTGGCTGGGTGAAAAATCAGACAGATACTTGGACGAACACGTCGATAAAGTTGAATTGGTACTCCCTCACTATACTGGCCTAGTATGAAGTTGATTTCTGGTTCAGCTGAAGCTATTTCTTCCCTCCCCTCTCCCGTCCCAATTCTTGAATATTATAAATGATAAGTAATTTTTTTTTTTGAGTTTAATAAAATATTGTGTTTTGGAGTATTTCAAAAGCTGACCATGCTCTTCAACTTTCTCATATTTTATTGGATGACTTCTGCTAAGATACTTGATGAAATATCCAAACTCTTGAAATAAATGTGGGATTCAGTAGAGATGTAGTATACAAACAACGGAATTTATTGTGTAGCATCATTGTTCTCCTGTGAAGGCAATTGCTAGTATTCTGTGATGGCCGTCATTTTAATTTAATCGCTTAATGTGTTTCAATGTTTCTATTCCTTAGTGATGTGTTTCGTTCTCAATGTTTGTTTAGCTTCTTGTCAGGTAATAACTCTAAAAAGAAATACAACTTATTTTGTATCGAGGATGCAGTCTATAACTTAAAACTAGCCATTGAGGATTCATTAAATGAATTCTGTTAGAGTAATTTGAAGGATAAACTAGTTGTGTCGCATTTATGCAATCAAAGCGAAATAAGACTTTGCCGGAGCTGGATCCGTAAAATGGGAAAGTAAAATCAGAGAAGCAATGATAAGCAAGGCACTAGAAAACATTTGAAGAAAAATTATCAGTTTGGTGATTCTAGAGTAAGGATGGTCCAAGGTATCATCACTAATGCACTGTTGTTTTCCCCTTTTGGAGATTGATGAAGTGATTTATCACGTTTTCCATAGCCAACAAGGAGGTTTGTGGCACAAAAGTTATTTTAAGAGGTTCATCTGATTAGAAATAAAGCATGTGTAAAATGTTGGAATGTTTCTGGTAATATGGGTCACGTGTAATATGTAAACTATTTTAGAATCGGAAATTGATGCTGTTCTCTGTGAGTTTGATTATCCAAACTACTGCCTATATAGGCAGCAGTATGCCTTTACTTTCATCTCAAGCAGATGTCTTTTTGAAGAAGTGTTGTTAATCATCTTCTTTTTATGATTGCCTTTTGGAAATACCAGTGCATTCACAGTCCAGTTTTTGCCGGCATTTCTGAGACCGAGCTAAGCATGGAGAAGGGGTCTCCTATATCTCTTTAGTCTTTCTGTAGCCTTTCTATTGCATTTTTAGATTGTAAAGTTCATGGTTCATTTTTGTCAAAGATGACATTCTCACCAAATTTTAACTAGAGTTTTCCTCTCTTACAGAAGGCGGGTACCGGTGTCTACAAACCTGACCACGAGTGGGTGCAGTGTGACAAATGCAGAAAGTGGAGAATGTTGAGCCATGGCTTCAACAGCAAGAGTTTACCACTTCAGTGGTAAGAGTATTTTCTGACTTCCCCCAACTAACTTGAGTAATATGACCTAAACTAAAGCTTTTCTAGCTGTGATGCTAAAAGCTATGGCTTTATCGCTTAGAGCGATGAAGCAATGTGAAGCGAGGGGTTGTAGCGTCATGGGTGAATACTTTGGAGAAATGTGCACTTCAAACAATGACGCGCAAAGTGATCCAAAGAAAAGGTGGTCGGTTATTTGCGTTTCAACTTTGAGGAGTTGGATTAATATCGGCATTTACCTTCTCACTTATCGCAAGCCCCACGGACCTTGCTACATTTTTGCACTTTTCACTTTTAAGACTAGCGTCTCTCTAAGAATCTTAACTTGATTTATCCAAAATAAATCCTAGAAGTCTTATCCACAATTGATGTTCTCATATGTCGGGGTCTTAACCCTACCCCTGGTGGCAACTGACTTGAGCCTTGGGGTTTACTCCCTTTCAAGGTCTCAAGTTCGAAACCACTGGGTGCAAACAATTTCTGAGGGCCATCGGACTGGGTAAAACCTGAATTAACCGTGGTGCACTTGCGGGAAACTCCTTGCCAAGGGCCTGTGCACCCCCGGGATTAGTCGGGGCTTGAAGAGACTCGGACACCCGGTGCAAAATAAAAAAAAATAAAAAAATGTCGGGGTCTTTCTCTCACCCCAAGCACTGAATTGCCTCTTGTAAAGAATGTTTCCATGTGATCATAATTTTCAGAAGTCTTCTGATAGTTTAAAACCCTTGAGCAATACAATCGGATACATTTGCTCTGTAAGTCAAGACTATTGCAGATCTTAAATCCGAGTGGTAGCATACGTCTTCTAAAAGTAAATAAAAGTGTTCGCACTCTAACAAAACTTTTGAATTAGACAGGTTACACCCTTCAATAGGGTATCAGATGGTATTGGAGTAGGTAGAAGTAGGTAGAAATTTGGGTTGAGTCTCATCATCATCCATAAAAAATAACTGAAGCTGTACTATGAAGAAATATAAGTTTGAGAAGTTAACACTAAGATACCACTATTTGGAATTAGAAAAATTTGGTTGAAGCTTTACGCAAGTGTGTTACTAACCTAAAATAAATAACTGAAGCTGTACTATGAAGAAATTTAAGTTTTGAGAAGTCAACACTAAGGATACCATTCCTGGAATTAGAAAAATTTGAGAACCCATACTAGCAAATGGTCCCGATCTATACCAAAATGGCCCTAGTAAATTCCAACCAGTGAAATCAAGCTCAACAAGTTTATATCAAGGAATTTGGCTCATAAAGTTAGTACTATAGGCTCCATGTTTAAAAAATAATAATACTGAAGTCTCAACTTTGTATTCGAGCTCTAAATAAAAGGATGTTCAAGTTGCTAAAGTATCTACAAGTTCCGGTATTACAAGATGAAGCCATTCAAACACACTTTAACAGAGACTACTTCTGGACAGATGTTTGTTAGATTTAAAATAAACATGTCTAACTAATCCTAGGAGCCAAGTTAATTGGTAGGTACCACGGATTTACATCCATGAGTAATCTGATATAGAGACTGAAAAATTAAGTCCTCTTTCTCATCGCATAATTATTATCCAGGAATAGAATCTGGAAATCACAGATAATATGCTGCTTCACTGATTATACGGCCAAATGTCAAATTTTAAGAATACGGAAAACGGACTTTATAGAAGAATTGATTTATTGCAAGACGAAGTGTATTATGGTCATGTAATCTGCAGTCAGCTTCTACCTGTTTGCTCAGTATCATTTTAATAGTTAACTCTTTTTTGCTGTTGTTGGTGTCTCTTGTTTTCTCATGTATAATGACTTTTCACTAAGTTCTTTGTCAATTGTATTTGCCACATATTCACTAAGTTTGTTCTGTGAATCTTGTTCGACATACTCTAGGTTCTGTTACATGAAACCTTTTAATGGTAAGTGCGAGATACCAGAACAGGAAGTTGAACCTGGAGTGATAACAATATCCAGCAAGCGTTTGGGATACTCTCCCACTGGAGATTGCGAAGAGATAAAGGGCAAGTTCTCCAGAAAGGCTGTGGAGACATCAGAAAGTATGACCCTGAAAATTGTTCTCTTCTTCCTTAGTTACTCTGGTTTGCTGCTACAAGTATAATAGTTAAGTTCCTCTTTTGCCTGGTGAGGAGAGGTGTTTGTTAAAGTTGTTTGTGCATAAGTAGATAAAGTTTCCAAGTTTAGGGGCAGCTTGGATATCTGATTATAGATGGTCATTAGAGTCCTATTTGGAGGGTTGACCGAAGATATCAATGTTTATTGGGAAGGTTTACTGGGTGGAAAATCTGGAATTGATGATTTTATTTAAGTTTAGTGTTTTTGTGGTACAGAGTGGTCTATATCCGTTGCCATTACTTGAGGTAAAGTAAACATATCCAGAGCATGTTTAGGAGATGTCATGCTGATGGTTCTGTTTTCGTGCGAGAAACAAAGAAACCTTTCAGCTCTTTAATAGGGTGGAATTTCTCTGATGGTTGTCTCGCCTATACTTTTGCATTAGACGTATGTTAACTGGATCAATGTAGTATTCGAGAGATGGATTTATTATGATACAAGTTCTGGCGTTATCAGTTTTAAGTGATTTATAAGGAGGTTTAACTTTCAGTTTGAAGATGTTCCAATTACAGGATAATGATTGTTAGGCTGCGTGGTCTCTTTCTCATATTATATGCTCATGGTTTCTTATGCAGACATTGGTGAGAACATTTCAAGTCAAACCATGGAGGATGATCTTCCAAACGACTATTCAGAGAGACGTAAAAGGCTCAGAAGGAGTTGTAGAAAAAGTTAGTATTATTTTCGATCATCTTGTTTCTCCATGTGCAGGTATCTTATGTATATGTTGTCAATATGCACAGCGATTTCCTTTTTTTGTTACTACAGCAATATGTTATGATCGGTCGTCAAGAAATGTGTTATACGACCGAGCACATATCTTTGAGTCCTATTTTCATCTTGTACAAGTAATTGAGCCAAGTGAAGCGTAGATATTTACTTTTATATCGAATATTGTATACGTAATTGCTCGACTGTGACGATAGTACTTAAAGGGATCGTTTGGTTGAGAAACTAGTGATCCCATGACTAAATATCCATGGATTATTAATCCCACTCTCGTAGGGATAAAAAAACACTACAATTTTGGGATTAGTTATGCCACGATTTTATCCCAACCAAGCATGGTATAAACACATAAAAAATAATCCCGGGATTATCCTTATCCATTCATATTATGTGAATCCATAAGAAAATATGGTAAGGTGAATAATTGTTGTATGGCCTACAAGAATCCTGACTCCCGACTCCCTAATGAGGTTCAAATTCATTTTTGCTCCATTACCTTAATATGAAATTACGAATGATGAAACAAAGAAGTTTTTGCAATAGTAGCACTAAGATTGACGCTAACACTGTTTCAATGAGAATTTGGAATTAAACATATAACCCACCCAACCCCTCAACCCCCACCCCAAAGAAGAGAAGGAAAGCGAATCAGTATGCATGAGTTGATAGAAAATAAATTTAAAGTTCTTTAACTTTGTTAGGACCACAAATCATTGAATATATTAAATGTTTGCACGACTGATACTGATAGCCGATAGGAAGCAAGGACACGAAGAAAGGCCTTCTTGGTTGGTGTAGATGTATTTCATTTTCAATTGTCACTGCTTTCATTTTTATCGCACTTTCATTTAAAAAAAAGAGTGACTTTTTCGTAATGGCTTCATACAATGGGTAGTTCCTAGTTGCCCATGACTTTTCCAGTATCCCTTAATACTGACATACTCTTGTTTGGATACAAATGGTTACAATTTTATTTCATACCAAATGGACTGATAAATAAGTTGTCATTTCGTGACAATCTAAAAATATTAGTAATTGTGATTTTCGGTACTATCGTATCAACATTCAATGTAATAGGAAAATTTAAGAGGCCCCCCTTCACAGTTATCGTTGTACTAGTTTTTCGGCACATGCGTTGCTCGTGTATGTCGAATCGTGTGATAGATAGTCTTATAAAATACTATCGATATTATTAAAATAAAGCTTTGAGTAAATAAAACATGAAAGAATAAACTACACGTTTACGTAAATATTCAATGTGGATTATCATTTAGTGACTTGTTTGTTGAGGTCAAGATAAATTGATATCGTCTAGCCTACAATTGGAAACAATTAATTTTTAATTAGATATATGTATTTATTAAAAATAATAGAGTTAACTTTGTATACTCCTGGAGATATCTGCTTCACTCTTTCCCCAAATCCCTTGGCTTTGCTTCTATGTAGTCTCTATGACAATTGGTCATTTGTAAACATAAGAATTTTAATCATTTGTAAGCAAATATGCTTTTCTCTTATAGAAGAAATTTTAATCATTAATTTTTGGGGAAGAGAAACCATAAAATTGCTTATAAGTTATGGTTGTCAATAACTTCAAATAAGTTCTAAAGGTTTTGCAACCAATCCTATAAATATATTTATAGGTGTCTTTTAGAATGAAAGACTAACCAAAAGGTACCTATTTCCTAAAAGACACCATTTTTAAATGGTCATAAATGATTCCACCTTTGTTCAGTTTACGATTTCATCGTATATTTGATTTAGTATATTAATAATAGAGAAATCTTATTAGGATAAGTAAGGTATTTTGATTATTTAAAAGGGTAATTTGGTATTTTGATTTTAGTTAAGGGCTCATGCTTTTGTAATAATATAGATAGATATAGATATAGATTATTACTAAGTTTTCTAGCGGCTTGATTGATAAGTTTAGCTGCCAACTACCAATTTTAGAAGCCACAATTATTGAAGCCACCAACCCATTCTAGAAGCAACCATTGTTGAAGCCTCCATTGTTGAATTGAGAATTTGACCACCAACCACCTTCTTTAAGGTTATAAATAGAGCCTTATGTTTGAGGCACAAAACATCAATCCAGAGAGATTGAATACAATCCAGGAAGAGATTGTGAGAACAAAAGAAAGTTTGGTAGGTCGTTTTTGTAGAGAGAAATTTTTGGTGTAATTCTCTGTAATTCTATTCTTGAGTAATAGAGTTGTTTTTCCTCCCAAATAATCTTCATATTGATCAGAAAATCACAACAAGTGGTATCAGAGCCTCCAATTCTGTGTTCATTGAGAAATATCGGAACACGAAAATTTCAACCCGAATTTACGTTTTTCGAAAATGTGATCCTTGGTGTGTTTTGATCATTTCATTAGATTCCCTGCGTCGATACGAATTCAACGCAATTTTCCGGAGGTAAAACAAAGTTAAAACCAAAAAGTTATGATAATTCAAATTTTTTAATTTTTTCTTCTGGGAAGAAGATGAATAGTAATTGTCCAGTCAGCGCCATGTCAGCATCCAGTCAACATTAAGTGAGTGTCATGTCATCATCCAATCAGCATCTAGTCAGCGCCTAGTCATCATAAATTTCAAAAATTTATGAAATAACCCCTAAAGTTACTAAAACTGTAAATCAGCCACAAATTTTCAGTATATTTTCAATTTAACCCCAATAGTTTGGTGTAAATTTGAAAATTTTCTGGAGACCCTATTTTGACCCAAAAAGAGTCAATCCTACCATTTTTCACCATTCCGGACGTGTTGGTTAGGTCTGTTTGGTGAGATTCTGCTCCAAAATATTAGATCAAGCCATTTAAAAGATATAATGGAAGAGTCATCATCATCTAGAGCTATGATAAAGCTTACTGTCATAAATTACACATTATGGAGACCTCGGATGGAAGATCTCCTCAGTTGTAAGGATTTGTTTGATCTTATAGAAGCAAAGGGTAAGAACTCTGATTCCACCAAAGAAGCAGAGTGGAAGAAAATAAACAGAAAAACTATTGGTTAAATTCGACAATGGATTGACGATAGCGTTTTTCATCATGTTGCACAAGAGACAGACGCGTATGCCCTATGGGTGAAGTTAGAAGGGATGTATCAAGCCAAGACCGCTAGGAATAAAGCCTTGTTAATGAGGCATTTGGTAAATTTGAAGTTAAAGCACAGAACTTCAGTTGCCGAACATACCAATGAGTTTCAGAGCTTGATAAATCAATTATCGTCTATTGACATGCCACTCGGGGATGAGATGCAAGCCCTACTACTTCTTAGTTCTCTTCCTGATAGCTGGGAGACGCTGGTAGTCTCTCTCAGTAATTCAGCTCCTAGTGTAAATCTGACCATGTCTTTGGTTAAAGATGCCTTATTCAATGAAAAAGCCAGGAGAAAAGACATCGATCATGTTGAGTCGCATGCCCTTATTACAGAAAGAGGGAGACAACAAGAAAGAAGTCAAGTTAAGAGGAGAGGCAGAAGCAAGAGTAGGGGAAAATCTACAGATGGTAGGAAGTCATCATATGCGTGCTACCACTGTGGAATAAAGGGCCATTTAAAGAAGAACTGCAGAAAAATGCAGAAGGAGAAGGAGTAGTTAAACCAGAAGGATGGAGATGCATTAGTCACTACCTACGGAGAGGTAGCCATTTGTTCCATCCAAGAAGAGACATGCCTTCACGTCTCAAGTCAAGAAGAAAATGAATGGGTGGTAGATACTGCAGCATCATACCACGCCACATCCCGAAAAGATTTCTTCACAACATACAAAGCAGGAGACTTTGGAGTAGTGAAGATGGGGAATACTTCTTTCTGTGAGATAGTTGGAATTGATGATATCAAAATACAAACAAATATTGGGAGTACAATGATATTGAAGGATGTCTGTCATGTGCCAGATCTTCGTCTAAACATAATATCAGGTACTCTTGACAAACAATGCTATGAAAGTTATTTCGGAAAAGGCACATGGAAATTGCTGAAAGGGGTTATGATTCTCGCTCGAGGACATATTTGTGGCAACTTATATAAAACTCATGTGAAGGTATGTTCAAACAACCTCAATGTTATGGAAAAGGAGGCGTTTCAAAACCTGTGGCACTAGAGACTCGGTCACATGAGTGAAAATGGGATATCAATTCTAACGAAAAAGCAGCTTATCAGAATGGACAAAAATGCTGTTTTAGACCCTTGTAATCATTGCTTATTCGGAAAGCAACATAGAGTCTCTTTTACATTTTCTTCAACCAGAAAATCAGAGTTACTCAGTCTGGTACACTCTGATAAATCACTTGGCAGCAATAGGTATTTTCTGACTTTCATTGATGATGCTTCTCGAAAAGTGTGGGTGTACTTCTTAAAGAGAAAGGACCGGGTTTTTGATTATTTCAAGATATTTCATGCCATGGTAGAGCGTGAAACGGGAAAGAAATTAAAATGTCTTCGCTCAAATAATGGAGGCGAGTATACTTCCAAGGAGTTCGATTCCTATTGCAAGAGATAAGGGATTCGACATGAGAAGACGGTCTCACGCACCCCATAACACAATGGAGTAGCCGAGAGAATGAACCGGACAATTATGGAAAGAGTCAAAAGTATGATCAGTATGGCAAAGCTGCATAAGCCATTCTAGGGAGAAGTTGTTCGCGCCGTCTGCTACCTAATCAACCGGTCACCATCAACCCCATTGAATTTTAAGGTTCCAGAGAAAATATGGTCTGGTAAGAATCCCTCATATTCTCACTTAAGGGTATTCGGTTGTTTAGCACATGCACATGTATCCAAGGAGCTCAGGAAGAAGCATGAAGGTAGAACTATACCATGTATCTTCATAGGCTATGGAGATGAAGAATTTGGGTGTGGATTATGGGATCCAATACAGAAGAAGGTGATCAGAAGTAGGGATGTTGTATTCCATGAAAATCAGACAATTGAAGACATTGAAAAACCCACAATGTCTTATGAAAGAGGTTCCAGTGCCCAAAAAGTTGGTCCAGATCCACTACCATTGCAGTTCGACACAAATAGCATCAGGAAGCAGTACCAGAAGCAGAACAGGAGGATGCTTGGCAGGGGGAGGCACAAACCACTCAGGAAACTACAAAACCATCACATGGGAACGACGATGGTACACCTCCTGAAGCTAATAATCAACAACCTCATCGGTCTGAACGAGGTCAGATTCCATCAACTTGATACCCAGAAACCGAGTATATTCTACTTTCTGAAGATGGAGAACCAGAGAGTTTCCATGAAGCTATATCTTATAAGGATAAAGAAAAATGGCTGCAGGTAATGACCGAAGAGATGAACTCTTTACAGAAAAACAACACTTATGAGATTGTGAAACTTCCACAAGGAAAGAAGGAACTGAAGAGTAAATGGGTATTTAAGCTCAAGAAAGATAGCAGCGAAAAGGTGGTGAAGCACAAAGCCCGGTTAGTAGTCAAAGGATTCCTACAGAAAAAGGGAACTGACTTTGATGAAATATTTTCACCAGTTGTAAAATTGACTTCAATCTGTATCATCCTTGGATTGGTAGCCAGTTTGAATTTGGAGATTGAACAAATGGATGTCAAGACAACATTTCTTCATGGTGATCTAAATGAAGAAATATATATGGAGCAGCCGAAAGGTTTTGAGGTTTCAGGAAAAGAAAACCTCGTCTATAAGCTTACGAAAAGTTTATATGGCCTAAAGCAAGCACCGAGGCAGTGGTACAAAAAGTTTGACTCATTTATGGTAAGTCAAGGGTATAAAAAGACTGCTGCAGATCAGTGTGTTTACATTTAGAGATTTTCGGATGAAAATTTTGTTGTACTTCTACTTTATGTAGACGACATGTTGATCGTCGGACAAGATGCAACAAAAATTAGACAGTTAAAAAGGGAACTCTCTAATTCCTTTGAAATGAAAGACTTAGGTCCACCTCATCATAT
>JASVEL010008941.1:0-67902 GCA_032618575.1 Nicotiana noctiflora | reverse complement strand
GCCTCGGGATTCTGGCGACCACTCAATGCATAGAATCGGCTAGGTCCACCCCTACTATGAGCTCCACCCCTAGCTGCACCACGCCCTGTTGATGCTGGAGGACGCGTTGATGATGTAGCAGTCGAAGAACCGGATGACTGAGCAGATCCCCTACCCATACCCTGACTGGGTGCACGACAGTCCCGCTGAATGTGACCTCTCACCCCGCACCTGAAGCACACCGGGATGTCAAGGTAGCAAGTCTCTGTATGAAATCTCCCACACTTGGGGCATGTAGGTCTCCCCTGCTGCTGGGATCTCACCCAGGATGACCAGACTGACGAGACCTCCTGCTGTCTGAACCAGGTCTCGAGTAACTGCCCTGCTGATGACTGTGCACGGATGGCGGTGCACTCACGGAGGACCGAGCATATGACTGGGATGGCCCTGATGACCCCTTCCCTGGAAGTGATCTCCCTGAACGACCCATTGACCGGGCCCTGTTGCTACTTTCTCTTTCTGCACGAATCTTCAATTTCCTGGCCTCTGTGGCCTGAGCAAACCCCGCAATCCTCCCATAGTTCATGTCCGAGTGCAAAGCTGCTGTGGCGGCCTCATTCACTACCAAAGGGCTAAGGCCCTGAACAAACCGTCGAACCCGGGCATCCGTGGTCGACACTAAATGAGGAGCGTACTTGGACAACCTTACGAACTCCGTGTGATACTCCCAAACACTCATACTGCTGTTTGAGAACCTCGAACTCGGTGGCACGGGCCGCCATTGCCTCAGCCAGGTAAGAAGTGGTCCATAAATGCATCTACGAACTCGTCCCGTACGGCGGGAGGGGCTCCTGCCCTCACGGGAATCCTCCCGCGTTTCGAACCGTGAACGTGCCGCTCCCTTCGATCCTGTCAGAGGCCAACTCTACCCCCTCATTATCTGTAGCCTCATTACTGCGAGGGTCTTGTATATCTCGTCGAGGAATTCTCGTGGGTCGGCCTGCGGATCGGTGCACGAAAAGTGCGGAGGGGCCGACCGCAGGACGCGGTGGACTGCGGAGCCAAGGAATCTCCTCGTCCGCTAGAGGATGCGGGGGCATCATGGGATCTCTGGGCCCGGGCGGCCACTAGCTGTGTTAACATATAGATGGCTCCCCTAAGTTCTTCATTAGAGATACCAGAGCCGAAGCGGGAACTGTATCTGAGTCAGGAACACTGGCGGGAGGAATGGTGGCATCCTCTGCCGCGGCTGGAATAGGGACACTTGGGTTTTGAACAGATGGGCCAGGCAAATTCGGGACCGGTGGGTCATTCTCTCCCACGGCATCGGGTACATGATTAACAGCTGCACTTGGGCCGGCATTGGCCCTAAGGCCGAGTCTAGCCTTCTTCTTAGGTGCCATATTCTGAAAATTTGGGAACAAGGCACGAATTAGACACGGATATTTCCACATTGCACTTTACCGCACGATATAGATTAACAAAGAAGTAGGTAAATTCCTAAATGCCCGTGTAGCCCCCTACTTATATGATGTGGTCGACAACACACCTATAAGAAGGGCACTACTAGACACGGCTCCGAGACATCCTAGGACACTTTAAAACCTTAAGCTCTGATACCAAGTTTGTCACGCCCCAAATCGAGGAACATGACCGGCGCCTGACCGGGTTGCCCCAGTCAAGCGGACCTAGGTGCCTTTCATTCCCACGCGTTACCCCTGTGATGACTGTTTCTCATTAACCAAATATATTACTAATCATAATTGATTTCACATTAAACAAATAAAACGATACGAGTGATTCATTAACAAGATTTCAATTTTTACAACGCCGACATAACACAATATATATACATAAGACTGGAGTCCCACGGTTTACATGTCTACAGAGCCTCTAGGATACAAAAGGGAAATACAATACTTGCCGGTAACAAGGCTCCGGCTATACCTTACAAAACCAAAATGAAATCTAAACCGAGTGGCATGAACCACACAAGGCCCCGAGGAAGAAAGGGGCTCGCCAAAACGGGCAGTGGAAGGAGAAGGATACTACTGCCGATGAGCTGAAGTGCCTGCTACTGATCCACCTACAATCATGACACGAATGTAGCGCCCCCGGCAAAAGGGACGTCAGTACACTTGAATTGTACTGGTATGTATGGACAAACTTTGTCCCAAGTAAACTGAAGCCATTAAATTACATCAACAATTAATTAAGCCAACCAACCATGTTTCCACATTTTCCTCATTTCAAATAATTCTCAACACAAAGCACTTCCTACGATCAACCAATTTAACAATTACCAATCAATCACATAAAGCATAAGTAGTCAAACAAAGGGGCAATCAGTGCCCCACAGGTTGCAAACTCTCCTGCTGTCTCCTTTCACAATTTCACATTATTGATTTTTGTATAAATTTTCAATGGCGATTTCGATCGCTTTTCATCCTTATTGCCCCTGACCACCCTTATTACCTCGGCCACCCTTATCACCCCAACCCACACCTTATTTCCCCACGTTGCGGCGCGCAACACGACCCCGCCTTACAGTTGAAAACACAACAATTTCAAACAGCAGATAAGGTACTGCACACAATTTTAACAAGTTCAAATAAGCAACTTACACATTGGTTCATGTTCTCAATTTCTTCTCAAGCCAATATCAAAACCAAGTTACAAGTATTCCAAATTCGAAAATGCCCACATAATCATGTTCAACAATTTACCACAATTAAGGTGTTTCAAATTCCTTCCACAATAAGCCAAATATGCCATCACAATGGTTGTTCCCAATTCTTTACCAATCTCGATTACCTTTTTATCTTTCAATTCACATTTCATACCACACCACACGTAGTTCAACATCAATCAAATGCTCAACAAGGAAATCAAAGAATTACGTAAAATTTCTCAATTTGACACATGCCAAAACAATTCGCACATATTTGGGCGATTTTACAAGAATCAAAATTAGCCATACATACCTGGTGAGGAGTTTTCTCCCGTTAACTTCCTACTTTATGCTTACCCAAGCTATCTTACTCTTGCCAACCTTGTTCTTGAAGACTCTTACTTCTACTCACTTCTTTTACTAGAAATCAAGTTCAATAATCATGCATGAGTGTAAAAATTCTATTTTTAAAAGCTATTATATGAAAACCTCTCTTTACCCAATTAAAACTTAAAATCAAGAAAATAGTTAGGGTTTTTACCTTGAAAAGATTGGGGATGTTGAATCCTTGCCCTTGGATCCCTTGGAATTAAGTGGTTGGAACAATCTTTGAAGATGAAGAACTTCTCTCTCTAAAAACCCTCTCTTCTCTCTCTAATTTTGGTAAGATGATATGATAAAATGAAGAAGAAGTGTGTTATATTAAAGAAGAGCTCGGGTCAAAATGTTACAAAATGTGGGCCGGGGTCAATTATGCGGTGCACTATGCGACCGCAGAATCAACATGCGGTCCGCATAGTGACCGCAGAATTGCCCCAAATATTACACAGGTTCTGTTAAGGAATGCGGTCACTATGCGGACCGCATGTGGATTCTACGCATTCCTAACACATTATTCGGACCATGACACCATAGCTACTAGGTTTTATGCACAAAAGTTTTACGGGGCCTTACAATTACGGATGATTATTGTACTACATTATTTCCTATAAATTGCTCATGCACTTGTTATACTAGGTTCTGTGATGTCTATTTGATTGTTCAGTATTTTAAAATTGTTAAAGGTATCATTATTTATTCAGTGAAATTTATTGTTTAAATGTATAAAAGAAGTAATTTTAGAAATATCTAAAATAATAAATTAATAATTATTTGGTGTTGGCTTGCCTGACATTCGTGTCCAGCACCATCACAGCCCTTAGTGGATTTTGGATCGTGACAGTTAACATTCAAATACTCATTTTGCGAGTCTTTTGATCCAAACGTGTAAGCAATACTTTTTCTCGAGAAAGAGCTAGTAAAGGCTTGTTAGTGAAGCATCTCTCGTTGTGTTAACATGTTCCTTCCCAACTGTAAATTCACTACAATCAAATAATACTTTATGAAATATTATTTGATAAGTTGCAGGAAGCAAGGCTCAGATGATTCGGGCACGTGCAGAGCAGAAGTCTTGATGCTCCGGTGAGGAGGTGTGAGCGGTTGTCCATGATGGGTACAAGAAGAGGTAGAGGGAGGCCTAAGAAGTATTGGAGAGAGGTGATCGGGCAGCACATGGTACGACTGCAGATTTGCGAGGACATAGCCCTTAATATGAAGGTCTGGAGGTCAAGCATTAAGATTGTAGGTTAGGGGGTAGTAGAGCTTTCCTTACTTCAAACCGGGGGTGATTCGGGGTTGTATTACGGTTGATCTTAGATGGCTTGCAGTTTATGTTGAACCCACACTATCCTTGTTGTTTTTGTTAGCCCCGGGCATTAGATTCTGGTTACTATTATTGCATGTCATTCGTCTTTTGGTTGTTATGATTATGTTACTGTTACGGTTTCTACTGCAGTGACTAATAAATCATCTTTTCTTGTTTTTTTTGTCTTTCTAAGTCAAAGGTCTATCGAAAACAGCCTTTCTATCCTATTGGGGTAGGGGTAAGGTATGCGTACATATTATCCTCCCCAGACTCCACTTTGTGGGATTTTACTGGGTAGTTGTTATTGTAAAGTAGAGCATAAACTAATAGGCCTAAACTGATTCATTGTAGTAGGTATTTTTATTTTTTGTACCAATATTATCAAAGTTTGATTCCAAACAGGTAAAAGTTGAACTCTCAAAGAATTCTTTACTTCCAAAAAAATATCATAAGAAATTAACAACCAAAACTGCTGAAAAAATAGTGGAGTCATTCTATCTATACCAGGGGAGTTACTAGGATGCAGAGTGAAAACAAATTCTTTTGTTTCCTCATTAGTAACTTCACTAATGAGGTCTAGATTTATATTTTTGTAACGACCCGGCCGGTCATTTTTGAAATTTACGCCCCGATCCCCAATTCAACTGTTTCCCCCGAGTCCATTTTGCTATTGTGGTTTGCCGGGAGAGTTGGTTCAGGAATTTGGAGTGTTTTGGGACACTTAGTCCCTAAATGAGAGCTTTATAGTTGAAAAATGACCCGTATTTGGAACAGTGTTAAGACAGCCTCGGAACAGAAATCTGATGGTCCCATTAGCTCCGTTAGGTGATTTCGGAGTTGGGAGCGCATTCGGAATGTATGTTGGAGGTCTGTAGCTCAATTAGGCTTGAAAGGTCGAAGTTTAAAATTTTTGGAAATCCGATCGATAGGTGAGATTTTGATCCGGGCGTCGAATGGAATTCTGACAGTTGCAGTTGCTTCGGTAGGTGATTTTGGATGTGTCTGCAAATTTTCAGGTCATTCGGACATTGTTTGATCGGGTTTTTGATAGCATGTAAGTTTCAAAAGTTTAGGATGAAACTTAGGCTTGAATTCGCTTTGATTTGGTGATTTCCGTGTTTAAGGGTGTGTTTTTATGATTGGAATAAGTTTGTATCATGTTTTGGAGTAGGTTGGTGGTTTTTGTTGGGGTCCCGGGGGTCTCGGAATGAATCCGGGGGTCCAATCGGGCTAATTCATGCATTTTGGAAATGCTGTTAACTGCTGGTATGTGCTGCTGACGAATGCTCTATGCGATCGCAATGGACTGATGCGATCGCGTAGAAGGTTTTGAGGAGGCCAAGTATTTGTTCTTTGCGATCGCAGGCAAGGCTATGCGATCGCATAGTTTTGGAAGGTTGTGCTCTGCGATCGCGTATAGTCCTATGCGATCGCATAGTGTATAGAGTAGGGGGCCCCAGGCCCAGCTTTTTGTTCTATGCGATCGCGGAGCAGGGTATGCGATCGCATAGGAATATTTTGGTGAGCATTGCGATCGCATTGAGGACTATGCGATTGCATAGAGTAGTTTGGCGAGGGGTCAAAATTTGTTCTATGCGATCGCAATAGTGTTCATGCGATCGCATAGAGTAAAAGTGTATAGCAGTGAATTTAAGTCCAGAACAGTCCAGTCGTGGGGCTCATTCGCAAAAAACCCCATTTTTGAGTTTTAGAGAGAGAAACTCACGGGAAATTGCTGAGATTTCATCGGGTATTTATCGGAGATAAATTTTATGGCCTAATTACGTTATTTTATCATGAAATCCTTGAATATTTCACTTTTAATGGAGAATTAATGGGGGGTTTTAGCCCCATACCTAAATTATAGAGAATCATTGATTTGAATGAGCAAACGGAGTTCGATTTTGGTAAATTTTATATCCATGTACTCGTGTTGAGATAAGGAACCCGAATATATAACTTTTGTAATTTTTCGAGGAGCGTACCGAAAGTCGGGTTTTGGCAACTTGTGGTTTTTTGTGTATTTTGAAGTGTTTGGATTGGATAATACCCAATTGGCCTATTTTGATGTATTTCTATTGATTTTTATCAGATACTACACCTTTCGAGGCCGATATTTGCGGCAAGAGAGTTGTCTCTTAGAGGTTTAGTACCGGAGTCGAGGTAAGTGACTTGTCTAACCTCGTGTGGGGGAACCTTCACCCCTAGGATATTATGTGATAATTTAAATGCCTTGTACGCGAGGTGACAGGCGTGTACATGTGCAGATTATTGGAACTCAATTTACTTGAATTGTCCAATTTGTGATATTCCTGCTCTTAGTTGATTAAACTATGACATTTACCTGATATTCGTTAGAAAAGCATGATTTGATAGGATTTATCTGTCTAATTGCCTAATTGTCTTACTTGAACTTTTTTTATAATTGTTGGCACGGGCTTTTGGTGAAGTTGTAGCTAAGCATATTATATTTTCTCTGTGCGTTTCTTTTATTGTTTGTGTTGGTGGACTGCGGGTTCGATTCCCAGAGACCCAGAGTGGTATTGTTTGTAGACTGCGGGTTCGATTCCCGGAGATCCAAGGGCTGCGGGTTCGATTCCCGGAGACTCGAAGTTTATTGATATATAATTGAGATATGGAGTGTGGGTTCGATTCCAGGAATTCCTGAAATATTGAGACACATCCTGAGATATTGAGATACGGGCTGCGGGTTCGATTCCCGGAGACCCAGAGATACTGATATTGGACTGCGGGTTAAATTCCTGTAGCTCCTCGGTTGTTGAATATAGAGTGGGACTGTAGGTTCAATTCCCACAGGTCCTGGACTTGGTGATTTCAGTTTAAGTTGTGTTGGTTACTTGTAGTTAGTTAATCGTAGTCGGTTGTAGTAATTGCTTTATTGTTGTTATTTCAGATTCATTCTTACTTATTCCTGCTTATTACTGTTTTGATCATTATGTTATTGTTCTCTCGGTAGGGCCCTGACCTTCCTCGTCACTACTCCATCGAGGTTAGGCTTGGAACTTACTGAGTACCGTCGTGGGGTACTCATGCTACTCTTCTGCACACTTTTGTTGTGCAGATCCAGGTACATCAGGACAGGTTGCAAACTCTCCTGCTGTCTCCTTTCACAATTTCACATTATTGATTTTTGTATAAATTTTCAATGGCGATTTCGATCGCTTTCCATCCTTATTGCCCCTGACCACCCTTATTACCTCGGCCACCCTTATCACCCCAACCCACACCTTATTTCCCCACGTTGCGGCGCGCAACACGACCCCGCCTTACAGTTGAAAACACAACAATTTCAAACAGCAGATAAGGTACTACACACAATTTTAACAAGTTCAAATAAGCAACTTACACATTGGTTCATGTTCTCAATTTCTTCGCAAGACAATATCACAACCAAGTTACAAGTATTCCAAATTCGAAAATGCCCACATAATCATGTTCAACAATTTACCACAATTAAGGTGTTTCAAATTCCTTCCACAATAAGCCAAATATGCCATCACAATGGTTGTTCCCAATTCTTTACCAATCTCGATTACCTTTTTATCTTTCAATTCACATTTCATACCACACCACACGTAGTTCAACATCAATCAAATGCTCAACAAGGAAATCAAAGAATTACGTAAAATTTCTCAATTTGACACATGCCAAAACAATTCGCACACATTTGGGCGATTTTACAAGAATCAAAATTAGCCATACATACCTGGTGATGAGTTTTCTCCCGTTAACTTCCTACTTTATGCTTACCCAAGCTATCTTACTCTTGCCAACCTTGTTCTTGAAGACTCTTACTTCTACTCACTTCTTTTTACTAGAAATCAAGTTCAATAATCATGCATGAGTGTAAAAATTCTATTTTTAAAAGCTATTATATGAAAACCTCTCTTTACCCAATTAAAACTGAAAATCAAGAAAATAGTTAGGGTTTTTACCTTGAAAAGATTGGGGATGTTGAATCCTTGCCCTTGGATCCCTTGGAATTAAGTGGTTGGAACAATCTTTGAAGATGAAGAACTTCTCTCTCTAAAAACCCTCTCTATGATAAAATGAAGAAGAAGTGTGTTATATTAAAGAAGAGCTCGGGTCAAAATGTTACAAAATGTGGGCCGGGGTCAATTATGCGGTGCATTATGCGACCGCAGAATCAACATGCGGTCCGCATAGTGACCGCAGAATTGCCCCAAATATTACACAGGTTCTGTTAAGGAATGCGGTCACTATGCGGACCGCATGTGGATTCTACGCATTCCTAACACATTATTCGGACCATGACACCATAGCTACTAGGTTTTATGCACAAAAGTTTTACGGGGCCTTACAATTACGGATGATTATTGTACTACATTATTTCCTATAAATTGCTCATGCACTTGTTATACTAGGTTCTGTGATGTCTATTTGATTGTTCAGTATTTTGAAATTGTTAAAGGTATCATTATTTATTCAGTGAAATTTATTGTTTAAATGTATAAAAGAAGTAATTTTAGAAATATCTAAAATAATAAATTACTAATTATTTGGTGTTGGCTTGCCTGACATTTGTGTCCAGCACCATCACAACCCTTAGTGGATTTTGGATCGTGACAGTTAACATTCAAATACTCATTTTGCGAGTCTTTTGATCCAAACGTGTAAGCAATACTTTTTCTCGAGAAAGAGCTAGTAAAGGCTTGTTAGTGAAGCATCTCTCGTTGTGTTAACATGTTCCTTCCCAACTGTAAATTCACTACAATCAAATAATACTTTATGAAATATTATTTGATAAGTTGCAGGAAGCAAGGCTCAGATGATTCGGGCACGTGCAGAGCAGAAGTCTTGATGCTCCGGTGAGGAGGTGTGAGCGGTTGTCCATGATGGGTACGAGAAGAGGTAGAGGGAGGCCTAAGAAGTATTGGAGAGAGGTGATCGGGCAGCACATGGTACGACTGCAGATTTGTGAGGACATAGCCCTTAATATGAAGGTCTGGAGGTCAAGCATTAGGATTGTAGGTTAGGGGGTAGTAGAGCTTTCCTTACTTCAAACCGGGGGTGATTCGGGGTTGTATTACGGTTGATCTTAGATGGCTTGCAGTTTATGTTGAACCCACACTATCCTTGTTGTTTTTGTTAGCCCCGGGCATTAGATTCTGGTTACTATTATTGCATGTCATTCGTCTTTTGGTTGTTATGCTTATGTTACTGTTACGGTTTCTACTGCAGTGACTAATAAATCATCTTTTCTTGTTTTTTTTGTCTTTCTAAGTCAAAGGTCTATCGAAAACAGCCTCTCTATCCTATTGGGGTAGGGGTAAGGTATGCGTACATATTATCCTCCCCAGACTCCACTTTGTGGGATTTTACTGGGTAGTTGTTATTGTAAAGTAGAGCATAAACTAATAGGCCTAAACTGATTCATTGTAGTAGGTATTTTTATTTTTTGTACCAATATTATCAAAGTTTGATTCCAAACAGGTAAAAGTTGAACTCTCAAAGAATTCTTTACTTCCAAAAAAATATCATAAGAAATTAACAACCAAAACTGCTGAAAAAATAGTGGAGT
Source organism: Nicotiana noctiflora (assembly GCA_032618575.1). Lineage (NCBI taxonomy): Eukaryota > Viridiplantae > Streptophyta > Magnoliopsida > Solanales > Solanaceae > Nicotiana > Nicotiana noctiflora. The sequence continues at coordinate 58,005 of JASVEL010008941.1, read as the reverse complement.
CATTCTACCTATACCAGGGGAGTTACTAGGATGCAGAGTGAAAACAAATTCTTTTGTTTCCTCATTAGTAACTTCACTAATGAGGTCTAGATTTATATTTTTGTAACGACCCGGCCGGTCATTTTTGAAATTTACGCCCCGATCCCCAATTCAACTGTTTCCCCCGAGTCCATTTTGCTATTGTGGTTTGCCGGGAGAGTTGGTTCAGGAATTTGGAGTGTTTTGGGACACTTAGTCCCTAAATGAGAGCTTTATAGTTGAAAAATGACCCGTATTTGGAACAGTGTTAAGACAGCCTCGGAACAGAAATCTGATGGTCCCATTAGCTCCGTTAGGTGATTTCGGAGTTGGGAGCGCATTCAGAATGTATTTTGGAGGTCTATTGCTCAATTAGGCTTGAAATGCCGAAGTTTGAAATTTTTTGAAATCCGATCGATAGGTGAGATTTTGATTCGGGCGTCAGAATGGAATTCCGACAGTTGTTGTAGCATCGTTAGGTGATTTGGGATATTTCTGCAAAGTTTCAGGTCATTCGGACATTGTTTGATCGGGTTTTTGATAGCATGTAAGTTTCAAAAGTTTAGGATAAAACTTAGGCTTGAATTCGCTTTGATTTGGTGATTTCCGTGTTTAAGGGTGTGTTTTTATGATTGGAATAAGTTTATATCATGTTTTGGAGTAGGTTGGTGGTTTTTGTTGGGGTCCCGGGGGTCTCGGAATGAATCCGGGGGTCCAATCGGGCTAATTCATGCATTTTGGAAATGATGTTAACTGCTGGTATGTGCTGCTGACGAATGCTCTATGCGATCGCAATGGACTGATGCGATCGCGTAGAAGGTTTTGAGGAGGCCAAGTATTTGTTCTTTGCGATCGCAGGCAAGGCTATGCGATCGCATAGTTTTGGAAGGTTGTGCTCTGCGATCGCGTATAGTCCTATGCGATCGCATAGTGTATAGAGTAGGGGGCCCCAGGCCCAGCTTTTTGTTCTATGCGATCGCGGAGTAGGGTATGCGATCGCATAGGAATATTTTGGTGAGCATTGCGATCGCATTGAGGACTATGCGATTGCATAGAGTAGTTTGGCGAGGGGTCAAAATTTGTTCTATGCGATCGCAATAGTGTTCATGCGATCGCATAGAGTAAAAGTGTATAGCAGTGAATTTAAGTCCAGAACAGTCCAGTCGTGGGGCTCATTCGCAAAAAACCCCATTTTTGAGTTTTAGAGAGAGAAACTCACGGGAAATTGCTGAGATTTCATCGGGTATTTATCGGAGATAAATTTTATGGCCTAATTACGTTATTTTATCATGAAATCCTTGAATATTTCACTTTTAATGGAGAATTAATGGGGGGTTTTAGCCCCATACCTAAATTATAGAGAATCATTGATTTGAATGAGCAAACGGAGTTCGATTTTGGTAAATTTTATATACATGTACTCGTGTTGAGATAAGGAACCCGAATATATAACTTTTGTAATTTTTCGAGGAGCGTACCGAAAGTCGGGTTTTGGCAACTTGTGGTTTTTTGTGTATTTTGAAGTGTTTGGATTGGGTAATACCCAATTGGCCTATTTTGATGTATTTCTATTGATTTTTATCAGATACTACACCTTTCGAGGCCGATATTTGCGGCAAGAGAGTTGTCTCTTAGAGGTTTAGTACCGGAGTCGAGGCAAGTGACTTGTCTAACCTCGTGTGGGGGAACCTTCACCCCTAGGATATTATGTGATAATTTAAATGCCTTGTACGCGAGGTGACAGGCGTGTACATGTGCAGATTATTGGAACTCAATTTACTTGAATTGTCCAATTTGTGATATTCCTGCTCTTAGTTGATTAAACTATGACATTTACCTGATATTCGTTAGAAAAGCATGATTTGATAGGATTTATCTGTCTAATTGCCTAATTGTCTTACTTGAACTTTTTTTATAATTGTTGGCACGGGCTTTTGGTGAAGTTGTAGCTAAGCATATTATATTTTCTCTGTGCGTTTCTTTTATTGTTTGTGTTGGTGGACTGCGGGTTCGATTCCCAGAGACCCAGAGTGGTATTGTTTGTAGACTGCGGGTTCGATTCCCGGAGATCCAAGGGCTGCGGGTTCGATTCCCGGAGACTCGAAGTTTATTGATATATAATTGAGATATGGAGTGTGGGTTCGATTCCAGGAGTTCCTGAAATATTGAGACACATCCTGAGATATTGAGATACGGGCTGCGGGTTCGATTCCCGGAGACCCAGAGATACTGATATTGGACTGCGGGTTAAATTCCTGTAGCTCCTGGGTTGTTGAATATAGAGTGGGACTGTAGGTTCAATTCCCACAGGTCCTGGACTTGGTGATTTCAGTTTAAGTTGTGTTGGTTACTTGTAGTTAGTTAATCGTAGTCGGTTGTAGTAATTGCTTTATTGTTGTTATTTCAGATTCATTCTTACTTATTCCTGCTTATTACTGTTTTGATCATTATGTTATTGTTCTCTCGGTAGGGCCCTGACCTTCCTCGTCACTACTCCATCGAGGTTAGGCTTGGAACTTACTGAGTACCGTCGTGGGGTACTCATGCTACTCTTCTGCACACTTTTGTTGTGCAGATCCAGGTACATCAGGACAGGCTCATCCTATGTGATTCAGGAGCACATTCGGAGACCTCGAGGTATGATCTGCTACGTCCGCGGATCCGGATGCCCTCCTTCTATTCTGGTAGTGATAGTAGTTATTTTCCCTCATTTCGTTGTTTTAGAATACTCTTGATGTATAGAGCCACAGTTGTACTTTCCCTTTTTAGTCTGTGTTACCTGTGGGATTCCGGGTCTTGGTAGTATTCACGGATGGTGTGGTTGGTGAATGTATGTGCCAAGCGACACTTGTTATATTCCTTTTATATTGTTTTTCCGCTATTTTCTCATTTAACGTTCATGAACTTGTATATTCCACATCGTGTTAGGCTTACCTAGTCGCGGACACTAGGTGCCGTCATGACAGGTTCACGATTGGTGAACTAGGGTCGTGATAAGTTGGTATCAGAGCTCTAGGTTTATAGGAGTCACGGGACACAGACTGGTTACTTAGAGTCTCGCTGATCGATTCGAAGACATCTGTATTTATCTACGAGAGGCTATGCAACTGTTTAGGAAACTCTTCATTTCTTTTGGATTTCTTGTCGTGCGACATTTTTGGCACCAAATCTAAATTTATGCTTTCTATTCTCTCACAGATGGTAAGGACACGTGCTACTCGCGAGGATCAGGCACACGCGCCCCATGCTGCCAGCGCCAGAGGTCGGTGTCGTGGTAGAGGATGAGGACGCGCCCGAGGTGCAGCGACAGCACCCGCGCGCGCTGCCACTGAGGTGCCACCGGTGGATCTGGTTGGAGCGCAGGCACCTGGTACACTGACTTCAGCTGCTACTACTCCAGCACTGCAGGAGACCCTGGCCCATTTCATGAGTATGTATACCACTTTAGCTCAAGCATGGTTGCTTCCTCTCACTGCAGCTACATCTCAGGCCGGGGGAGGGGCCCAGACTCCCGCAGCCATTACACCTGAGTAGCGGATGCCAGTGGGACAGGTTCCAGAGGTTATTGTTATGCCTCCTATCGCCCCAGCATAGCCCGGGGGTGGGCCAGCTGCCTCCTAGGACGAGCTGCAAAGATTAGAGAGGTTCAAGAAATATGATCCTCCAGTCTTTAGTGGTTTGGCTACAGATGATGCATTGGGTTTTCTGGAGGAGTGTCATCGAATTCTTCGTACCATGGGGATAGTGGAGACCAACGGGGTTTCCTTCACTTCTTTTTAGATTCGTGGGGTCGCTTATGATTGGTGGAGCACGTATGAGTTGGATTGTCCAGATGAGTCTGCTTCATTGACCTGGACGCAATTTTCTGATCTATTTTTGAGGGAGTTTCTTCCCCAGAGTCTTAGGGATTCTTGGCAATCGGAGTTTGAGCGGTTGCGACAGGGCTCCATGTCAGTATCGGAGTATGCTATTAGTTTCACCCGTCTATCTAGGCATGCACTGGCTTTGGTAGTCGCGGTCCGGGAGAGAGTGCGGAGATTTAATGAGGGCCTTATTTCGCCGATCCGGTCTAGCATGGCCAGGGAGTCGGAGACGGATATACCTTATCAGCAGGCGGTGAGCATTGCTAGGAGGATCGAGAGTATGCTCCCTAGAAAGCGGGGAGAGAGGGAGGCCAAGAGGTCTCGTGAGTCGGTCCATTGCTCTGGTGCCCGCACTTCAGCAGCTGGTCGTTTTGGCAGGGGTTATTCCGATCGTCCAGTTAATTCAGCATTGCCAGCAGACGGTAGTAGTCCAGCTCTTCCAGCACCTCAGGAGCCTTATTATGCTCCCCCAGTTTCTAGTGCGCCTCATGTGTGGGGTACCTCTAGGGGTCAGACTAGTGGGGGTGCGGCCGGTCAGTCACCGCCACCGCGTCCTCCCAGAGCCTGTTTTCAGTGCGGGGATACTCGCCATCTGGTTAGGGAGTGCCCCAGGCATAGGAGAGGAGCACCTCCACAGTCGTCGCAGCCTCAGCGTGGTTCACAGGGTCAGTAGGCCATCATTCCAGCCCCAGCTGCCACTTCACCTGCCCAGCCAGCCAGGGGCGGGGATCAGGGTGCTAGAGGCCGCCCTCGATAGAGGGGTCAAGCTAGATTTTATGCTATTCCTGATCGCGCTGCAGCTGTTGCATCTGATTCTGTTAGCACAGGTATTATTTTGGTTAGTCACAGAGTGGCATCGGTTCTATTCGATCCTGGTTCCACTTTTTCATATGTGTCTTCTTATTTTGCATCATATCTGGGTGTGCCTCGGGATTCTTTGAGTGCCCCCATTTATGTTTCCATTCCGGTGGGAGATTCTTTGGCTGTGGACCGTATGTATCGGTCGTTCTTGGTTACTATCTATGGTTTTGAGACCAGAGCGGGTCTATTATTGCTCGAGATGGTCGATTTTCATATTATTCTGGGCATGGACTGGTTGTCGCCCCATTATGCTATTCTTGATTGTCACTCCAAGATCGTGACGCTGGCTATGCCAGGCATTCCACGTATTGAGTGGAATGGTACTCTAGATCACACCCCCAGTCGTGTTATTTCCTTTCTCAAAGCTCAAGGTATGGTTGAGAAGGGGTGTGCTGCTTACCTAGCTTATGTGCGGGATGTCGGCATTGACACTCCTTCTATTGATTCCGTTCCAGTGGTACGTGATTCCGCTGATGTATTTCCAGCTGATCTCCAGGTAATGCCGCCCGACAGAGATATTGATTTTGCTATTGACTTGTTGCCGGGCACTCAGCCCATTTCTATTCCACTGTACCATATGGCTCCTCCTGAGTTGAAGGAGTTGAAGGATCAGTTACAGGAGTTATTGGGTAAGGGTTTCATTCGACCCAGGTTTTCGTCTTGGGGTGCTCATGTGTTGTTTGTGAAGAAAAAGGACGGTTCTATGCGTATGTGTATTGACTATCGTTAGTTGAACAAAGTTACAGTGAAGAACTCGTATCCTTTGCCACGTATTGATGATTTATTTGACCAGCTATAGGGCGCACAGGTGTTCTCTAAGATTGATTTGCGCTCTAGTTATCATCAGTTGAATATTCAGGAGCCAGATATCCCGAAGACTGCCTTCAGGACTCGGTATGGTTACTACGAGTTCCTCGTGATGTCTTTCGGGCTGACTAATGCCCCAGCAGCCTTTATGCATTTGATTCACAGTGTGTTTAGGCCATATCTGGACTCGTTCATGATTATTTTTATTGATAATATTCTAGTATATTCCCGGAGTCGGGAAGAGCACGAGCAGCATCTGAGGATAGTGCTTCAAACTCTAAGGGAGAAGCAGCTACATGCCAAGTTCTCTAAATGTGAATTATGGCTAAGTTCAGTGGCGTTTCTAGGCCACGTGGTGTTGAGTGATGGTATTCGAGTGGATCCGAGGAAGGTGGAGGCCGTGCAGAGTTGGCCCAGACCCTCCTCAGCCACCGATATTCGCAGTTTCCTTGGTTTGGTGGGTTATTATCGTTGTTTCGTATAGGGGTTCTCTTCGATCGCAGCTCCTATGACCAGATTGACCCAAAAGGGTACCCCTTTCTAGTGGACAGATGAGTGTGAGGCGAGCTTTCAGAAGCTCAAGACAGCTTTGACTTCGGCCCCTAACTTGATGTTGCCTTCAGGTTCGGGGTCATATACAGTATATTGTAATGCCTCACGAGTTGGACTCGGTGCAGTATTGATGCATAATGGTAGGGTGATAGCCTACGCGTCCAGACAGCTAAAGGTACATGAGAAGAACTACCCTAATCATGATCTGGAGCTAGCTGCCATTGTTCACGCCTTGAAGATTTGGCGTCATTACTTGTATGGGGTTCCTTGTGAGATCTACACTGATCCCCGGAGCTTGCAGCACTTGCTTAAGCAGAAGGACCTGAATATGTGTCAGAGGAGATGGTTGGAGCTACTGAAGGACTATGATATTTCTATTCTCTATCATCCGGGCAAGGCTAATGTGGTTGCCGATGCCTTGAGTCGCCGGGCAGAGAGTTTGGGGAGTTTGGCATATCTACCAGCTTTGGAGAGGCCTATGGCGATGGATGTTCAGGCTTTAGCCATGTAGTTTGTTATACTGGATCTTTCGGAGCCCAGCTGGGTTTTGGCCTCTTTGGTCTCTCAGTCTTCTTTATTTGACCGCATCAGGGCACGTCAATTCGACAACCCTCATTTGCTTGTCCTCCAGGATAGAGTTCGGCGTGGTGATGCTTGAGATGTTACCATTGGGGATGATGGAGTTATGAGGATGCAGGGGCATATTTGTGTGCCCAATATAGATGATCTTCAAGAGCTAATTCTAGCAGAAGCCTATAGCTCGCGGTATTCCATCCATCCAGGTGCCGCGAAAATGTATCAAGACTTGAGACATAATTACTGGTGGAGGCGGATGAAGAGGGATATATTTGATTATGTTTCTAGGTGCCTCAACTGCCAGCAGGTGAAGTATGAGCATCAGCGTCCGGGTGGATTAATGCAGCAGATTGATATTCCAGAGTGGAAATGGGAGTACATCACCATGGACTTTGTATCTGGGCTTCCACGGACTGTTGGGAAGTTTGATTCCATTTGGGTTATTGTGGATCGGCTGACCAAGTCCGCCCATTTCATACCGGTGAGCACCACTTATTCATCGGATCGACTGGCGGAGATCTACGTCAGAGAGATAGTTTGGCTGCATGGTATTCCGGTTTCCATCATTTCAGATATAGGCACTTAGTTCACTTCACGGTTTTAGAGAGCCGTACAGCAGGAGTTAGGCACTCGGGTGGAGCTGAGCACAACGTTTCACCCCCAGACTGATGGCCAGTCCGAGCGCACTATTTAGATTTTGGAGGATATGCTACGTGTGTGTGTGATTGAGTTTGGAGGTTCATGGAATCATTTCTTGCCACTAGCAGATTTTGCTTATAACAACAGCTACCAGTACAGTATTCAGATGGCACCGTACAAGGCTCTACATGGTAGTAGGTGCAGGTCTCCCGTGGGTTGGTTCAAGCCGGGCGAGGCCAGACTGCTAGGTACCGATATGGTTCAGGATGCAATGGACAAGGTCAAGGTGATTCAGGACAGACTTCGTGCAGCCCAATCTAGACAGAAACATTATGCGGACAAGAAGGTCCGCGATGTGGCTTTTATGGTTGGCGAGCGGGTTCTGCTTCGAGTCTCGCCCATGAAGGGCATTATGAGGTTTGGGAAGAAGGAAAAGCTGAGTCCTAGATTTATTGGCCCTTTTGAGATTTTGAGGCGTGTTGGGGAGGTTGCTTATGAGTTGGCCTTACCTCCCAGCCTAGCCGGAAACCATCCCGTATTTCATGTCTCTATGCTCCGGAGATACCATGGTGACAGGTCGCACGTGTTGGATTTCACTTCTGTTCAGCTAGACGAGGATCTGTCTTATTTTGAGGAGCCAGTGGCCATACTAGACAGACAAGTCAGGAAGCTAAGGTCAAAGAATATCGCTTCACTAAAGGTTCAGTGGCGAGGTCAGCCGGTCGAGGAGGCGACTTGGGAGACTGAGCAGGATATGCGCAACCAGTACCCTCATATCTTCATCACTCCATGTATGTTTTCTATGCTCGTTTGAGGACGAACAAATATTTTAAGTGTGGGAAGATGTAACGACCCGGCCGGTCGTTTTTGATATTTACGCCCCGATCCCTAATTTAATTGTTTCCCCTGAGTCAATTTTGCTATTGTGATTTACCGGGAGAGTCGGTTTTGGAATTTGGAGTGTTATGGGACACTTAGTCCCTAAATGAGAGCTTTATAGTTGGAAAATGACCAGTATTCGGAACAGTATTAAGACATCCTCAGAACAGAAATCTGATGGTTCCATTAGCTCTGTTAGGTGATTTCGGGGTTAGGAGCACGTTCGGAATGTATTTGGAGGTCTGTAGCTCAATTAGGCTTGAAATGCCGAAGTTTGAAATTTTTGGAAATCCGATCGATAGGTGAGATTTTGATCCGGGCGTCGGAATGGAATTCCAAAAGTGCAGTAGCTTAGGTGATTTCGGATATGTCTACAAAGTTTCAGGTCATTCGGACATCGTTTGATCGGGTTTTTGATAGCATGTATGTTTCGGAAGATTAGGATGAAACTTAGGCTTGAATTTGCTTTGATTTGGTAATTTCCGTGTTTAAGTGTGTGTTTTTATGATTGGAATAAGTTCATATCATGTTTTGGAGTAGGTTGGTGGTTTTTGTTGGGGTCCCGGGGGTCTCGGGATGAATCCGGGGGTCCAATCGGCTAATTCATGCATTTTGGAAATGCTGTTAACTGCTGGTATATGCTGCAGACGAATGCTCTATGCGATCGCAATGGACTGATGCGATCGCATATAAGGTTTTGAGGAGGCCAAGTATTTGTTCTATGCGATCGCAGGCAAGGCTATGCGATCGCATAGTTTTAGAAGGTTGTGCTCTGCGATCGCGTATAGTCCTATACGATCGCATAGTGTATAGAGTAGGGGGGCCCAGGCCCAACTTTTTGTTCTATGCAACCGCGGAGCAGGGTATACGATCGCATAGGTATATTTTGGTGAACATTGCGATCGCATTGAGGACTATGCGATCGCATAGAGTAGTTTGGCGAGGGGTCAAAATTTCTTCTATGCGATCGCAACAGTGTTCATGCGATCGCATAGAGTAAAAGTGTCTAGCAGTGAATTTAAGTCCAGAACAGTCCAGTCGCGGGGCTCATTCACAAAAACCCCATTTTGGGTTTTAGAGAGAGAAACTCACGGGAAATTGCTGGGAATTTATCGGGTATTCATTGGAGGTAAATTTTATGGCCTAATTACGTTATTTTATCATGAAATCCTTGAGTATTTCACTGTTAATGAAAGATTAATGGGGGGTTTTAGCCCTAGGCCTAAATTATAGAGAATCATTGATTTGAATGAGCAAACGGAGTCCGATTTTGGTAAATTTTATATGTATGGACTCGTGTTGAGATAAGGAACCCAAATATATAACTTTCGTAATTTTTCGAGGAGCGTACCGAATGTCGGGTTTTGGAAACTTGTAGTCTTTGGTGTATTTTGAATTGTTTCGATTGGGTAATGCCCAATTGGCCTATTTTGATGTATTTCTATCGATTTTTATCAGATACTACACCTGTGGAGGCCGATATTCGCGGCAAGAGAGTTGTCTCTTAGCGGTTTTGTACCGGAGTCGAGGTAAGTGACTTGTCTAACCTCGTGTGGGGGAACCTTCACCCCTAGGATATTATGTGATAATTTAAATGCCTTGTATGCGAGGTGACGAGCGTGTACATGCGCAGATTGTTGGAACTCAATTTACTTGAATTGTCCAATTCGTGATATTCCTGCTCTTTGTTGATTAAATTGTGATATTTACCTGATATTCGTTAAAAAAGCATGATTTCATAGGATTTATCTGTCTAATTGCCTAATTGTCTTACTTGAACTTTTTTTATAATTGTTGGCACGGGCTTTTGGTGAAGTTGTAGTTAAGCATATTATATTTTCTCTGTGCGTTTCTTTTATTGTTTGTGTTGGTGGACTGCGGGTTCGATTCCCGAAGATCCCAAGGTTGTGGGTTCGATTCCCAGAGACCAGGAATGGTATTGTTTGTGGACTGCGGGTTCGATTCCCGGAGATCCAAGGGCTGCAGGTTCGATTCCCGGAGACCCGGAGTTTATTAATATATTATTGAGATATGGACTGCGGTTCGATCCCGGAGATCCTGAGATACTGAGACACATCCTGAGATATTGAGATACGGGCTACGGGTTCGATTCCCGGAGACCCAGAGATACTGATATGGGACTGCGGGTTAAATTCTCGTAGCTCGTGGGTTGTTGAATATAGAGTGGGACTGTGGGTTCAATTCCCACAGGTCCTGGACTTGCTGATTTGAGTTTATGTTGTGTTGGTTACTTGTAGTTAGTTAATCGTAGTTGGTTGTAGTAATTACTTTATTGTTGTTATTTCAGATTCATTCTTACTTATTCCTGCTTATTACTGTTTTGATCATTATGTTATTGTTCTCTCGGTAGGGCCCTGACCTTCCTCGTCACTACTCCATCGAGGTTAGGCTTGGCACTTATTGAGTACCGCCGTGGTGTACTCATGCTACTCTTCTGCACACTTTTGTTGTGCAGATCAAGGTACATCAGGACAGGCTCATCCTAGGTGATTCAGTAGCACATTCGGAGACCGCGAGGTATGATCTGCTACGTCCACGGATCCGGAGGCTCTCCTTCTATTCTGATAGTGATAGTAATTATTTTCCCTCATTTCGTTGTTTTAGAATACTCTTGATGTATAGAGCCACAGTTGTACTTTCCCTTTTTAGTATGTGTTACCTGTGGAATTCCGGGTCTTGGTAGTATTCACGGATGGTGTGGTTGGTGAATGTATGTGCCAAGCGGTACTTGTTACATTCATTTTATATCGTTTTTCCGCTATTTTCTTATTTAACGTTCATGAACTTGTATATTCCGCATCGTGTTAGGCTTACCTAGTCGCGGAAACTGGATGTCATCATGGCAGGTTCACGATTGGTGAACTAGGTTCGTGACAATTTTCATCAATAGATGTTGGAATAGACTGAAGGATAATATGATATAAAGAGGAAGGATTAGAAGTACTAAATAGTTCTTTATAGAATCCCTCAATTTCATTTATCATACCGTTTTTATCACAAATCCACTCTCCCGTTGCATTCTATATTCCTTTAATCAAGTTCTTCCTTCCTCTTTGAACAGTAGACATACGAAAAAAGAAGTATTTTTATCTCCTCCGTTTAACCATTAAACTCTTAACTTTTGTTTCTTATAAATTTCTTCTTCCTTATAAGCTTACCTAAACCAATTTTCAACTTTAATATGACCTATAAACCAGGTCCTTATGGATTAATTTTTTCGAAATTAATATGATTTTTCAGTTGCTTAATTTTGATCATAGAGTTTGATCCCCCTTCTTTTTCCATAAAAGTAAATAATGTGGCTCTCTGACTTTAATTTTCATGACATTGTTAAAATATTGTTGACGACAGATCCCTAACAAGATTGGGAAACTCAAGGAATCAAGACATCTACAGAGAAGCTAACAATTTGGCGGATGAGCTAGCTAGGCATCGGAGCAAAGTTTTGTAATTGCTTTTGCGTTACCTACTTTTGCTATTATCTATATTTATGAACAAGACCATATAGCAATCTTGTCCCTAGTAAGGTCAAAGCTTGTAATAATATCTAGTTTTGTATTGATATTATTCTCTATTATCAAAAAAACATATAAGAACATGCTCCTATAATTTCATAGATGAATCACGTCGAATATTCTCAATAAGTTTGACACTAGATCGTATATTAAAGAAAGAATTACAAGAAATATACGTGACTTCACATTATAGTAAAAAGAAATGATTCATGCTTTTAAGTTTTACCCTACTTAGTCCACATTATATATATTTTAAAAGCACTTGCAAGTTCAAAATTTGTGTTCTTATAACTATTACTTCTAAAAGCTATGGAGTTAATTCTTTATTCTCACAACTATTGTTTTCACTCTCTCTTCTTCTCACATCTTTTACATTTGCTTCAAGGGCCGTGTAATTTCCGCTTCTCCTCTTGTGTCACCCTGAAAATGAGTTTTTTTGAAATTTTAGTTGTTTGGATTGGGTATTGTTCCAATTGATTGAAAATATCAAAAGGAGTTCAAAATTTAAATTTGAAGTGATTTGGAGTAAATTTGAACAAGATTGGAGTTAAGTTTAAAAAACGCAAGGAAAAAGGCGAAGTCAATTTTTTGTATAATTATGTATAATCTTGTATAATAGTGTGTATAAGTGTAGAAACACACCTTGTACATGTTTATACACCTTTATACACGCGTCTATAGACGAACTTCTTTCACGATTTTCAGTTGAAATTCTTGTTCAAAACCAATCGAAATCTCTATTAAATGACTTCAAATTTTATAGACAATCTCCTTATACTATTTCTAACAATTCTAAATAACACTCACTCTAAATTTTCCATAAATCAAATTCAAAATTTAAACTCACATATTTAAGCTTATTAAAAATATAATTTTCACCACCCGAATGAATTTGATTTATTGATTAATATTTTGCATAGTCACTGATTTGAAAATTAATTTAAAAGCTTGAGGAATCTTTTTTTAAAAATAAATAGTAATTTTAAGAATCGATTGGAGTTGGATGTTGATTTTAGATGTTATTGCATGCCTTTTAATTTACGATTTTATGTGTAGTTATCTATTTATGCATTTTCTGCTGGAATCACTAATGCTCTTTTGTTTTTCCTTTTCTTTTTCTCTTCTTTCTCTTCCCTTTCACTTGAGCCGAGGATCGATTGGAAACAGCTTCTCTTCCTTTTCGTGTAGGGGTAAAGCTTGTGTACGTATTACCCTCCCCAAACCTATTTTGTAGGAATACACTGGATAGTTGTTGTTGTTTGAAGTTGGATGTTAAATCTTAGATGGAGTCCAATTATTCTAATGTGAAATTTTCCCTATATTAAAATATCAATGGGCACTTGCAGCGCTTTCTCTCTTGCAGTTCCCTAGTGTAATAGAGAGGGAAAAAAGTTATAAAACAGAAACGGTGAAAACTTATGTGACAGGAAGAATTTTTTTTTTTTTTTTTAAAAAAATCAGCATTCTAAAATTAGCTGGGAAGGAATACGTAAAAACTAAAAATGATAGGAAGCACCACGGTTACACCGTTACATTGGCACATGCAATCAGATGATATTAGATAGGTTATGGAATCAGCTTTCATAGTGTATGTATATGTTAACAAGCACGAAAAAGAAAAACAAACAAACATTTTGCGTCCAGATGGCAAGAATTGAATAAGAATGCAGAGAATTGTAGACGGCAGCACAACTTCAAACAAGTAACACCACCAGTCAGTCAATATCACAATAATCAGGACTGCGACAAATTCAGGTTCGTCTTTGCAATGAGCAAGTTCCGGTTACTCCTGCCCCATGTCATCTCATCTTCCTAGATTTGCACGAAAAATCAATCAGACAACCATTTACAAACTAATAGAGACAGCTCATAAAATCAGCAACTATATTCGAGAAACATATCGATAGCCTGTTCTGAAGCAGATGCACATTAACTTTTGCTCGGCCCAGTAGTGTCCAAGTGCTATATAGTTATACTAAGCTGAGAGACCACACACATGCTACGATTCCAAGCTCCGTGAAGGAAACCTGAACCTGAAGCTCATGGTTACATCTTACAGATCGGGATCTTCACAAAAGAGAATATAAAAGTTCCGCAGCACATTTAAAGATTGTGATCATTTACTAAAAAAGACTATTTGCAGCTCAATATATCTGAAGATTTTCATGTTACGTCATTGATATGTAGTCCAATTAATGTTCAAACTTTCATAAGAAACAAGAAAAAGCCAGAGAAAGGTAAGGAGAATGTGAATGAATATACTAGAACTGGAATCCCAAAATAAGAAAACAAATAGGTCAAATAAACATGACATTCTGACACTTCAACTCCATGAAAAAAATAATACCACATTTTGTCCCTCCAAGTAATTATGGAGAACCAGATCAAGCTCTCACGGGTGAAAATGGTGAATGATTACCCTGAGCAATTAACAATACAGGGGACGCGCCAGTGATCACAAAAATATATGGGGTTCAAGCAAGGAACCATGCTTTTGGCGCGAACAAAGTCTAACCTCAATGTACATTGCAGAATAGGGAAGCTCAACCAATCATTGTGCGCTTTCGACCTCTTTGCCTCACTGAAAAAGATAACAAAATAAGAATGGAAAAACAAAAAGAAACCTTCAGAAGTAGTACCGCATTATCTTCTCTTTCTGGGAACAATAAAGTAATAAACAGAGAGGGGGATGGAGGTTGGCAGCACCTTGGGCTAGCTTGTTAAATGTTGATGACCACTGCTTTGAGGATTTCTTGTATCCAGCAAGTATCTGGTCCATCTGCACAAACCAAATAAATTATAGCAGATGAATTTGCTACTCACTATTAGTAGTGGCAAACGGGTGGGTCGGGTCGGATATGGTTCGGGTTGAAAAGGTGTAATGAAAAAAACGGATCAATTATCCGACTCGACCCATATTTAATATGAATAAAAAAAACGGGTTAACCGGCGGATAATATGGATTACTTATATTATTCATGACTTCTTGTATATGATCACTTTGTGGGAGATTTTAGTCTCTCTAACTTGAGGAACCCCCAATTATAGGCTTTACAAATGTAAAAGTTAGACTCATTGGTTATCCATTGGTTACTCATTGGTTATCCATTTTCTAAATGGATAATATGGTCCTTATCCATATTTGACCCGTTTTTAAACAGTTCATTATCCATCCCTTTTTTTAGTGGATAATATGGGTGGTTAACTGTTTTCTCTGAACCATTTTGCCACCCTTACTCACTATAGGTTGAACTCCTACCGCTCTGCTACGAACAACATATAATGCCACTATCTACAAGCTTCTGGAAAAAGAGATTAACAAGGCAGTATATCCAATGCCCTTATCCCCCCGTGGCTTATTGCCATAACCAGGTTCCTTCCTAACCACAAGAAAGATATAGTTCGACTATCCTAACTAGGAGGAGCTTAATCCTTAACAAGGTTTTGCTTTTTATCAGTAAACAAATCCATCAGAAGCTCAAGTATATCATAAAAGAACACTGAGAGAAGTAAGAGAACTGTTTACTAATGCAATCAGAAAATACTGTTTGCAAAGAGGTGCATGTTTAGGAGATAATATGATCGCTTGACATGAATGATAAATAATGCCCAAAGGCAAAAGAAAAGTTAATTCAATTAGTAACATTTCTTGGAGATGTTACTGCAGATTTTGCTTGTGTTTAATATTTCCCAATTAGAAATCACATTGGAATTTCTTACAAAATGAGAGAATTTATTGGATTGGTTTATTAATAGTCTTTGTTCTTTTTGACTCTGCGCCATTGATTCCACTATTATTAGTGAGGGAAAATGAAAAAAGGAGAAACAAAGTATGATTTAGAGGAGAACATAGAAGAGAAAAAAGCTTCAAGTAGAGCTTAAGGCTTTATGCATGCTGCTAACCCACAACACAGCAGATACGACGGAGCTTACCACATTTCCACAAGAAGAGTGCATAGAGAGCAAAGCACGTTCAAGTACATATAAATCAACTGCTTTATCTTCTGGAAGTGTTGAAGTAAAGCTTAGACCAAAGTCAATCAGAACCTGGAGAAAAAGCATCATTGATAAGAAGTAATCTCATTGAGGGTGACCGCAGAAGTTCATCCTCCAAAACCAGGAGAAAAAGGCAAACAAGGAAGGAAATTGTTGAAGAAGATCATCGTGAGAATTAGAGGAATATTCTAAAGGACAGAGAAAAATATCCACCAGCTGATTAGCAGCACTCCTCATTAACATATTTGATGTTGTTAAATCGCCATGGACTAGGCCACCGTCGTGTAGTTTTCCAATCGCATTACCAATCTGTGTTGCAATATTGGTCATCCGCTCTTCGTCCACACCAACTAATCCAAAGCCAAGGAATATATCTTTCACAGAAGGACCTTCAACATATTCAAAGGTTAGAGTGTGACTAACAGGGTCAACAGCATAAAGCACTGGAGTAACGACACCAAGCCGTCTAGCTTTTGTCATGCACCTTGCCTCCTGCACCAGAATTTAAATCTTTTTAGCAACCCAAGCTTTAAGAAAGATAAAAGTACAGAACCGGTATCATATACACCAACCGCATTCAACCGTTTAATAGTGAGCTTTGAATCCAAAGTCGGATGCCTGTATTTCTTTGAAAACCGTTCCTTGATAATACACCTCCTACCCACAAATGTTGACTCAAATACCCTCTGATATCAACATGGAAACAATCCAGTGTCACAAACTACTTTCTATCAAATGAACATTGCCAAAGAGCACATAATGATAAGTGACTTCTAAACAAACAGAAAACACACACACACACACACACAAAGGTCTCTGAATGAAAATGAGAGAGAGAGGGAGATAGAAGAAAAAATTAGAGGGAAGTTTCAAAATAACACAGTCTTGAATATTAATCATGAACTCACAGCCTCAGCTCCTTGTTTGATTAAAACCAAGGATCCGTCACATCCATCTGCCTTGATTTCCATCTCTATGACTTGAACCAAAAAATAAAATAAACAAATAAGGAAAATGAAAAGGATAACCAAAATTTTAGCCTTATATAGAACAGTTTCTTTAGCTCTTGCACAATTCAAGTACTACATGAAGCTTGCATTGAAAAAGGAAGCTTAACAAGAAAACATTCTGCCATTTCTATCTTGAAACCAAATTGCTACAAACAACAGAGCGAAGAGAAGCATATCTATATTTTGGCAAAGTTTTTCCACTAACATGAGAATAACTAACAACTAATCAACTGGGGATTGATAGTCGTTAGAAAAATTCCATTAACATTTAACAAGTAACACCAACTTCTCTCATTTCTTTTGTAAGTACACAAAGGTCTTTCTGTGATTTTCTATGTTCTTTATCTTTATTCCTTCTCTCCACATATGCTGGTTCTATTTCTCTTCTAATTAATTTATCAAGAAAAGAGGCCGGACTACCATTTTAGCTTAAAATTGGCGGAAACTAAATTTTATTTAAGTATTCTATATAATAGTTAAAAGAAAGCTTCAATTCTTATAAGTTCAAAACGCAATTAGAAGCATAGATTTGGAGACATAAACACGAAGGCGGGGGGGGGAAAGCAAAAAAAATATACTCTCACCAAAAAATTATGAAAAATTAAAAGAACCTCAGTAACATTTAAGGAAAGCTTATTCGTAGTCGTCACATCCAGAAATAAATAATGAAAACTGGAGAGAAATTTGTGAGCGTTCAAGGGAATGAAAGACACCTTTTGGCAGTTGAAGATTAGCAGCGTCGCCGCCGTATAAGATAGCTGCTGTGAGAAAATTGGTGAATGTGGGGATAGTGTGTTAATTTTCCTCATACAGTGGCACTAAATACGATTTATAAGTCGCGTGCGGACTTATCAGTCTCATCCATATTGCCATTTATAAGGTGTTTGGCTAAGTATACGCCGGTTTTGTAAAACTAAAAGTGGTTATTAGCTTAAAAGTCATAAGCTGGTCTTTCCCAATTTATTATATTTTAAAATTTTTTTACAAAAAAAACTATCTTTTAGTGTTAATTAGTAATTTATAGATATCCTTTGTTATATTACGTGTTATAAATATCTTTTATCAAAATGTAAAATGTATTTTCTGTATTTAAGTATATGTATTTAATAATACAACCAAAAATGTAGGCTGTAAAATAGTAATCCCGTCTAATTTGGATATGTATTTTACGTTATTCAAATCCTATTAAAGGTAAATAACGTAATGCCTAAGCGTAATTTTTGGAATGTTAAGAATTCTAAAAACGGAACAAAATCTAATCAAATTATATTTTCCTAATTTTACTCAACAAACTTGAAAGATGCCTGATTAATCTATATTCTTGTAAAAGAAAAAAAAACATCTTTTAGTGTTAACTAGCAATTTATAGATACCCTTTGAATAAAAATGAATACATACAGGAGGAATCTGAATATAGTTGACAACTTACTGGAATATTTAACAAATAAAAATAAAATTAATTACTAATTTTAATTACAACTAAAAATTACTGGAAAAATTGAACAAGCTCTCAGCAATCATAATAACTAAGAATACATATAGATATTTTGAGGAATGAGAATACGTTATACAAAAAAGTACCCAAATACAATAAAATACATACAAATACAATATGATACATGTAATAAAAATTGAATACATACAGGAGAAATACATTGAATACATATGAATACATACAGGAGGAATCTGAATATAATCGAAAACTTAATGGAATTTTTAACAATTAAAAACAAAATTAAGTAAATATTTTAATTACACTAAAAATTACTGAAAAATCAACCCACAACTCACAACAATCAAAATACATAAGAATACTTATAAAAACTTTTTAAAAATAGAATACATTAATGGTGGAGGAACAAGAGTCGACAATAGCGGAGGAACAAGTTCAAAACTGTTGTATTTGAATGGGAAAAAAGTACAGAAGCGTAGGGTAGTGGAAGAGAAAGGTATACTATATGTGAAAAAGAGAGAGAAAGTATTTGGGGGAGTTTTACGGTAAGCATGTGAGAGAAATTAAAAAAAAATGAGAGAGAAATATCTTTTTTGGCATATATGGCGCCTTAAATTTAGGATATAACCATAAATAAATAATTTGCTATTTAGGATAAAGGGCATTTATATGATGTAATATTTTTAAATGGTATTTATTATTGATAAATAGGGTAGTAAGGTTTTCTATAGGGTGTAAATTTTCTTAAATTTTAGCCTATAAGTACTTTAGGTTTTACCAAAATATTTATTATGTTATCCCTAAAATACTTCTTTTTAAAATAAAACTCCTTGTATACCCAATTTTTTAGATGCTCGTTATTAATTTCATTACTTTTATCCAAACACATAACCGCTTATTTTTTAAATCAGCTTCAGTAATTAAAAGTATTTTTCCACGCATATACTTATCAGCTACTCTAAATCATTTAAGCCAAGCAGGCTCTTATAAATTGCAGTAAAATAATTGCAATTATCAGTAACAATTATAAATTGCGATTTAAGCTGTTGCTAAATGCGTCCCATTCCTCATTACAACTTATAATGAGATTTATACGTCGATTTGTCAGTTGTGATCTAAGTGCACTTCACACTTTATAAGTTTATAAATATTTTTAAAAACGCAACTTTTGCATAGTTTTGAAGTTCTGACAAAAAATTCACATTACATAGTTTTGGCTTGACTTTAGTGAAGAATAACAAGGACGAAGTTGCGTTTAAGGTTTAGTGAAATTGGAAATATAGTCCCTAAAGTTTTTCTATAGTGATAAGCGTCTGGATCAAAATTAGAGCTGTCAATATGGGCATGATAGGGCTAGCCCAGCCCAACCCGTAAATTGCTAAAATTCACGTGGACTGGGCTGGGCTAGCCCATTATTTTGATAGGTCTTATAAGGGGGTTTTTCCTAACTATACCATATATGAAACTTTATTACCAAATATGAAACATTATTACCAAAAAAAAAAAACTGCAACCAGGTTCCATACCAAAAACCAACTCAGAACAGCACCAAGATCAAGGCTCATCAGATGCTCCCCAGCTGATGCAACCACATTCTTCAGGTAACCTCTCTAACAATCCCCCAGCTCATCTAGAGAGTAGTGATGTGTCACGCCCCAAATCGAGGAACATGACCGGCGCCTGACCGGGTTGCCCCAGTCAAGCGGACCTGGGTGCCTTTCATTCCCACGCGTTACCCCTGTGTTGACTCTGTTTCTCATTAACCAAATATATTACTAATCATAATTGATTTCACATTAAAAAAAATAAAACGATACGAGTGATTCATTAACAAGATTTCAATTTTTACAACGCCCGACATAACACCATATATATACATAAGACTGGAGTCCCACAGTTTACGTGTCTACAGAGCCTCTAGGATACAAAAGGGAAATACAATACTTGCCGGTAACAAGGCTCCGGCTATACCTTACAAAACCAAAATGAAATCTAAACCGAGTGGCATGAACCACACAAGGCCCCAGAGGAAGAAAGGGGCTCACCAAAACGGGCAGTGGAAGGAGAAGGATACTACTGCCGATGAGCTGAAGTGCCTGCTACCTGATCCACCTACAATCATGACACGAATGTAGCGCCCCCGGCAAAAAGGGACGTCAGTACACTTGAATTGTACTGGTATGTATGGACAAACTTTGTCCCAAGTAAACTCAAGCCATTAAATTACATCAACAATTAATTAAGCCAGCCAACCATGTTTCCACATTTTCCTCATTTCAAATAATTCTCACACCAAGCACTTTCTACGATCAACCAATTTAACAATAACCAATCAATCACGTAAAGCACAAGTAGTCAAACAAAGGGGCAATCAGTGCCCCACAGGTTGCAAACTCTCCTGCTGTCTCCTTTCACAATTTCACATTATTGATTTATGTATCAATTTTCAATAGCGATTTCGATCGCTTTCCATCCTTATTGCCCCCGACCACCCTTATTACCTCGGCCACCCTTATCACCCCAACCCACACCTTATTTCACCACGTTGCGGCGCGCAACACGACCCCGCCTTACAGCTGAAAACACAACAATTTCAAACAGCAGATAAGGTACTACACACAATTTCAACAAGTTCAAATAGGCAACTTACACATTGGTTCATGTTCTCAATTTCTTCTCAATTCAATATCACAACCATGTTACAATATTTCCACAATTCAAGTGTTTCATCTCTTTCCACAATAAACCAATTCTCAAGTGTTTCGTTTGTTTTCCACAAGGTGCCATATAGGCCATCATAGTCATTATTCACAATTCTTTTGCCAAATTAAACTCTCATTTTACATCACTCATAACTCAACAACAAACTTTGAATATCTAACAACAACATCAAGAATTTCACACAATTTGTCAATTTAACACGAAACAAACAAACTTCACACATATAGGCGATTTCACAAGAATCAAAATTAGCCATACATACCTGGTGATGAGTTTTCTTCCGTTAACTTCCTACTTTATGCTTACCCATGCTATCTCACTCTTGCCAACCTTGTTCTTGAAGACTCTTACTTCTACTTACTTCTTTTTACTAGAAATCAAGTTCAATAATCATGCATGAGTGTAAAAATTCTATTTTCAAAAGCTATTATATGCAAACCTCTCTTTACCCAATTAAAACTGAAAATCAAAGAAAATAGTTAGGGTTTTTACCTTGAAAATATTGGGGAAGTTGAATCCTTGCCCTAGGATCCCTTGGAATTAAATAGTTGGAACAATCTTTGAAGATGAAGAACTTCTCTCTCTAAAAACCCTCTCTTCTCTCTCTAATTTTGGTGAGATGATATGATAAAATGAAGAAGAAAGGTGTTATATTAAAGAAGAGATCGGGTCAAAATGTTACAAAAATCTGGGCCGGGGTCAAATATGCGGTCACTATGCGACCGCAGAATCCACATGCGGTCCGCAGAGTGACCGCAAAATGGCCTCAAAGTTATGCAGGTTCTGTTAAGGAATGCGGTCACTATGCGGACCGCATGTTGATTCTGCGGTCGCAAAAGTGCACCGCAGATTTGACATGCGATCGCATATCGACCGCACTTTTGACACGATTTTGGGCAACTCACTGGAACGTTTTGCGGCAAGAATGCGGTCCGCATGTCAGGTTTGCGATCGCATTCTTGACCGCAAATTGAACACTTTTCGGAAAAATTAATTCTCTACATTTTTGAAACTTAAATCACTACCAAGGGTCCGAACCGCGGCGAGCAAGCTCGCCGCGAAGAATTCTACGCATTCCTAACACATTATTCGGACCATGACACCACAGCTACTAGGTTTTATGCACAAAAATTTTACGGGGCCTTACATCCTCCCCCCTTAAGATCATTCGTCCTCGAATGAGGATTTTTGAAATAAATGAGTTGGTTTTGAAAGACATGATATGCAACCATCAAAAATTTGACTAACTCTTATATTTTAGAAAATTTCGCCAGAGTTTCCTTTGTATTATGGACATATCCACCTGTCAGAGGGTCCCCGAAACACATTACCAAACAACAATATACAACTACAACACTTTTCACAACTTGTATACACTTTCTTACCTCAACGAATGCACATATTCTATCACACTGTTACAATTGCACATAAACTAGTCACTTCAATGAATTCTTACCTTATTTAACCATTTTAACACACCATGTACACTTAACAAACCATTACCAATCTACACTTACTATTAGTTGTTTATTAAACACATAAATCTTTATAAGGCTTTCATTTGTCAAGAACGGTTCAAGTGACCCAAGGTAACAACACATTTAACTCATTACAAAATGAAGGGGACTTTACTAATACTAAGAGGGAAACAACTTAGACAAGATGACAGTTACTAAGAGTAGGAGGGTCACCTACTTTCTTCTAGGCTTGATCGAACAAATGGGGGTACTTTTCCTTCATCTCTTTTTCTGCTTCCCATGTGGCCTCCTCAACTTGTTGACTTCGCCACAATACTTTAACAGAGGCAACTTCCTTATTTCTCAACTTACGGACTTGCCTATCAAGAATGGCAACTGGAACTTCTTCATATGACAAATCTTCATTAACCTCTATAGCTTCGACTGGCATGATGGTGGATGGATCTCCAATCACTTTCTTCAACATGGACACGTGGAATACCGGGTGCACTGATGACATCTCGGGAGGCAACTCTAGCCTATAAGCAACTTGACCAATCCTTTGAACGATCCGATATGGCCCGACATACCTAGGACTCAATTTTCCTTTCTTCCCGAATCGCATGACTCCCTTCATAGGAGATACCCTCAAGAACACCCAATCATCGACTTGAAACTCCAAATCCCTTCGACGAACGTCCGCATAGGACTTTTGACGACTCTGTGCTGTTTTCATTCTCTCCTGAATAACTTTGACCTTTTCCATAGCTTCGTACACCATATCTGGCCCTAGCAATTCCGCTTCACCTACCTCAAACCACCCGATTGGCGATCTACATCTTCTCCCGTACAATGCCTCAAACGGGGCCATTTGAATGCTAGCATGATAGCTGTTATTATAAGCAAATTCTATCAGTGGCAAGTGTTCATCCCAATTACCTTTAAAATCTAAGACACAAGCCCGCAACATATCTTCAAGCGTCCGAATGGTCCGCTCGGCCTGTCCATCGGTCTGTGGATGGAAAGCTGTGCTGAGATTCACCTGAGTTCCCAAACCTTGCTGAAACTTCTTCCAAAAGTTAGCGGTGAACTGAGCCCCGCGATCTGAGATGATAGAAAGTGGAGTACCATGAAGCCTTACTATCTCTTTGATGTACAATCTTAGCCATACATACCTGGTGATGAGTTTTCTTCCGTTAACTTCCTACTTTATGCTTACCCATGCTATCTCACTCTTGCCAACCTTGTTCTTGAAGACTCTTACTTCTACTTACTTCTTTTTACTAGAAATCAAGTTCAATAATCATGCATGAGTGTAAAAATTCTATTTTTAAAAGCTATTATATGAAAACCTCTCTTTACCCAATTAAAACTGAAAATCAAGAAAATAGTTAGGGTTTTTACCTTGAAAAGATTGGGGATGTTGAATCCTTGCCCTAGGATCCCTTGGAATTAAGTGGTTGGAACAATCTTTGAAGATGAAGAACTTCTCTCTCTAAAAACCCTCTCTTCTCTCTCTAATTTTGGTAAGATGATATGATAAAATGAAGAAGAAGTGTGTTATATTAAAGAAGAGCTCGGGTCAAAATGTTACAAAATCTGGGCCGGGGTCAATTATGCGGTGCACTATGCGACCGCAGAATCAACATGCGGTCCGCATAGTGACCGCAGAATTGCCCCAAATATTACACAGGTTCTGTTAAGGAATGCGGTCACTATGCGGACCGCATGTGGATTCTACGCATTCCTAACACATTATTCGGACCATGACACCACAGCTACTAGGTTTTATGCACAAAAATTTTACGGGGCCTTACATGATGGCTCTGGTGTCCAGAGCTCCCCAAAACCCTCTGTTTCTTTTACTATACCTGTTTCAATAATTGCTGATGGTGTAGTTACTGGAGGTAATGGGATTGATCAGGAGGAACCTAGGATTTCAC
Source organism: Nicotiana noctiflora (assembly GCA_032618575.1). Lineage (NCBI taxonomy): Eukaryota > Viridiplantae > Streptophyta > Magnoliopsida > Solanales > Solanaceae > Nicotiana > Nicotiana noctiflora. The sequence goes on along the minus strand of JASVEL010008941.1, from coordinate 33,694 downwards.
AGGATGGGGCTCCTAACGAGGGAAGGATTCCTCATGTTTTGCATGAGTGTGTTACTACACAAATGGTTGACCATAGGATTAGACTCTAATCCCCCGGTCACATCCCCAAATCCAAATCCTAACCTAAGCATGAATTCTCCAAGAGGTGAAGAAAAGATAGAAATAAGCTCTGAGGAGGATCTTCCTAATGAGGAACCTCCTGATAAACTTGTTGATATCAGAAGGTTGAATAAAGGGAAAGTTAAGGTCCCTGCTGACTTCTCTATTCAACCTCCAAAATCCAAGAAAAAACTCAGCCAAAAGAAGAGGCAAGCCATGAAAAGAAATTCTGGTATAGTCATTGCAGAACCTAACTCTGATCACATGCCCAGCCCTTTGTCAAATAATCCCAAGCTCGATGATTCTAAAGTTCAGTCCCCTAAATACAAATCCCCTGGTTTTCCTCTTCCCCTATCACAACCTCTTCTGGATAAATCACCTCAACACACCAACTCAAGAAATAACTTTCCTATTCCACTCCTTCTTACAAGCCCTTTGGATGATGCACCTCTTCAAGAATGTCCTTTAGATGAGTATAGACCTATACTATCAGAAGATAAAATGAGTGGAGGTCTTGAAGGTGATAATGAGCTAAGAGAAAACTCTAATGAAGAGGAACACTATGAAATGCTCATTAAAGCTGTCACTGGCTTACCTGAGAATGAAAGACCTTCTAAGAGAACCACCTTTAGAACCTCACCAAGACTCACAAGAAGCAAGGCTTCTACCTCCAATAGTGTCCCACCAAATCATAATATCCCCTCCTCATTTTAATGATTAGTTCTCTTATTTGGAATGTCAGAGGCATTAGGACTTCTGGTGCCATAGAAAGGCTAAAAGTTCTCAAAAAACTTCACAATCTCTCCTTCATTGCTGTCCTGGAACCCTTTCTGGATGACACCCATCTCAACCACTTCAAGCTTCAATTGTCCATGCACAAAGCCACTGCTAACACTAATAACAAGATATGGATCTTTTGGGATCAAGAACTCACAGTATTTATAGATGACTCTGATGAACAGCGGATCATTTTGATCATTAAACATGTTGAAACCCCTTATCCATATCAAATCACTGTTGTTTATGCCAAGTGCAAACCCAATCTTAGAAAGCCTATTTGGGACAGCCTAAGAATCAAATCCACTAACAGTGAAATCCCTTGGTGCACAGTAGGATATTTCAATGTCATTGCCACCATAGAAGAGAAAATTGGTGGTCTTCCTTACCAACTAAATAAGAGTCTTGATTTTCTTAGCATGTTGAAAGACTGTGGTTTCATAGACCTAGGTTTTTATGGACCTAAATACACCTGGTCCAATGGGAGAAGACCTTGTGCCATTGTCTGGAAAAGTCTAGATAGATCCTTGGCTAATGATGAATGGTTAACCTATGTCCCTGCCACTACAATCACTCATTTGGCATCTGCTGGCTCGCACTATTCCCCTCTCTTAATGGAAATTTATGCTAGGCCTGACTCCCCTAAGAGATACTTCAAATTTCTCAATTGTTGGACTGAAAATCCAACTTTTCTTCCTTTTATTCAATCTTTCTGGAACAAACAAGTTCATGGAAATCCAATGTGGGTGTTTCATCAAAAAATTAAGGCCTTATGCTCTGAGCTTAGCAAATGGTCAAGGGTAGAATATAGGGATATTTTTCAGAGGGTAAAAGAATATGAAACCAAAGTTAGAGAGGCTGAGGAGACATGGGCTCAAACCAACAATGCTGGTGATAGGGAACATCTCCAAAACCTCAATGCCCAGTACATTAAATACCTGAAAACTAAAGAGTCGGTCTTGAAACAGAAGACTAAGCTTCATTGGTTCAAAGAGGGGGATGAAAACTCTAGGTATTTTCATAGTTTGATAAGAGAAAGGAGAAGGAAATTGTTCATTCAAAAAATTAGAGATGAACATGGTGAGTGGATCCAAGGAGATGAACATATAGGAGAGACTGCATATAATAATTTTCAAAACATGTTTACATATCCTGGGGGGAGTGTCAGGGAAGACTTTCTTTCTTACATTCCAACCCTAGTCACCAGTGATGACAATGACTGTATCACCAAGGACCTAACCATATAGGAAGTCAAATATGTTGTTTTTTCAATGAACTCCAATAGTGCACCTGGTCCTGATGGGTTAGAGGGGATGTTTTACCAGCATTGTTAGGATATCATCAAGTTGGACATCTTCAAAGTTATCCTAGCTTTTTTTAGTGGTCACTCAATGCCAAAATACATGACTCATGATTGTTTGGTCCTCCTTCCTAAGGTAGATTTCCCCAACGCTCTATCAGACTTTAGGACTATCAGCTTAAGTAATTTCATTAATAAGATCATCTCCAAACTCCTCTGTAATAGAATATCCACTGTCTTGCCCAAAATCATCTCCCCTAACCAAACTGGTTCTGTTAAAGGGAGAAGTATTTCTGAGAATGTCATGCTTGCCCAGGAGATTGTCCAAGGTATTAAGAACCAAACACTGGCTCTAATACTATCATTAAATTGGACATGGCCAAAGCATATCACCGGGTTTCTTGATCTTACACCTGCATCATCCTAAGATGACTTGGATTCACTAAGTCTTTAATAGATATGGTGTGGAGGACTTTATCCAACAACTGGTATTCAATCATAGTTAATGGTGTTAGGTGTGGTTTCTTTCATTCAACAAGAGGTTTAAAGCAAGGAGATCCTCTTTCTCCTGCCCTCTTCATCCTTGGTGCTGAGTTACTTTCCAGAATGCTTAATGACTTTACCAATGACCTTTACTTCAATGGTTTCTACATGGAAAAGAGAGGGTCTCAGGTGACTCTTCTCAACTTTGCTGATGACATAATAATCTTCACATCTAGCAGTAGATACTCTTTGCACAGAATCATGGAGATCCTTCACTCCTATGAAAGAACCTCATGCCAATTGATCAACAAAAACAAAAGCCATTTCATGATATCCCCTGCTGTCTTCCCCTCAACCAATAGAAGAATTCATCAAATCACTGGCTTCACAAGGAAAGAATCCCCTATTACTTACCTTGGTTGTCCCCTCTACATAGGTAGAAAAAGGATTGTTCATTACAACTCAATTGTCTCCAAAATAGTTGGTAGGATCAGGGGATGGCAAGGAAAACTCCTCTCCTATGGGGGTAGGGCTACACTGATCAAGCATGTTCTTCAATCTATCCCCATCCACCTTCTCTCTGCAGTATCTCCTCCTAAAATAGTGATCAAATAAATAGAGAAACTAGCTGCCAATTTCTTTTGGGGAATGGATCATGATAGAAGCAAGTACCATTAGGCTTCATGGAGGAGGCTTTCCTTCCCAACTGAAGAAGGTGGGGTGGGTTTCAAAAGTGTAGCATATGTGTGCAAATGCCTTGAATTTAAATCATGGTGGTGGTTCAGGACCAAGGACACTTTATGGAGTAACTTCCTCAAAGCTAAGTACTACCAGAGATCCCACCCAATCTAAAAAAAATGGAATTCAGGTCAATCTCAATAATGGAAGAACATGATGACAAACAAAAAAGAGGCTGATCCTCACATCCTATAGATTCTGCACTTAGGGACAGCTAGCTTTTGGTGGGACAACTAGCTATGCATTGGCAATTTGGCCAATTTTAGACTTCAAGGGGGTAAACCTGGGAAAATTAAAGTCTCTCATTTCTGGGATAATGGCAACCGGAACATCCACAAGCTCAATAACATAGTTCCTCCACACATGATCCAAAAAATACTCCAGACACACATCCAGTATAAGCCTGCAACTCCAGATAAACCAATATGGTCCCCTACAGTCAAAGGGAACTTCTCCTGTGCTTCAGCCTGGTAGGTCATAAGGCAGAAGCAACCCAAACACCTCACAAACATCCTCACATGGCATAAAAACATCCCCTTTAAATGTTCCTTTTGCCTTTGGAGTGCCCTAAGGAACAGGCTTCCAACAGATGATAGGGTAACTAGGTTCAGTGCTCCTTCTGTCACCAAATGTTCCTGTTGCATCAAACCTGGATTTGAAACTGCTTACCTCCTTTTTAGAAATGGCCACTTTGCCAATGCTGTGTGGAAATACTATGTTGCAGCCATGGGTTTCAGAACCTACCCAATGTCCCTTAAAATGACCATTGTCCACTGGGTTCTTTTCAAAAGAAGCAACTCTGTGCACAAGCTGATTCTAGACACTCTACCAATCATTATCACTTGGAACCTATGGAAGAATAGATGCAGCTCTAGATATGGTGGCAAGAACTCATCCCTCTCCAGAACCTGCCATAATATTGATTCTGATATCAACTTCCTCCTTAGAGCAACTTGTGGAAACATCAACTGGCCTATGAAATGGCCAGACACCTATAACCTCATTGAGAACCTCAACCATCTTACCAAAATCCAGCATGTTAAGTGGGAAAAACCTCATGTTGGCTTTGTTAAAGTTAACAGTGATGGAAGTGCATTAAATAATCCAGGTAAGATTGGGGCTGGGGTAGCTATAAGGGATCATAATGGTAATCTCATTCATGCCATATCTTCCATTTGGGAGAAGGAACCAATAACCTTGCTGAAATAGAAGCTGCTCTGTAACGACCCAACCGGTCGTTTTGAGATACGGCGCGTCATTCAGCAGTTTGAGGCCATGAGAAACTTCATCTCAAGTATATTGACTTGTGTGTATGGTCGAATTAAAATTCAAGAAGTTTGGAGTCAAATTTAAATGAAAATTCTCATTTCCAAAGCTTAAAATTGAAGAAATAAACTAGGATTGGAATTTTGAGTATACGACCTCGGAATTGAGATTTGAAGGTTCCAACAGGTTCATATGATGATTTCGGACTTGGGCGTATGCCTGGATCGGGTTTTGGATAACCCGGGAGCGTTTTGGCGCATATTATGGAAGATAGCATTTTTGAAGAAATTGCATCAATTTGGCTTAAAATGCATTTTAGTGTTATTGATGTCCGTTTGGGATTCCGAGACTGGGAGCAGCTCCGTATGGTTATTCTGGATTTGGGAGCGCGATCGGAAGTGAATTCGGAGGTCCGTGGGTCATTTTGGAGTCGTTTGGCTAAAGATAGAAAATTGAAGGTTTTTGAGAAAATTTGACCGGAAGTGGAAATTTTGATATCGGACTCAAAATGTTAATCTTATGGTTCGGATAGCTTCGTTAGGTGATTTGGGACTTAGGAGTGTGTCCGGAATATTTTTGTGATGATCGGTGTAGAATTAAGCTTGAATTGGCAAAGTTAGTATTTTGGCGAATTTCGGTTGATAGGTGAGATTTTGATCCGAGGGTCAGAATGGAATTCCTAAAGTTTCTATAGCTTCGATATATCATTTTGGACGTGTGTGCAAAATTTGAAGTCAATCGGATGCGATTTGATAAGTTTCGACATCGGAAATAGAAGTTGGAAACTTTAAAGTTCATAAAGTTTGAATCGGGGTGTAATTCTTGGTTTTAGAGTTGTTTGATGTGGTTTGAGGCCTCGAGCAAGTCCGTAATGTGTTTTGGGGTTGGTTGGTATGATTGATTGGGGTCCCGGGGCCTCGGGTGTGTTTCGGGTTGTGATCACGCTCTTATTTGATGTTTCAACCTTTGCTTCTTTGAACATAAAGGGGTACCATATTAGGTAAATGTTCTCCAAATTCAGTTTTGTTTGAACCATTAGATCCGTATCGTAATTTCGGAGCCATAGCAAAAAGAATCGTCGAATTTGGACATCGTATGAGGAAGTTATGCTCATTTCCGTGCCGAGGAAAAGTGCTGGTGTGTGTCAGAACCGCAGAAGCGGAATTTGACCGCGGATGCGGAACCGCAAAAGCGGAAATAGAACCGCAAAAGCGGTCCCGCCTATGCAAAACTTATCTGCAAAAGCGAAATAGGCCTGGTTAGTGTTTAAAACCGAGAAGTTTAGTATTTTGGGCATATCTTGAGTTCTAGAGCTCCGATTGAGGTGATTTTCACGGTGTTGTTCTCGTCTCATCAAGGAGGTAAATATAAGAACTTTATTTTGATGTTTCTCCATGATTATTTTACTGTTAATGGATGATTAATGGAGGGTTTGAGCCCTAGGCCTAAATTTTAGGAAATCTTTGATTTGAATGGGCAAACGGAGTTCGATTTTGATAAATTTTATGTGCACGGACTCGTGTTGAGATAAGGAACCTGAATATATAACTTTCATAATTTTTCGAGAAGCGTACCGAAAGTCGGGTTTTGGCAACTTGTGGGTTTTGGTGTATTTTGAATTGTTTTGATTGGGTAATGCCCAATTGGCCTATTTTGATGTGATTCTATTAATTTTAATCAGATACTATGCCTGTGGAGGTCGACATTCATGGCAAGAGAGTTGTCTCTTAGCGGTTTTGTACCGGAGTCGAGGTAAGTGGCTTGTCTAACCTTGTGTGGGGGAACTTTCACCCCTAGGATATTATGTGATAGTTTAAATGCCTTGTACGCGAGGTGACGGGCGTGTACATGCGCTGGTTGTTGTAACACACACCATACTTGAATTGTCCGATTAGTGATATTCCTGCTCTTAGGTGATAAAAGCGTTACTTTACCTGGTATTAGTTAGAAAAGCATGATTAGCTAGGATTCAACATGTTTAATTGCCTAGTTGACTTACTTGAACTTCTTGATAAATAGTTGGCATTAGCTTCGGTGAAGTTGTAATTAAACATATTATACTCTCCCTGTGTGTTTTCTTGATTTGATGTGTTGGTGGACTGCGGGTTCAATTCCCGGAGATCCCAGGGCTGTGGGTTCGATTCCCAGAGACCCGAAGTGATATTTGTAGGGACTGCTTCCCAGAGACCCGGAGTGATATTGTTTGTGGACTGCGGGTTCGATTCCCGTAGATCCTGAGCTATTGATGTAATATTGAGATGTGGACTGCGGGTTCGATTCCCGAAGATCCTGAGTTATTGAGATATGGATTGCGGGTTCAATTCCCGGAAATCCTGAGTTATTGAGATATGGACTGCGGGTTCGATTCCCGGAGATCCCGAGCTATTGATATATTATTGAGATGTGGATTGCGGGTTCGATTCCCGGAAAGCCATGTGTACTGTCAATGGGACTGTGGGTTCAATTCCCACAGGTCTTGGACTTGTTAATTGAGTTTGTTACTTTTTGTTAGTTTTAATTGTAGACGGTCGCAGTAATCATTTATTGTTGTTATTTCGGAATAATTATCATTTAAACTGTTTATTATTGTTACTATCATTTTTTGTAATTGTTTTCTCTCAGTAGGGCCCTGACCTTCCTCGTCACTACTCCATCGAGGTTAGGCTTGGCACTTACTGAGTACCGCCGTGGTGTACTCATGCTACTCTTCTGCACACTTTTGTTGTGCAGATCCAGGTACATCAGGACAGGCTCATACTTGGTGATTCAGCAGCACCTTGGGAGACCTCGAGGTATGATCTGCTACGTCCGCGGATCCGGAGGCCATCCTTCTATTCTGATAGTTCTAGTAGATGTTTTTCCTTCATCTCGTTGTTTAGATACGCTTTACACATAGAGCCACAAATTGTATTTCTCTTAGTCTGTGTTACCCGTGGGATTCCGGGTCTTGGTGGTGTTTATATAGTGTGTTTGATGGGTGTATGTGCCAAGCGGCACAAATTACATTCTTATTTATATCGTTTTCTGCTATTTCTTATTTAATGTTCATAAACTTGTATATTCCGCAATGTGTTAGGCTTACCTAGTCGTAGGGACTGGGTGCCGTCATGACATGTTCACGATTGGTGAACTAGGGTCGTGACAAGTTGGTATCAGAGCCGACTCTCTGGAGCACGATGGGTGGGTACTCACAACGAGGACGTTGTGTCCTTGTTGGTGGGGTGAGTGGTATCAGTGGTATCAGCGGGTAGCTGTAGTTGTAGCTCACCACATCGGAACTGAGAGGGAGTCCTGGGCTAGTTAAGTAAGGGTGTTGGACCACCATGTGCCTAGGCCTTTTCCCCAGTGGACCAGCTGGGGAGGAACAAAACCGTGCGGGCTAGGCCCAAAGCGGACAATATATGCACAGTGGTGGGCCGGGTCATTACAAGTTGGTATCAGAGCTCTAGGTTCGTAGGAGTCACGGGACACATACCGGTTACTTAGATTCTCGCTGATCGATATGGAGACGTCTGTATTTATCTACGGGGGGCGATGTAACTGTTTAGGAAACTCTTCAATTCTTTGAATTCCTTATCGTGCGCCATTTATTCGGTTAGAGCCTATGTCATATGTTCTTTTGCATCCACTCGTGTATTGAAATTGCGCACTCGGTATCAAGTATGCGCCGACCGTTCGTGATGCTGCAGAGGGATTTCAAGGGAGTCAAGAATTTACTCAACCATTGTTACCGCGTGTCATCCATAATGATAATGCAAGAGAATTGAGAGATCTTCAATTGTGCACATGGGGGTGCACAAGATTCCGACATTCGATTGATAAGTACGGTCTTGAGAAGGTTTACTTAACTACCAAATCGTCACAACAATGGTAAAATCATAAGGTGGATGTGGATCTAAAGATAGTTGGTGGTAATAAAGACTATATGGTTCACATGAGATATCTATTTAGCGAAGGATTCAGACAACAGAGATACTGGTGGGAAATGAGTTTAACTGTCTTAAGAAGGACATGTACCAAACGAACGTCTTTGGCTTGTCTTATGATGAAGACGTACGAATGTTAAAGGCTAGTATCATGGATTAGCAAGATGTATCTTAAGGCTTCGTGTCAAGTGAAAGGATTTCACTATCAACGATCTAATTATAGGTCATGTGTCATATCGGATTTGACCTGCGATGTATTTAGGTGTTATTCAAAAGTTCTTGAAAACTTGCGGATGGGCAAGAGTTGAGGCTCGTATGGTATGATGTTGGGACTTTGGATGTTCCTGTGTCCCTAATAAACTCTACATTTTATTATCAGCAGGGAAATATTCGACAAAGGCTATATGGTGCTTCGTAGGCGTGTGAGAATCATAGTATGTTTTAAGATATCATTGGTAGAGAATGCTCGGTGCATGGAGCGAGAAAATATTTGGTTGTATTGGGATGAGGTCATACCCTATGGTGTTAGAGTACTAAGAGAGCACATGTGGTTATATTCGTTGGATCAAGTGAGTTGCAATTGAATAATAGTAAATGACTTAAGAGAATGGTTCTAATGTGTTCGAGAGCGTGTAATAGTGGCTTTGGGCTAAGTGGGAGAGTCCCACCGCTTAAGATTGGGTCGCATGGTTAATTACCTGCGTAAATTTTGGATACTAGCGTATTAATGGGTTATTGCAGCCACGGTAAAGGACCATGTGTGGTAATTTGAGTATATGTATTGTTGAATGAATGTTATGTTTAGCCTTACTAGCTCATGTTCAAACTTGAGGGAAAATTCATGATTTATGCCTCGTATAGGTGCAGACTTTGCGGGAAGTGATTCCGCTGGGTGCTTTATCGAGAGGGTATTCATATGTTATAAAGAAATTCAGTAGAGTTGGTTGCGTATCGGGGCAAGTTAGAACCGGATGGTTCTCAATAGCGGTCCTAGTGAATTCAAGAGGTAAAGTGTGGTGCCTGATAATTCCGAGTCTATAAGTACAGTTGAGGCTCAAGCTTTTGAAGCAACTTATGAAGAAAGGCACAAAACGATCTATGATGTTTTGACTTGTGGTGTAGTATTTGAGAGACATGAAATAGTCGTCGTTCTTGAGATAGCATGGCCTCATGATTTAAGGTCACTCGGGGTAAGTGCGATTGGAATAAGTTAGGTATTGAAGGAAGATATTAACATTTCTATGGCAATCAAGGATAACCTGGAAAGAAGTAGATTGATGAGCCATAGCTGAGTTGGCGTATTTGTGTCAATGATCGATTCATGCAACGTGATCGAATTATGCATGTGATTTGTGGCGGTGCATTTGAGACTTGTCGGCCGCAGTGATTGATGTAATTCTGAAGTATTCTTCTGTTAAGGGCCTGTTATGAGTAGGCAGATCTCAGGAAGGGTTATGGTGGCTTGGACCACTACTTAGATATTGGCATATTCGATGGCAATGAGAATTCGCCGTATGTTGTTATAGCTCTCCTGTAGTGAGTTAAATGGAAGGTCTTATGTGATGAAGTATTAGCCTATCATCGGTTCTAGAGCTATGATGGAAATTGTGTGTATCGTATATCGGCACGTGGGGTGCAGTGAGTAGTATGAAATTTGAAGTAAGGACCAAGGTCACATTTTGGTCAATAAATGTGATATAAAGAGCTCGGATGAGCAGGAAAGGAGTTTCAGTGTTTTGAGTAAGATGGGTATTAACATCAGTATCATTTGAGGTCGGTGTTCTATGAGAAAGGCTTTGTATCCCGGTTAGGGACTCCTGATCGCTTTTCAGTGTTAGTGCAGCCGGTGGGCTGAATGTGCAGGTCCGTTTAATTATTCGAAAGATAGTGGGAGCTTGACCCACAAGAAGATTGTATAGGTGTGACTTGTAGTCACTTGATTGGTTAGAAATTTAAACCAAGTATGAGGATTTTGGTGATATCATTCAATTGAGAATTTATGTTGGAGGGCACTCTGCTTATTGGGTTATAGACCTGTGAAATATTATTGACTTAGCTTGGCACGACCAAGATAGACTTAAGGTCGGTGGATAGATTTAAATGTGGAAGTGAGCCTTACATCAGGTCGGTTGTGTTTCTTCCAACAATGCGCCCTTTGTGGAGGGATAGTCGCGATCTTATTTCGCGGTTAGTTAATTCATGTAAAGATATATTGCGCCGTATGAGTTGTGAGACGGCTTGGTAAGTCCCTTATGTGTTGAGGTTCCGCTCAGCGGTGATGTTATATGAGCATGATGGCTCTTGAGACTCAGGATCTTATATCGCACCTCAGTTGTACTTGAGTTCTATATGTTTCCTTGTGTCTGATATCATGCACCTTAGTATGCTTATGATCGATATTCAACATTTTGATGTGATGAGCTATTCAACTCGATGTATGGCTCCTTGTGTGAGTTTTATACAGGGATCGGGTGGCACGCCGCCATGGTTATATTGTTTGGATCGTGTGGCACGCCGCCATGGTTATATTATTCAGCTCGACGTATGGCTCCTTGTGTGAGTTTTATACAGGGATCGGGTGGCACGCCGCCATGGTTATATTGTTTGGATCGGGTGGCACGCCGCCATGGGTATATTGTTGGGATCGGGTTGCACGCCGCAACAGTGTGATGTTTATTTCGGTGTCCATAATTGCTTTTATGTGTTCTGTTTCCTATTTTTCTGAGGAAGTCCATGTTAGTGTTAGAGTTGAATAGTTCTCTCTAGTGTTCGCCTTCCTTTTGTATTACATACGAATTAGTAGCCTACTGGCACATTGTGTCATCTTGCAGGACTTTTGATTATGTCTGAGGTGGCTTATCGCCTGAGCAGTTCGTACTGGGTGAGATGAGGTTATGGGATTTGGGGTCAGTGCAAACCGATTATATGAAGTATATTATAGAGGAAAATAACATTCTCTGGTTTAGGACAAGGTAATGGATCTTGTTAGAAGTATAGACTGAATGATTTGTTGACTTGGCAACTAAATATGAATTCTTGCACATCTCTTCCGTCGTATCGGTGTTGTAAAAGCTAGAGCAAGACCCATGTAGGTCATGAGATGCAATGAGAGCATCGGATTTGTGGAATTTCGACTATTATATTTAAAGAATATTATTGTGGTCCCATGAGTAAAGTGATGCAAAGTGTGAATTCAACAAAGTTATGCAGGTCATGTATGGGTACAACGTGTGAAGAATGATATTGTGGTCGTATGATGGAAACATGCTAGGCAGGAAATTCCGGATGTTGGAATTGGGTCTAATGGCTTATTTACTAGAATAAAGGAGTATATCTATAGAGTTATCGAGCTAATGTGCTCAAATGAGTTGTGGAAGCACGGGAAGTTGCACGATATGTTAAACTAGTGATTTTAGACTACTTCAGTGTAGTTCTCAGCACGTTCGAGGACGAACATATGTTTAAGTGGGGGAGAATGTAACGACCCAACCAGTCGTTTTGAGATACGGCACGTCATTCAGCAGTTTGAGGCCATGAGAAACTTCATCTCAAGTATATTGACTTGTGTGTATGGTCAGAATTAAAATTCAAGAAGTTTGGAGTCAAATTTAAATGAAAATTCTCATTTCCAAAGCTTAAAATTGAAGAAATGAACTAGGATTGGAATTTTGAGTATATGACCTCGGAATTGAGATTTGAAGGTTCTAACAGGTTCATATGATGATTTCGAACTTGGGCGTATGCCTGGATCGGGTTTTGGATAGCCCGGGAGCGTTTTGGCGCATATTATGGAAAATAGCATTTTAGAAGAAATTGCATCAATTTGGCTTAAAATGCATTTTAGTGTTATTGATGTCCGTTTGGGATTCCGAGACTGGGAGTAGCTCCGTATGGTTATTCTGGATTTGGGAGCGCGATCGGAAGTGAATTCGGAGGTCCGTGGGTCATTTTTGAGTCGTTTGGCTAAAGATAGAAAATTGAAGGTTTTTGAGAAAATTTGACCGGAAGTGAAAATTTTGATATCGGACTCAAAATGCAAATCTTATGGTTCGGATAGCTTCGTTAGGTGATTTGGGACTTAGGAGTGTGTCCGGAATATTTTTGTGATGATCGGTGTAGAATTAAGCTTGAATTGGCAAAGTTAGTATTTTGGCGAATTTCGGTTGATAGGTGAGATTTTGATCCGAGGGTCGGAATGGAATTCCGAAAGTTTCTGTAGCTTCGATATATCATTTTGGACGTGTGTGCAAAATTTGAAGTCAATCGGATGCGATTTGATAGGTTTCGAAATCGGAAATAGAAGTTGGAAACTTTAAAGTTCATAAAGTTTGAATCGGGGTGTAATTCTTGGTTTTAGAGTTGTTTGATGTGGTTTGAGGCCTCAAGCAAGTCCGTAATGTGTTTTGGGGTTGGTTGGTATGATTGATTGGGGTCCCGGGGGCCTCGGGTGTGTTTCGGGTTGTGATCACGCTCTTATTTGATGTTTCAACCTTTGCTTCTTTGAACATAAAGGGGTTCCATATTAGGTAAACGTTCTCCAAATTCAGTTTTGTTTGAACCATTAGATCCGTATCGTAATTTCGGAGCCATAGCGAAAAGAATCGTCGAATTTGGACATCGTATGAGGAAGTTATGCTCATTTCCGTGCCGAGGAAAAGTGCTGGTGTCTGTCAGAACCGCAGAAACGGAATTTGACCGCGGATGCGGAACCGCAAAAGCGGAAATAGAACCGCAAAAGCGGTCCCGCCTATGCAAAACTTATCCGCAAAAGCGAAAATAGGCCTGGTTAGTGTTTAAAACCGAGAAGTTTAGTATTTTGGACATATCTTGAGTTCTATAGCTCCGATTGAGGTGATTTTCACTGTGTTGTTCTCGTCTCATCAAGGAGGTAAATATAAGAACTTTATTTTGATGTTTATCCATGATTATATTACTGTTAATGGAGGATTAATGGAGGGTTTGAGCCCTAGGCCTAAATTTTAGGAAATCTTTGATTTGAATGGGCAAACGGAGTTCGATTTTGATAAATTTTATATGCACGGACTCGTGTTGAGATAAGGAACCTGAATATATAACTTTCGTAATTTTTCGAGAAGCGTACCGAAAGTCGGGTTTTGGCAACTTGTGGGTTTTGGTGTATTTTGAATTGTTTTAGTTGGGTAATGCCCAATTGGCCTATTTTGATGTGATTCTATTAGTTTTTATCAGATACTATGCCTGTGGAGGTCGACATTCACGGCAAGAGAGTTGTCTCTTAGCGGTTTTGTACCGGAGTCGAGGTAAGTGGCTTGTCTAACCTCGTGTGGGGGAACTTTCACCCCTAGGATATTATGTGATAGTTTAAATGCCTTGTACGCGAGGTGACGGGCGTGTACATGCGCTGGTTGTTGTAACACACACCATACTTGAATTGTCCGATTAGTGATATTCCTCGCTCTTAGGTGATAAAAGCGTTACTTTACCTAGTATTAGTTAGAAAAGCATGATTAGCTAGGATTCAACATGTTTAATTGCCTAGTTGACTTACTTGAACTTCTTGATAAATAGTTGGCATTAGCTTCGGTGAAGTTGTAATTAAACATATTATACTCTCCCTGTGTGTTTTCTTGATTTGATGTGTTGGTGGACTGCGGGTTCAATTCCCGGAGATCCCAGGGCTGTGGGTTCGATTCCCAGAGACCCGAAGTGATATTTGTAGGGACTACGGGTTCGATTCCCGAGATCCTGAGTTATTTGTAGGGACTGCGGGTTCGATTCCCGAGATCCTAAGTTATTTGTAAGGACTGCGGGTTCGATTCCCGAGATCCTGAGTTATTTGAAGGGACTGCGGGTTCGATTCCCGAGATCCCGAGTTATTTGTAGGGACTGCGGGTTCGATTCCGGAGATCCTGAGTTATTTGTAGGGACTGCGGGTTCGATTCCCGGAGATCCTGAGTTACTGTCAATGGGACTGTGGGTTCAATTCCCACAGGTCCTGGACTTGTTAATTGAGTTTGTTACTTGTTGTTAGTTTTAATTGTAGACGGTCGTAGTAATCATTTATTGTTGTTATTTTGGAATAATTATCATTTAAACTGCTTATTATTGTTACTATCATTTTTGTAATTGTTTTCTCTCAGTAGGGCCCTGACCTTCCTCGTCACTACTCCATCGAGGTTAGGCTTGGCACTTACCGAGTACCGCCGTAGTGTACTCATGCTACTCTTCTGCACACTTTTGTTGTGCAGATCCAGGTACATCAGGACAGGCTCATACTAGGTGATTCAGCAGCACCTTGGGAGACCTCGAGGTATGATCCGCTACGTCCGCGGATCCGGAGGCCATCCTTCTATTCTGATAGTTCTAGTAGATGTTTTTCCTTCATCTCGTTGTTTAGATACACTTTACACATAGAGCCACAGTTGTATTTCTCTTAGTCTTTGTTACCCGTGGGATTCCGGGTCTTGGTGGTGTTTATACAGTGTGTTTGATGGATGTATGTGCCAAGCGGCACAGATTACATTCTTATTTATATTGTTTTCTGCTATTTCTTATTTAATGTTCATAAACTTGTATATTCCACAATGTGTTAGGCTTACCTAGTCGTAGGGACTGGGTGCCGTCATGACATGTTCACGATTGGTGAACTAGGGTCGTGACATGCTCATATTGGAATATCATGGTGTATTGGCCATGGATACAATAAGATTCAATTAGAAGTTGATTCCAACCTTCTTATCCTTTGGTTGCATCAGAACAACATACCTCTATGCAGCCTCCTCAGGCACATTCAGCAACTAAAACAACTGTGCAGTCTATGTGAGGAGATTCGGTACCATCATGTTTTCAGAGAAGCCAATTCCCCTGCTGACTCGTTGTCCAAACTGCCATTCACTCTCAAATACCACTCACTACATCAATCTGCAAAGCCTTCCTCCACAAATTCAAGACCAGCTACTCCTTGACAGGACCAACACCCCTGCTTTCAGACACAAAAAAACCAGCAGTGTTCAACTCCCACCATACCTACACCACTTGTACAATGTAGATTATGGTTAGAAATAACATTAGGACACAAATGCACTCCCTCAATCCAAAGACCACCCACTGTCAACAACAAGGCAGTAATGCCCTGTTTTCACTAATTTTTCTTTTCTTTCTTGCAGGTACATTGTTACAAATGTTAACACATTGTCAAGGAAATTTTCAGAATAACACACCAACCAGCATACCTAAGTTTCAACTCCCAAACCACCACAACCAACCAAAAACCAATCTCCCCTTACACCTGAAACTGCAGGTCTTCACACCTACAAAACCTCAGCCATACAACTGCTTACACCAGACACCTATATGCATACCAATCCCTTCACCAAAAATACACAAACACACTACTTTCTCACCTCTATCTGAGTATCAGATGCATCCAACTTTCTCACATCAGATAATTTTTTGTTTGGGCTCCTATCTGTACTCTTTGATCAGGTACATAGCTGAGTGTAGTAACCATGTGGCCTTACAACTAACAAACATGAGTAACACAGGGATCATAGCCATTACACTCTTTCTCTTTTCATCACACCAGCCCCTTTCTCACCCTAAGAGCAGTTATACAGCTGTTTCCAATACACAAAACAAAATGCAGATAGATCAGTATAGCACAGGGATCACTAAAGCTCCCCTCTCCCCAGACTCAACTCCAGAAAACACAAGAACCTGGAGATGGGCCCCCCTTTCACTCACATGTTTGCTAATTTTGCAGGTCTTTCTAGCATAGTTAATCAAGGAGTACATTCTCACTCAGTGGTATCAGCACTTCAAGTGCTCATTCTGATGAAAATGTACTGCTTGCTCAAACTAGCTGTATCTTTATAATCACAGCAGCACATATATGATCCACTGCAGTTTCACAAGAATCAGAACAGCCAACAAGACAGGCACAACATATTCACCAATGACCACACACAACTACAACCTACTCCCAAGGTAACCTCCTCAAAAGGGTCAAAACAGCATTCAGAAACATCCACCATACATGGCTTCATACCAGACACTTCCAGCATAAAAAATCCAACAGTAGAAGCAGCAGGAGATGCAGATGCAAGACAATCTCTTCTGTCACAGGCCACTACCTCAGATAGAATTCACTCAGTTTTGGCTTACCTTTTGAAGACTATCTTCCCTTTTGCTTTACTTCTATATGCAAAAGCAAAAAAAAAGACAAAACATTTCACCTTCCAGATTCTCCCAACATTTGTGTTTAAGTCCTTATACATTTATGTTAGCCGTAGGATCTATTGTATATTTAAAGGTGAACCCTTTCCACCTCTTATTTGTTGTTATTTCAATTGCTTAGGTACTTGCTTAGGTATAATGGAACTACAATCAAACCTCAGGTTTTTTGCAAAGCTCAATGTCTACCTAATAGACAAGGAGCTCCTTTTGATAGGTCTAACCAATCGTACTTCTCAAATGCTATTTGGTTGGTTCATTAAAACAACCAAGTACATTTTCATATTGTATGCGGAGGTCAGGTCTATGCCCCCCTCCATCATGTTTATATTCTATTTTATATATAAAATCCAACCTAGGCACAATGCCTAGTGAATATTTTTTTAAAAAAATTTATACCAAATATGTGCATAGTATGTATATTACCAGCCCAGCCCATAGTTTATCTGCAATTTATATACCATTGTTAGTCGGGAAATACACTCGCATATTATACGGGAGTTCCAGCATAACTATGCTTGAACCCCCGCATATTATATGGGAGTTCCTGGATAACTATGCTGGAACTCCCGTATAACATGCGGGAGTTCAAGTATAATTATGCTAGAACTCCCGCATAATAACTGGTGTTCCAACAAGTATAGATGTCTAGTATAATATACTGGAGTTTTGAGCTTTGGTGCTTCAATCTCCCGTACATTATACAAAAGTTGGCAAAGTATACCGGTCCAACATAATATGTTGGAGTTCGTACATAAATGTATCGATCTCCCGTATGCTATACGAGACCGATCTCTGTTGCACCAAAATAGTGGTATATAAATGGTAATTTGGTATACAGAAATATAATTAACACAAACCTTAAACATTGAGGGTAATAAGGTCTTATATATGGTATATGAAGGTAAAAATCTCGTTTTATAATGGTCAGCCCACCCAACCCTATGTGGGTTGCGGGCCCTCATGGGCTGGCCCATTATTTTTTTTAAATATAATTTTATATTTTTTCTTTAAGTTCTAACAAAAATAAAAAAGATAAATATTTAAAACATAAAAAAATCTTATTGAAAAAAATTCACAAAACTTAGTAACTTCTTATATTATTCCAATATATTACAGTAAACACTAAAAAAGTAAAATACAAGAACATTTCACTAAAGTCTAAACTCAAAGCAAGCTATTCATGAGAACGTCCATGACGCTTATAGGATATTCAACATATGATCTTCATCAAACACATTTGAATCCGCATGTTAGAAGGTTGTTTTCACATCTTCGCTTTCATCTACATTTACAATTTGTTTGCAACATAAGTTAGTTAAATATTAAGAATAATTAAAATTTTAAAACTAATTAATATTTTAAGACTTTGATCTTTTAATATGATGAGCTTAATAAACTTTAAGCTTGGGATACTCTTCTTGTTATTTTTTGTAATATACATTTTTATTTTATATATTTTAAATACATATTTTTATTAGGCCCGCGGGCCGGCCCAGCCCAACTTCAGTCAAGCCTCACGGGCCACGGGCTTACTCGGGCCAGGCTTAAAAACCTCATTTTTAAATGGGCTCAAATGTTCTAGCTCAGCCCTACTAAATCACGGGCTGAGCTAGGACGGCCCAATGGGCAAAGCCCGTATTGACGACTCTAATCAAAATCCATCTTTGGAATATAAGTCAAAACGATATCGGTAAAGCATCTCCAAGTCGCCAAGGGTCGGGGTGATTTAATCAATAATGAAGGTCATGATCGAAGAGTCAACAAGGGCTGAAGCCGAAGAGTCATCAAGGATCGAGGTCGAGGTCGAGCACCCTTGACAGAGTTATAACCGCTAGCTTTAACATACGATACTAAAAAGAATATTGTAGTGGATATTTTCTGTACTTGTACTATTAGGATTTTTAGGAGCATGTTCCTTATAAATATAAAGAAAGACAATAATAGGGGACATGTGAGATTCATTTGTAAAATACACTTTGACTTTAAATGAGAGAATCATATCTTATTGCAAGGATACAAAACATAACTTTTTTACTAAGATTCTTGTCTACACTCTTCCACGGAATTTGAGAATAACTCAGATATTCAAAAGATTGTCAATCACTCATCATTGTCAAAAAGAATATTCACTAATTATGTGCTTTTTTTGGTGACTCATTCATTATATTTACTTATGTCATTTATTGTTATTCATCAATATTTAATGCTACATTATTTCCTTTGACTTCTTAAATGTTGTTTTAGTATTATCGTTGCAATCTGCATAAGTATTTATTGCACTTCTAAGAACTTACATTATAATTAACCTAAATTAACCCTCATTTATACAAATTTAATTAGTTGAACCAAGATCTATATTTTTTGGTCAAACAATAAGTTTGTCCCTAAACTTCAATATTTGGTCTCTTATTACAATGCATTCATGACGATTGACAACCAGTTAACATTAATACCAAGTGATAATCTTAGGCGTAGTTTGGGGATAAAATTATATAAAAACTTAATCTTAGGGGTAGTTCGGGGATTCATGTTGGGCGGTTGAGTACAAAATCTATTAATATTGTGAGGAGATTGGTGGAGCAGTATAGTGAGAGAAAGAAAGACTTTCATATGGTGTTCATTGATCTAGAAGAAGTTTATGACAAAGTCACGACAGAGGTCTTTTGGAGATGTTTGGAGGTTAGTGGTATTCCAATAGCATACATTAGGGTGATTAAGGACATCTATGATAAATCTAAGATTCGGTTGAGGACTGTATGGAAGGAGACTTCGAATACTTCCCCGTGATGATGGAGTTGCATCAGGGTTCCGCTCTTACCCTTTTTATTTACCTTGGCTATGGATGTGCTGGGCACAAAACATTCAAATGGGAGGTGCCATGGTGTATTTGCAGATGATATAGTGCTAATTGACTAGATACGATACGGAGTTAATACTAAGTTGGAGGTTTGGAGACAGGCCCTGGAATCTAAAGGTTTCAAGTTGAGTAGAATGAGAACAGAAGACTTGGAGTGCAAGTTTAAGAATGGGACACATGAAGCCTAAATGAACGTAAAGCTCGATACATAAATCATCGCCAAGAGAGATAGTTTCAAATATCTTGGGTCTGTAATCCAAGACAATTGGGAGATTGATGAGAATGTTACATATCGTGTTGGAGCCGGATGGATGAAATTGAGACTCGTTTTTGGTATTTTATAAATGTTCTGCCAAGACTTTAGGGGAAGTTCTACAAAGTGGTGGTTAGACCGACCATGTTGTATGTGGCTGAGTGTTGGCCATTCAAGAAATTTCATGTCCAGAAAATAAAAGTAGCATAAATAAAGATGTTGAGATGAATGTGTGGCATATCATAAAAGATTAGATTAGGAACAAAGTTATCATGGACAAGGTAGTAGTGGCACGTATGAAGAATAACCTATGAGAATTGAGGTTGAGATGGTTCAGACATGTAAAAAGGAGAGACATAGATGCCCTGGATAGGAGGCGTGAGAGGTTGACCACATCAAGCTTGAGGAAGGGTACACATATGCCTACAAAGCATTGGGAAAGGCGATTAGACATGACATAACATTGCTTTAGCTTAACAAAGACATGACCTTGGTAGAAAAGTATTGAGGTCAAGAATTAAGGTTGAATGTTGATTGGTAGTAGAGAGTTTTTCCTAGTCTTACAACAAGTAGTGGTATTCTTCTAGTAATTTTCTTATTCTTAGATCATTATTATTAAGCTATGTTGTTTGCTTCTGGTATCATTGTTATCTTGTGGTTGCTACTATGCTGTTGTTGATTGCTTCTCACCGTTCTTTGAGCCGAGGGTCTATCCAAAACAATATCTGTATCTTCACAAGGTAAGGTAAGATATGCGTACACATTACTCTTCTCATACCGTACTTGTGGGATTATGAATCGAATTTTTTTCACAATTTTTACGCAAAATTGTATCTTTATCCCGGAGCCTCGAATGAAATAAAATTGGTTTGTTATTGTTGTTGTTAATCTCGTCTAAAATTTTGTATTACTTTTAGAGCATTTGATTTATGATAAATCTGCTTACTAATAGTCTTTGCACATTTAATACAAATTGGTTTTCAATATTAAAGTCGGCATAAGTTATGAAAATTTTAATATCACGAACTAAATGATGTATTAATACTAGTATAATTCATACTTATATGAAATAATAATATAGTTGGTGAATTGTTGGAACCAATCAAATTACCCTTTCTTTTTATATTTTAGTAGATAATTTTAGGATAAATTACATTAAATATTTTTATAAGGTCAAAATTGGGCTTGCTCTTTTTTATGATTAATCGAGCCCCGAGCGTGTTAGGCCGAGGTTCGATCCCATGTCATATCCGGATTGTGACATGAAGTTAGATTTCCAAGCTCGTGAATCAAGGACCGCTCAAGATCTAGATCAGCCAAGACCGAGATCGAGCGGGATAGAGTTCGAGCTAGATCGGATCCGATCCACTCAACTTCAGATTTTCGGATTTGATACAAATTGTGTTTTATTAAATTTTGGATTTTTGGATTGGATTCGTATTGGTATGATTTTAATCCGATTCGATCCAAAATCCGAAATTATATGTACCTAATACTACATTAATTTTAGGTTAGGCTTATTCATTTTTCACACACCCCCCTCGCTCACTTAGATTTTTCCGCCTCTCTTCTCTTCAGTGAAAATTGAAGAGTCTCAAAGTCTCAAACTTCTGATTTTACTTTATTTTTGTGTCTCTTTCTTCCACCTCTCTTTTCTTATATGTCTTTTACATCTCTTACATGTTCTATTCTTCAACTTTTAATTTTACTTTGATTTTTTTTGTTTTGGTAAATGGAAGATGAGAAAGAGACGTCGAATGAACTTCAAATTGTTGAAAAATTTGGTGAAAGTGATGCTTCAACTTATTCCAAAACCAACAACAGTAAATCTCAATATGATTGAATGGTCTTTTAGGAGATGAATGGTGTTTATTCATTTTATTTTTTTATTCTGGTTGAATGGTGCTTTAGGATTTGAATGGTATTTTAGGAGATGAATGGTCCTAAGTCCTAACCAACAATTTTGTGACAATCCGATCTGACAATCCAAAAAATTATCCAATCTGATCCAATATTAATTCAGATCAGATTCGAAGTACCTTTTTCTGAATCCAAAATCCAAAATATGTATCTGAAATATGCTAAATCCGATCTGATCCGTGCACAGTCCTGGTGTGGGTTTTTCAAAGAGCACCACAGTTCCTTCTCCCACCAGCGATTGAGTCTCTTCCTCCTAATATTCAGGCACAGCGGAGGTGACCCTATACACTATCCCTTCAACAAAGATGGTCAAAATGTTTTCTATGTCTTCTTTCTCTAAAGATTTCATGGGTACAAAAAATTCCGAGATAAGAGTACCTGAAGACTGATCAACAATAACCTCAAAAACCTTTTCCAGCTGTAGAGTCCCACTATGTTCTTCATCTTTGTTTGTAATGTGATAATCTCAGGCGACAGAGACGAGAAGCTATCGAGTTTTTTTCTGAGTTCTCAACACTTAGAGGGGGAGAATGGTCTGAGGGAGTGATGGGAGAAATATAGAGTGAATGAGAATCAAGTTTAGGAGTATCACCTATAGTGGTGGTTGAAAAGGGAATGGTAAGAGATGTTTCACTAGAAACGGAAGAGTCAAGGGTTTTCTCTGGTGTTTTCTCGACTATGGTAAGGATTATCGGATGATATTCAGCCATGGTGGAGAAGAAGTTTGAAAGTTCTGGAGAGAGGCTGAATAGAATGAGAGAGAGAGAGAGAGAGAGAGAGAGAGAGAGAGAGAGAGAGAGAGAGAGAGAGAGAGAGAGAGAGAGAGAGATGATCGTTCAAAGTGATGATAGGGTTTTAATGGGAGAAGAGACAATTATGAGAGAGAGAGAAATTGGTTTTGAAACGACGGTAGTTTTGTAGGGAGATGTAACGTTTCAGAGGGAAGTGAAGGGATTTGAATGAAAAGAAGTGACATATAGGGTCTAAAAAGATTGATGACATAGCACTCAATTTTTATTTTTAAGATATGTATGAAAAAGCACAAGACTACTAACCTATGGTACAATAACCAGGTTCTTTACTTGTCTTTCAAAAATTCTCAATCCTCTTTTACCGCTCATGCAGTACTTCTACAGCTTCTATAATTATCATGCGTGTCTACCTGCAATGGTATTGAGGTAAGTTAGACTTGGCCGAAAAACACTTTAGCTAATTTTACCTGAATGTGGATTTTATAGCCATATGGTAGGAATCAAGTTCTCAATTAGGCTTTATTAGCCCCAGCTCCAGCCTATTTCTCTTAAAATGTTCTCTGCTTATTGCTTTGGTGAATATATCTGCAATTTGGTCTTTTGTACTACAAAAATTCATGCAGATAAGCCTCTTCTCCATACTGTCTCTGAGAAAATAAAGTCTCACATCAATGTGCTTGGCTTTTTTATGTTAAACAAAGTTCTTGGCCATGCTGAGTGCGCTGGTGTTGTCACATAGGCACACAGTTAGTGTACACACCAAAATCTTCCAATTTCTGTTTGATCCATAGGAGTTGAGCATAGCAGGAAGCTGCAACAACATATTTTGCTTCAGCTGCTCAAAGAGCAACTGAATTTTGCTTCCTTGTGCCCCATGAGATGAGGCATGATCCTAGAAAGTGAGCCATCCGAGATGTGCTTTTCCTGTCCTCAAGATAACCTGCATAGTCAGCATCAACATACCCAGTATCTCAAAATTGTCACTTGAAGGGTAGTACAGGACCATGTCCCGTATTCCCTTAAGATATCTCAAAAATCTCTTGGTAGTCTTCAAATGAGATTCTTTGGGATTTGATTGAAACCTTGCACATAGACCCACACTAAATATAATATCTATCCTGTTGGCAGTGAGATAGAGAAAAGACCCAATAATGCGTCTATACATGGTTTAATTTAAAGGAGAGCCATGTTCGTCCATGTCCAGACGAGTAGTAGTGGCAATAGGAGTGTCAATCACTTTTGATGCTTCTATATCAAACCTCTTCAAAAGCTCTTTGATATATTTCTATTGTCTGATGAATGTACCCTTTGTGGACTGCTTCACTTGAAGACCCCTGAAGAAATTCAATTCACCCAGCATGCTCATCTCAAACCCACTTCCCATGAGTTTTACAAATTCTTCACACAGTGAATCAGTTGTTGCCCCAAAAATGATATCATCAACATATACTTGAACAATGAGCAGGTTCCTCTCTCATTTCTTTAGGAATAAAACGTTGTCAATTTTTCCTCTTGTATAACCATTTTTTAATAGAAACTTTGACAATCTTTCATACTGTCACGACCCAAACCCTGGTCGTGATGGCGCCCAACACAATGCTAGGAAAGCCCGACCATATTATCCCTTAAACCAGCCAGTTATTAATCAAATTAAACTTAAATAGTAAATGATCATATCAGGTGATAAACGAAATGTAAAACATACAAAATACGGTCCCAACCATATCGTGGTGTCACGAGACCGAGCCTCTACAGAATAGCATCCTACTACAACCAAGTCTAGGCAATTAGGAAATCAACAAGATGATAAAGAAGGAGAAAACAAGCTCTGCGGACGCTGGCAGCTACCTCGTAATCTCCGCAAAAGTAGACAAGGATCAGCAGCTACAATGTCTCAACTGCTCTCGGGCACCTGTGGATCTGCACAGAAAGTGCAGGGGAGTGGGGTGAGTATATTTCAACTCAGTGAGTAACAATAATAAATAATAACTGAAGGTAAGAACTCCCGTGCTATCACTTAGCAGTTCTAAGGCAACCCTCACAGAGGTACGTCATCACTATAGTAGTACTCTAACCTCCAATCTACGTTTATCTCTACAAGATTCCACACCGAACCAACCCTCACTCGTACCCCTACGGTGTACGGCCATCTCAACATATAAAGACACATACCTATGTCTATAATGTATAAGTAATTAGGTAGATAGTAGGATATGATTAAGTATAATGCTGCGGCGTGCAGCCCGCTCCAATACATATACCGCTGCGGCGCGCAGCCCGCTCCATTTAACGTCGACGGCGCTCACTGGGTGTATACAGACTTCGGAGGGGCTCCCTAGTCCCAAGCACTATCATACTGCGGCGTGCAGCCCGATCCACACATGTATTGCTGCGGCGTGCAGTCCGATCCACTATTTATATGTATATATATTTATATTGCTGCGGCGCGCAGCCCGATCCCATAATATACACCAGTGCCCACTTAGAATGTGTGCAAACTCAGACTCCGAAGGGGCTCCTACAGTCCAAGTGCAATAATACTGCGGCGTGCAGTCCGTCCCACATGTATATTACATGTATATTACATGTATATTACTGCGGCGTGCAGTCCGATCCAATATATGTACTGTTGCGGCGCGTAGCCCGATCCAATATAGGTATATATATATAATACCTCATAATGGGTCCTCAACCCTATCCCGGTCAGTATATACTTGGCCTCTCAGGCCCAATATAATATATCACAGTGGTTCCTTGACCCTGTCTCAGTCAATATAGACTTGGCCTTTCGGGCGCACTCAGCTAGAACAGGAAATTCCACCCTGGATAATCTCTCTCAATGTACACATCTAGTACGAGCTCATATTATGCTATGCAGCTAGAGCCATGGCTGAGTGTATATTTCCAACACAATGTAAAGGTCACCTAGCTCTATAGGTTCCCTAATGCTCTACGGATCGGCACGAGGCCCCAAACATGGCTATTAGCCCAATGGTACAGTTATAACCTCATTAATAGTTGTACATACACAATACACTATCAGTCGGGAAGGACCAAGTCCAATCCCCCAATCACAATGCCACCACGCCCGTCACATGATGCATGTCTCATCTCAACATAGCACTGTAAAGTGCAAGTACGGGGTTTCAAACCCTCAGTACATTATTTACTACCATCACTCACCTCGAACCGGTAGAAGCTTCAATCCGCCTTGCGCTTGCCTAGCAAATCAATCTCCTCGGGTGCCAAATCTGCTCAAAATCATAGAGAATGCATCAATATATGCTAATTTCACGAAATTCATTCGAAATAACCCAAATTATATCAAAACCCACAAGTTGTCAAAACCCGACTTTTGGTACACTTGTCGAAAAATTACAAAAATCACATATTCGAAATCCTCATCTCGATACGAGTCTAGGCATATAAAATTTACCAAAATCGGACTCCATTTGCCCACTCAAATTAGTGTTTTTCTTTAATTTAGGCCTAGGGCTCAAACCCACCTTTAATCTTCCATTTACAGGGATTTAACCAAGGAATTCATGATAAAAGCGCGTAACTAAACCACAAAACTTACCTCCGACAATAACCCGACGTTCTCCCAGCAATAACTCGCCCAAATCGCCCAATTCGCCTTCAAGAACCGAGCCCCAAATGTTTTGCAACTTATGAAATTTTAACCCTTCTGTTATTTTTAACACAGGCGCGATTTCCGCTTCTGCGGACCAAAATCCGCCTCTGCGAGGCCGCCTCTGCGAGGCCGCCTCTGCGACCAAATGGTCGCTTCTGCGAAAACACTCCTAGCCGCCCAGCTCCGCTTCTGCGGCCCAGGTCTCGCTCCTGCGAGACCGCTCCTGCGAATCCCCTTCCGCTCCTGCGAGCCTTACCGCTTCTGCGCATCAGAGTCCGCTCCCGCGGACTCGCTTAGGCGACAAGTCTTCCGCTTCTGCGGATCCTCCCATAACGAGCCCAGACCGCTTCTGCGGTCTTTCCTTCCGCACCTGCGGTGCCGCCCTTGCGGACCAGGATCCGCCTCAGTGAACCACAGCGCTTCTGCGCTCATGTTCCGCTTCTGCGGGCTCGCTCCTGCGCCCCCATTTCCGCAGGAGCAAAAACAACAGAATCAGAACTCTTCAAACCTGCAATTTCCATGTTTTTCTCCGGATTAACCATCCGAAAACACCCCGAGGCCCCTGGGACCTCATCCAAACACACAAACACTTCTTAATACCTTATTCGAACTTGCTCCAATCCTCAAAACATGTCTAATAACATCAAAACCCATAATTCACATCGAATTCAAGCCAAAATTCCTTAAAACATACCGAATTACAAAATCAATCAAAAACCCGACTAAACGACGTCCGAATGACCTGAAATTTTGCAGGAACATCCAAAATCACCTAACGGAGCTACTGCAACTGTCGGAATTCCATTCCGACCCCCGAATCAAAATCTTACCTACCGTTCGGATTTCGCCAAAATTCAACCTTAGCCAATTCAAGCCTATTTCTACACCGGGCCTCCAAATTCAATTCCGATCACTCCCCTAAGTCACAATTCACCTCCCGAAACTAACCGAATCATCAGAATTCGATTCCGAGCTCTCTAACTAAATAGTCAACTCCGGGTTGACTTTTCTTATTCAAGTTTCCTTCAAAAAGGCTATATGCCTCATTTTCAATTCAATTCACTCCTAACTTCCCCGATAGACTCTAACACTGATATAAAAGCATGAATTATGTAATTACAACATAACGGGGTGGTAATTCCCATGACGACGGGTCGGGTCGTCACATTCTCCCCCTCTTAAGCAAACGCTCGTCCTCGAGCGGGTCAAGAAACATACCCGAAGTCTCAAATAGCTGAGGGTATCTGCTCCGCATCTCCTGCTCAACCTCCCAAGTAGCCTCCTCTACAGGTCGACCTCTCCACTGAACCTTAACTGATGCAATCTCATTCGACCTCAACTTCCTTACTTGGCGACCCAAAATAACAATAGGCTCCATATCATAGGATAGATCACCATCAAGCTGAATGGTGCTGAAGTCTAATACATGAGACGGATCCCCGATGTACTTCCGGAGCATGGACACATGGAATACCGGATGAACGTTGGATAAGCTGGGCGGCAAGGCCAACTCATATGCCACCTCTCCAACTCTCCTGAGTATCTCAAAAGGACCAATGTACCTGGGACTCAACTTCCCTTTCCTCCCGAACCTCATGACACCCTTCATGGGTGAAACCTTCAACAATACTCTATCACCAACCATGAAAGACAACTCTCGAACCCTACGGTCCGCATAACTCTTCTGGCGAGACTGTGCTGTGCGAAGCCTCTCCTGGATCAACTTTGCTCTATCTAGAGCATCCTAAACTAACTCAGTCCCTATCAATCTATCCTCACCAGGCTCAAACCATCCGACGGGAGATCTACACCGTCTGCCATACAATGCCTCGTACGGGGCCATCTGAATACTCGACTGGTAGCTGTTATTGTAGGCAAACTCAGCAAGTGGCAAAAACTCATCCCATGAACCACCAAAGTCAATCACACATGCCCGCAACATATCCTCCGGGATCTGAATAGTGCGCTCAGACTGTCCGTCTGTCTGGGGGTGAAATGCGGTGCTTAACTCAACCCGTGTACCCATCTCTCGCTGAAATGCTCTCCAAAACTGAGAAGTGAACTGAGTGCCTCTGTCAGATATAATAGACACTGGGACCCCATGCAACCTGACAATCTCCCAAATAAAGATCGATGCCAACCGCTCCGATGAGTAAGTAGTACTAACTGGGATGAAATATGCGGACTTAGTCAGCCGATCAACAATCACCCATACAGAATCAAACTTCCTCGCTGTCCGAGGAAGCCCAGTAACAAAATCCATGGTGATCCTCTCCCATTTCTACTCGGGAATAACCATACGCTGAAGAACACCGCCCGGTCTCTGATGCTCATATTTGACCTGCTGGCAATTGAGGCACTTAGCTACATGCCTAACAATTTCCATCTTCATTCTCCTCCACCAGTAGTGCTGCCTCAAGTCTTGGTACATCTTTGCGGCACCTGGGTCAATAGAGTACCGCGAACTGTGTGCCTCCTCAAGTATCAACTCTCGCAAACCATCAACATTGGGCACACATATGCGGCCCTGCATCCTCAGAACACCATCAC
Source organism: Nicotiana noctiflora (assembly GCA_032618575.1). NCBI lineage: Eukaryota > Viridiplantae > Streptophyta > Magnoliopsida > Solanales > Solanaceae > Nicotiana > Nicotiana noctiflora. The sequence continues at coordinate 4,925 of JASVEL010008941.1, read as the reverse complement.
TGTCGATAGTCACATCTCTAACATCATTATGCTGCACTCTGTCCTTAAGGACAAGCAAATGTGGGTCATCATACTGTCGCTCCCTGATGCGATCATATAAGGAAGATCGAGAAACAACACAAGTCAACACTCGACTCGGCTCCGAAATATCTAATCTCACTAGCCGATTGGCTAGAGCCTGAACATCATAAGCAAATGGCCTCTCCCCAACTGGGATGAAAGCTAGGCTGCCCATGCTAACCGCCTTCCGACTCAAGGCATCGGCCACCACATTGGCCTTCCCCGGATGATACAAAATAGTGATATCATAATCCTTAAGCAACTCCAACCACCTCCGCTGTCTCAAATTAAGGTCCTTCTGTCTGAATAAGTGCTGAAGGCTGCGATGATCCGTGAACACCTCACGGGAGACACCATACAGGTAATGCCTCCAAATCTTCAAAGCATGAACTATGGCTGCTAGCTCCAAATCATGAACAGGGTAGTTCTTCTCGTGGGGCTTCAACCGACGAGAAGCATAAGCAATGACCCTACCCTCCTGCATCAACACACAACCAATGCCCACTCCTGAGGCATCACAATATACAGTATAAGAATCTGAAGCTGTCGGTAGAATCAAGACTGGTGCTGTGGTCAGTGCTGTCTTGAGCTTCTGAAAGCTCTCCTCGCACTCCTCGGACCATAAGAAAGGAACACCCTTCCGAGTCAATCTAGTCAAGGGTGAAGCAATAGAAGAGAACCCCTGAACGAATCGGCGATAATACCCTGCCAATCCCAGAAAGCTACGGATCTCAGTAACTGAGGTCGGTCTGGGCCAACTCTGCACTGCCTCGACCTTCCTCGGATCTACCCGAATACCATCACAGGACACCACGTGCCCTAAGAACGCCACGGACTCAAGCCAGAACTCACATTTGGAGAACTTGGCATACAACTTCTCCTCTCTCAACCTCTGCAACACAATACTCAAGTGCCGAGCATGCTCCTCCTGGCTACGAGAGTAGACTAGTATGTCATCAATGTATACGATCACAAATGAATCAAGATACGGCCTGAATACACTATTCATCAGATGCATAAATGCAGCTGGGGCGTTGGTCAGCCCAAAAGACATCACAAGGAACTTATAGTGACCATATCTGGTCCGGAATGCAGTCTTCATAATGTCAGACTCTCTAATCTTCAGCTGATGGTAGCCTGAACGAAGATCAATCTTCGAGAACACCCTAGCTCCCCGGAGCTGATCAAATAAATCATCAATACGAGGCAGAGGATACTTATTCTTCACTGTTACTTTGTTTAGCTGCCTATAGTCAATACACATCCTCATAGATCCGTCCTTCTTCTTAACAAACAGGACCGGTGCACCCCACGGCGACACACTCGGCCGAATGAACCCCTTATCTAGGAGTTCCCGGAGCTGCTCCTTCAATTCCTTCAACTCAGCTGGTGCCATACGATACGGAGGAATAGAAATAGGCTGAGTGCCTGGCACCAAATCGATACCAAAATCAATATCCCCGTCCGGCGGCATGCCCGGCAGGTCTGAGGGAAACACATCAGGAAAGTCTCGCACAATGGGAACAGAATCAATACTGGGAGTCTGGGCCTCGACCTCCCGCACAAATGCTAAATAAGAGAGACATCCCTTCCCAACCATTCGTCGGGCCTTGAGGAAAGATATTACCCTGCTAGGTACATACTCAGTCGTGCCTCGCCACTCGATCCTCTGAATGCCCGGCATAGCCAAAGTGACTGTCTTAGCATGACAGTCCAGAATAGCATGACATGGAGATAGCCAGTCCATGCCCAATATAACATCAAAATCAATCATGCTGAGAAGCAACAGGTCTACTCGGGTCTCCGGACCTCCAATAGTGACCAAACAGGACCAGTATACGTGGTCCACAACAATAGTATCCCCTACCGGGGTAGATACATGCACCGGTAGCTCAAGACTCCCTCGGGTCGTGCCCAAATGAGGAGCAAAATATGTAGACACATAAGAATAAGTAGAACCGGGATCAAACAATACCGAGGCATCTCTGTGGCAGACTGAAATAATACCTGTAATGACAGCATCAGAAGCAACGGCCTCAGATCGGCCCTGAAAAGCATAGCATCTAGCCTGTCCGCCCGATCGGCCTCCCCCTCGAGAGCGACCCCTAGCTGTCTGACCCTCACCCCTAGCTGGCGGGGCGGGTGCTGAAGTAGAAGGACCAGATGACGAGGGCTGCCCCCTCTGCTGATAAGATCTGGAAACAAGATGGGGACACTCTCTACGGTGGTGCCCAAACTCTCCGCACTCATAGCAACTCCCCGGTGCTGGGGACTGAGACTGATAATGACCTCTAGCGCTGGAGTGGCCAACCGATGAACTAGGCCGAGATGAACCCTGAGCAGATAGGGCCTGTGAAGAACTTTGAGCTGGCATGGCACTGAGAGATGGCTGGCTCTGGTGCGAACCCTGATAACCCTGCCCAGAAGACCATCTGCGACGATCGGAGCGACTCGACTGCAAAGATCTGAAAGAACGACCTCGGCTCTACTGAATCTGGCCTCTAGTCTGAGTGCCACTAGAACTAGCCGCTCCTCGAGGCCTCTTGGCCTCCCTCTCATCCCGCTCCCTACGACGATCTGTCTCTATGTCGCGAGCAATATCCACAGCATCCTCAAATGTACGACTCAAAATCCTCTTCCGAATCATCAGAATACAAATGGGATAAATGAGGCCGTCCACGAACCGCCCAATCCTCTCTCTGTCGGAATGAACCAACCACGGTGCATATCTGGACAACTCTGTAAACCTGATCTCATACTCTGACACTGACATGTCCCCCTGACGGAGACCCTCAAACTGCCTACGCATCTCCTCTCTCTGAGATCGAGGCACCCATTTCTCCAAGAACATAGTGGAGAACTCCGGCCATGATAGTGGTGCTGCTCCGGCTGGCCTGCGGTGCTCATAAGCCTCCCACCAAGCGAAGGCTGGTCCCTAAAACTGAAAGGTAGTGAAAGATACCCCACTGGACTCCAATATCCCCGCCGTACGAAGCATCCGACGGCACTTATCTAGAAAACCTCGGGCGTCCTCGCCCGGAGCACCAGTAAACATGGGAGGAGATAACCTGGTGAACCTCTCGAGACAATGCTGCTCATCGTCTGTCATAGCTGGGACCCTGTCCCCCTGAATCTGATCTGCTGGCTGAACCGGTACCACAGGCTGAACTGGAGGAGCCTCTAGTGTCTGTAAGCCCTGCACTGCTGGCTCTGGAGTGCGTACCGCGGGGGTCCGATGACCACCCCCGATCCCCGATGCAGCTGCTGCAGTAGTAACTGAAACCGCCTGTGCTAGGCCAGTGCAGACTGCTAGTATCTGAGCCAGGGTCTCCTGTAGACCCGGAATGACAATGGGCACAGCTGGTGCCCGATCTGGTGCTGCTGGCACCTCTGCAACTGGGGGCTGTGGGTCAGCTGGCACTGCCTCAGCTGCCCTAACTTCGCCACGACCACGGCCGCGTCCACGACCTCTAGTAGGTGGTAGTGGTGGTCGTCCTCCACGTCCGGATGATCGAGTTCTCGCCATCCGCGAGAGAATAGAATGTCAAAGTTCAGTTCAAGTCAAAAGTAATCGCACGACAAGAATTCCAAGAATTGAAACTTTTCCTAAAAAGGTTTGCAGCCTCCCGAGGATAAGTACAGGCGTCCCCGCACCGATCCACGAACTCCACCAACCGGCTCATGACTCGCGAGACCTGTTAACCTAGGCTCTGATACCAACTTGTCACGACCCAAACCCTGGTCGTGATGGCGCCCAACACAATGCTAGGCAAGCCCGACCATATTATCCCTTAAACCAGCCAGTTATTAATCAAATTAAACTTAAACAGTAAATGCTCATATCAGGTGATAAACGAAATGTAAAACATACAAAATACGGTCCCAACCATATCGTGGTGTCACGAGACCGAGCCTCTACAGAATAGCATCCTACTACAACCAAGTCTAGGCAATTAGGAAATCAACAAGATGATAAAGAAGGAGAAAACAAGCTCTGCGGACGCTGGCAGCTACCTCGTAATCTCCGCAAAAGTAGACAAGGATCAGCAGCTACAATGTCTCAACTGCTCTCGGGCACCTGTGGATCTGCACAGAAAGTGCAGGGAGTGGGGTGAGTATATTTCAACTCAGTGAGTAATAATAATAAATAATAACTGAAGGTAAGAACTCCTGTGCTATCACTTAGCAGTTCTAAGGCAACCCTCACAGGTACGTCATCACTATAGTAGTACTCTAACCTCCAATCTACGTTTATCTCTACAAGATTCCACACTGAACCAACCCTCACTCGTACCCCTACGGTGTACGGCCATCTCAATATATAAAGACACATACCTATGTCTATAATGTATAAGTAATTAGGTAGACAGTAGGATATGATTAAGTATAATGCTGCGGCGTGCAGCCCGCTCTAATACATATACCGCTGCGGCGCGCAGCCCGCTCCATTTAACGTCGACGGCGCTCACTGGGGGTGTATACAGACTTCGGAGGGGCTCCCTAGGCCCAAGCACTATTATACCGCGGCGTGCAGCCCGATCCACACATGTATTACTGCGGCGTGCAGTCCGATCCAATATTTATATGTATATATATTTATACTGCTGCGGCGCGCAGCCCGATCATATAATATACACCAGTGCTCACTGAGAATGTGTGCAGACTCAGACTCCGAAGGGCCTCCTACAGCCCAAGCACAATAATACCGCGGCGTGCAGTCCGTCCCACATGTATATTACATGTATATTACTGCGGATTACTGCGGCGTGCAGTCCGATCCAATATATGTACTGCTGTGGCGTGTAGCCCGATCCAATATAGGTATATATATATAATACCTCATAATGGGTCCTCGACCCTATCCC
>JASVEL010008940.1:0-182725 GCA_032618575.1 Nicotiana noctiflora | reverse complement strand
AAATCTTCCAGCCGGATCGCACGCGAATCGCAGGCAACATATAACGCAGGCTCAAGTGCCTGTAGTCCTGAAATGATTAATTAGTCAGTGATGACTTTCTGGGTCGTCCTCCAAGCTCACCCTCAACGGACAGCAAGAAGGTTCGAGTCGAAATAAGCATGGGTAATTTACTCGCATATCAGACTCGGACTCTGTACAGAGGCCGATCTTCCACTCAACACGATCCTCTCACCTTGTCGCTGAATCACATCATTCTCCTCAGAGATAGATCATTGTTCCACTGGATTTCAAGATCGGTCTGTAGGGATCAGCTTGCACCAAGATAGATACATCGAAAATCGGACGCACGGCTGAGCAGGCAAAGCGTAGGCCACCTCCCACTCACCTAAAATCTAAATCGGCTCAATCTGTATCGGTTTGCCCTTCAAAATTCCATCACGCCTTCATATGTTTTATACACTGGAATACTGCTTATTCTCAATCCACAAATCTATATCCACCTACGGATTCGCATCTTTGTTAGGATCTGAATAACGCATCTCTCCCTGAATTGACCTTATTCCAGTATCTCCGACCAACTGCACTCCAAATTCTCGTTCATTCCACCGCGATTAATATCGCTTACTATATAATGTTTATTATACGGAAAGACTGATGTTGTATTGGTAATCGCATTGCAGGTTTTTAACTTATAATGGCAAGTAAACGTTCCTTAATGCATTCAATAACACAGCTCGGCATGTTCGTTGAATAGCGACCGCCATCTCACTGGTGATGAGTCGCCGTAGACAACTGGTGTTCTTAACTCCGCCAATCATCATTTCCGTGACCGCTGGTAAATGCGCATCTCGACAGATATCGGAAAATTTGACAACAATTTCTTAAATCCTCGCTTAATTTTCCACGAAAAGTAGAGATTGCATAATTGAATTGTTGTACCGATTGCCGCTTCCATATCAATGACCCAAATTAGCATCGTTTTTCTCCGGAGTCAAAGTGAAGTTCAGCAACGAAGTTCATATTGATCCGCTTCCTATTTTTTACTCGGGAATTTCAATCCTCTGAATTTCACAAAAATTGGTGTCTATATTATTCGCCGAGCTAATTGTATTAATCAGCGATTATATAACGAGCATTTCTTCATTTTCCGCGCTACTACATTGTTGCCGGAGTCTCGGGTATCTTTCGCGCACTGCGGAATATCATAATTGGTTGGCAGACACTTCACTTTCGGAGACGTTGGGCAATATTAAAGGGAATTTAAATTTCCAATAAATTTATCATCATTCCAGTTTATTCGCAATTTCCCCGCTGCATCAGACCTCTTTTTAACTCACGCATCGAAGGATCAGGCCACCAGTTTCACGGATACGCCTAATAGCAGAATGGCGGTTGCAGTAAAGTTAACACTGCTTGTAATGTGAAATCGTCTAATCTCACAATGAGTTGTTGGGTGCCTGGAACATATTAACGGTTCGATCGATTAATATATTTAGCATTGGTTTCCATGCCGCATATTTCTAATTAATAACGCTACTACATTTTACCGGGGTGATATAATATAGTAACATCATAGTCTTTAGCAACTCTAAACTGTCTCGCTGCATCGGCCCAACTCCTTCCGGGCTAACACGCATCGAAGTTTAAGGAGTCAATGCATACCTCACACGTCACACCATATAGATAATGTCTGCATCTTTAAGGCATGAACCACTCCGCCGCTAACTCAAGATCATGAACCGGGATTCTTCACATGTATTTAACCGCTCGGCTGATAATCTGAGTACCCGTACATCAGATCAATGCTACTGCACGAGGTGCGCGTCACACACCTGATTACTCGGCGATCGAGGTGGTATCAACATCGGTGCGGTAGTCAAGTGCCCTGGCTTTTCAGTTTCGTCTCACACCTCCACCATCGAGACCGGATACTCTTCACGTCAACCTGCCACGTGGCTGCAATGAATTTCTAACACGACGTATAGATCCGCATCCTTAAGAAACCTCGAGATCTCAGCCATCGGCTGCCGAGGCTAATTGCATCGCTTCCAATCTGTCTAGTCTATTGATTTTCCACCGCATATCACGCTGACTCTACAGCGCGAGTCTCAGCCTGTACTTCACATTTAGAAAATTCAGCATATAAATTGCTAATTTTCAGAGTCTCGAGAACCACTGATCAGGCGCCGCTGCGGTTTTCTCCGTTGCCGGAGTACACTCAGATGTCATCTGGCGAAGATCTACCACGGACATCGTGTCTAAGGCTCGGACATATCATTCATTCAACTCCATGGTCGCCGCCGGCGTTGCCACCTCGGCGACATGTACTAAGAATTTATAATGCCTATATGTAGGCCGTCATTGCTGCCTGACGTTGCTGCATGGTAGTTTCGATTTCGTTTATCTTAGACACACTTCTTCATTTTCGAGCTGTCAAATAAATGCCACATCCTCGTGTTTATTTGATAGTCACCTTCAGTACGGCACCGTCACACACTGCATCGAACCATCCTCTTCTTTACAAATAAACAAAGGTATTCCCCAAGTGGAAACACTCGGCTGTATAAGCCCTTTCAAAGAAAATCTCGCACCGATCTTCATCCTTTAAGGGCGTTTATACGACGCTGAATAATAGATGCCGGGCTGAGGCCTGCGTTAAATCATAGAAAGTCAGAGTCTGCCAGTGGTATGCTCACAAACCAAGTGAGTAACCTGTGAAATCTACAGAATAGGATCGGAATCATCGAAGGTCTTATTAATCATTTAACATAAATAAATAGTTTGCACACTTTCTCGACCATACGTCGGTTTTAACATGTAGATATTATACTAAGCCAGGTACTTCTTCCACCGTGTTTTATTTCCCTGTAGTGTTGCTTTGTTAGCTTTTAGCATGACAATCAAGAATAGCATTGCACTGGGATACAGCCCATCCCTAATTTAATATCAGGCCATATCTAAGAGCAGGGGATTAACACGGTCTAAGCATTCCCCAAATATATCTGCTGAAATGATATATCGCAGTTACTCCATCATTGTAGAGCCACATAACCGGAATATCTTGCAGAGTAGTTGGCATGTTTGGGATTTTACAAGGGAGGTAGGAAGCATATTTAGATCTGTGGTCAGGCCACACCGAAGATTTTCATACACACAGTATATATTCGTAATCACAGCATTTTCGTTCTCTGCCGGTGTTGATGGGAACGGATTCGGTGACTCTCTTCGAAGACAAGGTTTCTAGATTGCTTCATCATCGGCCGACCTCCTATCCTTCGGGCCGGCGCAATCTCGCTGTTGCCAGGCTGGTCGGGCAATGGTATCACTGCAGCCTCCGCATCGTCGGCTGTAGGAGCCGCTTCTCAGCATTTCAGCAGTAGTGAATTCGGAGAATGAGCTCGGGTCACATACGTAGTTGTTCTCCGGATCGACAGGCCGCCGGCTCGACGAATTCTCGACTTCCACGAACACTTCGAAGAGGCCGAGCATTAACAGATCGGCCCGAATAATTCGGTAACCACGACACTCGATCCACCTCGGTTTCGAAGTGGCGTAATGGCACTCGGAGGACCGTTCTACCGCATCTTCGCTACTGCAGGAGCAACCACCAGCCACCTCGGTCGATTTGTGTCTTCTTATCTCGGCATCACCGCCTTCCCCAGGCCGTTCTCCCGAAATGATATGTCATTTCCATTTTCATGGGTTGTCCGGAGCGAATCGCTGATAAGCTCCAAATTCGCGGATCTTCGGGAAGTATGTCATTGTCGACATTGCCAAACTTCATCCATACGTGCACCGCTCAGCGTTTCGATGAACCGTTCTCCGAGCATCCCGTCGAGTAGCAGGAGAAACTTCTCCATATTATCTCGTCACCGGCTAGGTTGGGACCCCGCCGGTCGGCTGCACATCTTCCACTAGTTTTCAAGGATCTCGGTAGTTCGAAGCATGTAGTCAACTCGTTTGTCTCCACGTATCCCTATAGTCTCGGTATCCACTGCACCGAGCCAGTTCGAGATTCTTCGGATGCGTTCCACCGAATGTATGGTGGAGAATCGATTGGGGTTTTCCATACGGAATCGTAGTTACGTACGTTTATCGTCGAGCATTTAGCCGCGTGTTCGATCGGTCGTCACTTTGCTTGGCCGGAGACGTGTTCGAGGCCGAGGGAGCACCGGCTCCGAGCATATACAGATTGCCCCTCCTCCAGCCCGGGTATGGGCTGGGGCAACTGATATCACAACCCCGCTTCGCATGCTATCCATAAACTACACTTCGGCTCAGGCATCTCGAAACAAGTTTTCTGCACCGTAGCCGGGCGCATCGGATGTAGTCCTCCTCTTCATCTATCGTGAAGTTTCCAGGCTGCCAAGCCGGAACTTCTGCCTTCTACCACGCTGATAGCGACCCAAGGAGTCGCTCAAGTTGCCGGGTGGTCACGGACGAGAATATGCGCTGTGTTCTACACAGCGAAGCATCGCACAGAAATCCACCGCAGAATAGTGCCGCACGACAAGCAGTTAACAAATGGTGACTTTTCTCCTATCCCCACACTACGGAGATTGCAGTAATAGACTCTGCCTCAGATTTGCCTCAAATTTACTAGTTTTGTTTATGGGAATAAGCAAATCTATGTAACCTAGAGTTTCCGATACCAATCACTACGACCTCCGATTTTTCCAACATCGAAGACTGCTAATGCATGTTTGTCACAACTCGTTGGCAGTAACGTATCCATCGTGTGATTCATGTTTAACACATGTTTTTAACATTAATACGAATGCGGAGCCACCTTTCATCGAAACGGAAATAACAAATCATAAGGTGAAAATCATATCTAGGAGCCTACCATTGTTGAAGTCACCAACTCACAAACTCACTACGGGAATACTACATATAAAGCCCGAGGAAATAGTAACATAACACCGTTCTGTCTTCGAATTATCCATGACTAATAGATAATAATCATGATGAGAGAGAGACGTCGGGCTCCCGCACGTTCGTGTTTGCTCACCGTGCCTCAACGTACCCAACTCACGCAATCTGTTTATTGTCTGACTAGCCGCCAGAATAGACCCGCAAAGTCGCACCTAGTTTAAGTGACAAGATACATGGGACCACCCCACGTTGCCATTGTAAGCTCCGCCCATCCCTGCATGCAGAGAGAGCTGTTTTCATGTGACTGTTAACCACTCACATAAATCCGCGCATCTAATATATATATTGTACCACAAAACAAAAGAAATAACCAAGTATTACAATCGTGAATATCTTGCTTAATCTCAATAATTAACCATGCTTAATAATCTTCACAAGGAAAAACAACGTGTAAATAAACATAGTAATATCACCCAAGAAATCAGCAAATGTTGCACGTGGCATCCCAGTTCATCTCATGTAAGACGCAAGCATGAATCACCGCAATGGCCCAATAGCACGTCATTTCATCCCCGCATAATACGAAGCAAATATGCATCTAAGATTGCACCTTCACGGCACAAGTAAATAAATATGCGCACGAGAACACCTTCTCGTAGACACAGACAGCTCAATTCTCCTCGTCACACTCAAACAAGTTCACATAGTGAAAAATAACGTAGAATCGGAAATACGGCTAATAATAATTTGGGTCGAGAAATGGCAAATAGTCAGCACGCTATCAAATCGAATGGGATACCAATGCCAAACAAGAATATTAATTCAAGAAACAAAGGTTAATCACACCGGATCACCTTCTTCGCTTTTACTTTATCCTTTACCATGAGACAACAAGTACACCAGGATCACCCTTCGCGGCTTTTATCATCCTCACTATCACATGATTGATCCTCTCAGAGCATGGTCTCGCCAATAAATGCGCACCATATCCTCTCGTGCATAATCAATAAACAACATGGCACGGCATCATTAACCTTCGTGTATAAATAAATAAACATGGCACCAGCATCATTCCTTTCAGCAATACCACTCTTCTCACCCAAACAATAACTGCGCTACTGGTAAGGCGAGGAAATAGTAATTCATAATCCGACCGCATCATGGCGGTCGATAATACCCTACAACGAACCAACCAGGGACATTAACAACAGTTCTAATAGCCGAGAACAATATCTCAAAATAATTATTTTCCAATTTCGATTCATCTGCCATGATAATGTATCACGGCATACGGGACAAGTCGCTTACCACAAATTGCCTATGCATCGCATTCGATCACATCAACAGATGATACAAGACATACTCCTATTCTCAGTCAGATATGAACACTTACCTCATATCGCCATGGCATCCAACTCTGTAAAATGTCTTCACTCTCAATTTGGCTCCAATCCAGATCCGTATTTATACACAACTGATTTAATATCATCAATTCTACTTCAACAAACTAATTCTCAATACCAAATAACACTTTTACAACATTCACATGAATAGAATTTCAACCCCGCCCACATGGTCTGAACTTCGGGTTAGACCAAAATCCGGTTACTCCATCCCCCACGAGTTCACGTGATATAATTTGTTTCAAAATCGACCTCAATTCGAGAAAATATTCCAATTTATGAAAAACCCTATTTCTAACAAAACAAGAATTTTACCATGAAAAATCATTTGATTTCTAATGAAAACATGTTTAATGATGTTAGGAATTGAAAGAATTAAGTAAAAAGTGACTCACAATCAGAAAGATGAAGAAGAAATTTGTGCTCACTTTGGCAGCTTATATCTTAAAATCTAGAAGGAATTGGGAGATAACCGAAATTAAAATTTGTCACATTTGCAACTTGGGAATTGCGACAACTTCGTAGCATTTGCGACTCGAGGCTAGAAGAGGAGTTTTCGCATTTGCGAAAGAATTCTCGCATTTGAGAAATTGAGCTGGCCTAGCTTCCTTCGCATTTGCGATCAGCCACTAGCATTTGCGATATCGCATTTGCGAGCCAGGCTTCGCAAATGCGAAGCCTACAGGCCTGCTATGTACAACAGAAATCTGCAATTTTTTTCTAAGTTCAGAATGCACCCTGTGGCCTATCAAATACACACCCGAGCTAGCTCTCGGGGCTCAAAACCAAATATACACAACCTCAAAAATATCCTATGGACTTATTCGTGCAATCAAATCACCAAAATGACATAATGAATATCGAATTAAACCTCAAGATCAATAAAATTTCTCAAAGCTTCTTAAATATCAAATTTGCATATAAGATCCGTATCATGTCAAATGGATTCTTTTTCTTACCAAACTGCACACAATTTTCTTAAATCACTTATAAGACCTGAACCGGGCGCCGGAACCAATATACGGGCACGATACCAACATGTTCTAATCGAAATTCATTTCCAAATCCTTTATATAATTTCAGAAAATAATTTTCTTTAAAAATTTATTTCTCGGGCTTGGGACCTCAGAATTTCATTCCGGGCATACGCTCATGTCCCATATTTTCCTACAGACCCTTCAGGACCTTCAAATCACGGGTCCGAGTCTGTTTACCCAAAACTTTGACTGAAGTCAAATTAATTCATTTACATTCAACATTTATCATTTTTCATAGAATTTCATATATAGGCTTTCCGGCTACGCATAGAATGAGGTTTTCAAGGCCTCAGAAACTCGAAATGATTAATTAAATAAGTGATGACCCTTTGGGTCGTCACACCTACTATATAAAGGGGGTCTGATAATTTATAATACACATTGTAACACGCATCCAAAAGCAATTCACGGTTATTTCTAGTTCTTATTATCTTGTATTCTGTACTAACATTAATTGAGGCACTTTTTGGCTCGAGGGTGACCAACTTTCAAGGGTAACATTGTTCAACTTGTGTGGTTTGCATTCACTTGGTCATTGATTTCAGTGTTAATCTGTTTTCTCAATTGTGTCAAATTCAATTATATATATATATATATATATATATATATATATATATATATATATATATATATATATATATATATATATATATATATATATATATATATATATATATATATGTGTGTGTGTGTGTGTGTGTGTGTATTTAGAAGGAAGAAATGAATGCAACTTCACAACCACCAGCAAACTGACATATCACCAATTGATTTCACATGGCTCCCTCAGTCCTTAAATCCATTGCTGGCCAAAAATCAGAGATACCAAAACTATCACCAAAATAAGGTGCAGATTCACTAGCTAACAACTTAAGAGAGTTAATAATCCCCTTATTAATGTAATTTTTGTTGAACTTCTAGAGGGCTTCTTAATTGTGATTAACCAGGAATTTATACGGATTCAAGAAAATGATGTAATGTCACACTTAGACTTTGAGCAAAGAAATTTTTAAACTTCTTTTACTACTATACTATAAAAAAAATATGTCATAGAATTCAATGATTTACACATAACAAAAGAAACATTTTTTTTTCTTACTGATCAGCATAATTCTTCGATAAAGGAGATTTAGTTAAATACTCTTACCTAGCTCTACCATTGCTTCTTAAATTATACAAGATATTCTTCCTTCCAAAACTTGGACATTTTGATTCAACTTAGATGAGGATAAGCAAAAGTAAAAATATATTCGATAGAAAAGGATTTAAAGGTATACATATTCATCAATGCATACCATTAATACTTTTTACCTTTAATTACTTAAGAAGTGATCTTGCAGAGGTTAATCTAGAATTTAAATTTGTATATTCACCACCATAGAACATAGTGATCCTTTCTTTTAATCATATAACTAATTAGATTTTCAAATAAAGTGATAGGGGTCTGCCTCAACATGAACCTCAAAAATTACTCCTAGTTTATTTAGGGGCGGAGCTAGAGTGCCGCCAGGGGTTCGGCTGAACTCAATAGCTTTGGTTCGAACCTTATATTTGTCTTAAAAAAATTATTGAATATATATAAATTATTAATATAGAACTCAGTAACTTAAAATGATTAGAATTCTGAACCCATAAACTTGAAATCCTGACTTCGCCTCTAAATTTTTATTTCTATTTAACACAACTCGTCATGATTAATAGGTTAATTTTACTAATTAAGGTACAGCTAATGCAGGTAAATGTATTATTCGTTCTGCTCTAAGTGCAATTACTTTTACTTGGCATTATAGGATGGCAAGCATTTGAGCAAGAGGCGGATGATCTTTTAGATATCAGGTTCATCTGAATTTAATATTTTTAATATCAGTAAAATTATGCATAAATTTATTAAAATTATAGTAAATATTAAATATAAATTCATAACTTTAAATGACCGAATTAATTTATAATATTTTTAAAAATTTTCAAAATTTATTAAGTTTAAATTTAAATTCTATCTTCCGTCAACTAGATAAATCATATTAGCAGCATTAATGACAAGCACATATATGCAGTGAGGTATGTAAGTGTAGACTAAGTAACGTTGTCGTAGCCACATCGCCTGCACGCAGGAACCGACCGCTGCATCACAGGTGGGGGCCGGGGTGGGCCGGGCGCTGCGCACTGCGAAAATACGCAACGGAACGGGAATGTGAGTCTTGCCCGCAAAAAACAGCATTATTACCGCTAATGAATAAGCCCGCCCGGGCCCAACGGCCAAAAAAAATTTTTTTTTTAAATATTGTGAAGATATTTGGAATCTAATTTCTGTAAACTTTAAAGTTATATCCAAAATCTTCAAGCAATAACGCATTTTTATTGAAATTTTGCCATTTTTTTTAATTTTTAACATTATTTTTAATTTTCAAAATATGTAGCCTTACGTAAATCTATAAATACCTCTCTCTTTCATTTTCTCACTTCAAAATTTCCACCCAATCTCAAATTATCCACCCACATCTTAGCTCAAGATTCTCAGTTTCACCCCAAGTCTTAATAATTCTCATTTTCATCTTCAATGGCTATTTTTGTCAATAATCAAATTCACTATAGTATTTTATCATTCAAAGTTTTCAACTTTCAAGTTGGAATATATTTCTGACGTGTTTGTTCGTGGGTGGTAAATATCGAAAAACTCGGAATTGCATAATTTGGGGCAGTTTAATTCGGCACTTCCCTCCAACTCTTTCTCTTATTAATATTTTAATTGCATATTTATTTTGGAGTTTATTTATTCCTTAAATTTCAGCAACATGTTTAGTGCTGCTAAAAAAATAAGTAGAAAGCTTACTGCAGCGGAGTAAAGTAGTAATTTTCAAAGACTGTAGTAATATTCAATACATCAAGCCTTCGAAATTGCTTAATGACATAGATTAATTTATCAATTACAAGAAGATTATGGAATAAGATAATGAAATGCACTGAGAGACACTGCTACACCTACTAAGGTATTCTTAGCGCTCGGGTAAGGTCAGAGTGGCTCGCTGTCGTCTCGGCATCAGCTTCCGAGCGAGCAATTCTAGAAAAGAAGTAGTTTGAATTTTTTGAATTAATTGAAGGTTCGATAATGTAGATGCGTACCTAAAAAGCATTCATTTAAACATTTGATCGAGGAGAGTGAAAGTGAGGATATGCACGAAAGGTATTTCCATGGTTGCTATTATATTATGATGTAAGGATGAGAATAAAAGCGCGAAGGCAGAAGGGTGATGTCGTGCCATTTGTTGGTTTTGTTGTCCTTACTTTAATATTCGGATTGTGGACATGGCTTTGTGGCTTCATTACTACTTCTGAAAGGTTAGACATCGGATGGGAAACAAAAAAAAAGTACTTCTATAATTTTTTTTTTCTATTGTTTGTCATGTTTCTTGTACTTTAATTGCACTTATATATTAAACCTATATTCAGCCCAAAAAATAAGACAAATATGTACCATACATATTATTTACCAGTCAAAATAATTGATAAAAGTAGCAATTATTGTGAAATGATGCGAAAACAAACTTATTATACATAGCCAAAAGGTGAAATTGACTATAGGAGGTCCCTTATCTCAAATAAAAAATATTACAAGAACAAGAATAGTACTTTCGGACTGAGCATATAATAATATAATATTGTACTTCAACAAATAGCCTTTTTAGGATTTTAATTTGCTGAATTCTTCAATATTATTATCAATAAATACATTCCTCAATTTCGAACATAATTGCTTAAGAGATGTATTTGGACGCTAAATACTCACATCTCTAATCGCAACTAAAAGAAACAAAGATACTAGTATTATATATAACTAGTATCCTTACCCGCACGATGTGTGGGAAATTATAAAATTTAAAAATAATGAGAAATATTACTTGAAATAGTAATGTGTACGAATCCAAGTCGTATGTTAACAACTGATACTTGGGCGGTCATTAATAATATTGTTAAATTTTTACATAAAGTTTATACTGCTACTGTTGAGTTTTCTGGATCTTATTACCCTACTATTGCTATGGGTTTAGTACATATAGTGGAAATTTCTTTTCTACTCTTTGAATTTAAGAAAAAAGAAAAATATACAGCTGCTGTGGAAAGTATGCAAGCCAAATTCACAAAAATATTTCTTTCCAATTCCTCCGATTTACTTAATTGGTGCAGTTTTAAATCTTTCTATTAAGATGTCTGATTGTTATCAATTAATGAATGCTTTATATACTTATATGGAGATTGAGGAAACTGAAACCCCAAATTTATATACTTCTATGAACAGCTTAAATGATTATTTACAGCAATTATATAATTATTATGCAAATTTAATTGATAAAGCTGCAAGTAATGTTAATAATTCTATTATGTAATGTAGCACTTCTGCTACTGTGACTAAAGATGAAGGATTAGATGAAAGTTATAATATTTTTTCTACTTTTTCTAACACTCAAATAAGTTGCAGGAACACTGATGAACTTCAATTCTACTTGCAGAAGCAAAAGGAGCCTCACACAAAGGATTTTTCACCGTTGGGGTGGTGGCATGAAAATGGAAAGCAATTTCCTGTTCTCTTCGCAATGGCTAGGGATGTGATGAATGTGCCAATTTCAACTGTTGCATCCGAGAGTGCATTTAGTCAAGCAAGACAACAACTTGGAGATACGCGTCACTCGTTGGGAAGCAATGCTTTGGAAGTTTTAGTATGTATGAGAGATTGGATTAGATCGGAAAGAAGAAATCAAGGCCATGAATATGTTGATAGCCCAGAAGACGAGGAACTTGGAGATATATTAACAAGTGGTAACCCATCCGAATTAAACACTGCAGAAGAAGGCCAATTAGTTCATATTGATTATGAGGAACTTAGCATGGCAATGCAAAATATTTGAATTTACTTATTGTTATTTGTTCAAGTCTTAAGGATGTAAACATTCAATTTGTAAGTTGCAATTTGCAGCAAGTGCAATTTTTCTCATATTCCTTCTATTCTTTAATTTATATTTTAAAGTAATACAAATTCTTAATATAACTTAAATTGAAACTTTAAATTTGAAATTCAAACTTGAATGTTTCAAACTTAATTTCTTAAATTGAAACTTTAAATTTGAAATTCAAACTTGAATGTTTCAAACTTAATTTCTTAAATTGAAACTTTAATTTTGAAAATCAAACTTAAAGTGTTAAATTGAAACTTTAAGTTTGTATTTCAAAATTAAGTTAGACTTATAAAGTTTCAATTTAAGAGTTTAAGTTATAATTTAAAAATTAAAGTTTCAATTTAAGACTTTAAGTTTGAAACTTTGAATTTAAAAATTGAAGTTTCAATTTAAGCCTTTAAGTTTGAATTTCTAAATAAAAGTTTCAATTTAACACTTTAAGTTTGATTTTCAAAATTAAAGTTTCAATTTAAGAAATTAAGTTTGAAACATTCAAGTTTGAATTTCAAATTTAAAGTTTCAATTTAAGAAATTAAGTTTGAAACATTCAAGTTTGAATTTCAAATTTAAAGTTTCAATTTAAGTTATATTAAGAATTTGTATTACTTTAAAATATAAATTAAAGAATAGAAGGAATATGAGAAAAATTGCGCTCGCTGCAAATTGCAAGTGCTTCTTTTATTTCATATTTCATAACTCAAATTTGAAACTTACAAATTGAATGTTTACATCCTTTAAGACTTGAACAAATAACAATAAGTAAATTCAAATATTTTGCATTGCCTTGCAAAGTTCATCATAATCAATATGAACTGATTGGCCTTCTTCCGGAGTATTTAATTCGGATGGGTGACCACTTGTTAATATATCTCCAAGTTCCTCGTCTTCCGGGCGATCAACATCTTCATGTCCTTGATTTCTTCTTTCCGATCTAATCCAATCTCTCATACATACTAAAACTTCTAAAGCATTGCTTCCCAATGAGTGACGCGTATCTCCAAGTTGTTGTCTTGCTTGGCTAAATGCACTCTCGGATGCAACAGTTGATTGGCACATTCATCACGTCCCTAGCCATTGCGTAGAGAACAGGAAATTGCTTTCCATTTTCATGCCACCACCCCAACGGTGAAAAATCCTTTGTGCGAGGCTCATTTTGTTTCTGCAAGTAGAATTGAAGTTCATCGATGTTCCTGCAACTTGTTCGAGTGTTAGAAAAAGTAGAAAAAATATTAAAACTTTCATCTAATCCTTCATCTTTAGTCAATGTAGCAGAAGTGCTACATTGCATAATAGAATTATTAACATTACCTGCAGCTATATCAATTACATTTGCATAATAATTATATAATTGCTGTAAAAAATCATTTAAACTGTTCATAGAAGTATATAAATTTGGGGTTTCAGTTTCCCCAATCTCCATATAAGTATATAAAGCATTCATTAATTGATGACAATCAGACATTTTAATTGAAGGATTTAAAACTGCACCAATTAAGTAAATCGGAGGAATTGGAAAGAAATATTTTTTGAATTTGTCTTGCATATTTATCACAACAGCCGTATATTTTTCTTTTTTCTTAAATTCAAAGAGTAGAAAAGAAATTTCCGCTATATGTACTAAACCCATAGCAATAGTAGGGTAATAAGATCCAGAAAACTCAACAGTAGCAGTATAAAATTTATGTAAAAATTTAACAACATCATTAATGACCGCCCAAGTATCAGTTATTAACATACGACTTGGATTCGTACAATGTGCATTAGCAACTTCAGTTATTGGATATCTATATTTATAGCAAACTTTTAAAAATAAATATGTATAGTTCCATCTAGTAACTATTTCTTCTGGCATGAATCGGGGTTGAAGGTTATGTTGGACACACTTATCTTTAAATTCCCTTATTCTAGAATGTCTATTATTTCCTTGAATTACACCAACCGCTCTTCTAACAAGACTAATCTCTGTTGAAAATAAATCTAGGCCACTTTTAACAATTAAATTATACACATGACATGCACACCTAACATGAAAAGTTTCATTAACAGGTGGTTGCAAATGCAATTTTAATATTGAAATTGCGGCAATGTTGTTAGAAGCATTATCAAAAGACATACATAATATTTTTGTTTGAGATTATAAAATTCTACAACTTCACAAATAGTGCTGCTTATAAATGCAGCGGTATGACTTTGATCTTCATCATATCTAAAAGCAATAATACGTTTTTGCATAACAATATTATCATCTATCCAATGGCATGTAACAGTAACATATTCACGTCCATTAACAGCTTGACCAATATCAGAAGTTAGAGATACTCTACAAGGAAGTTTTTCAAACAAATAACGTAAATATGTTTGATATTGTCCGTAAAGTTTGAAAATATCAGCTCTACAAGTACTCCTAGGTATACCTTTAAATAATGGATTGTATATTCTTTGAATATATGTAACATAATATGACGAAGAAGCAAACGAAAAAGGTAGACAACCTAAAGCAATCATTTTCGCTAATTCCTCACGATCCTTCATTTTATCATATTTTACTAACCCTCCAGTAGTAGGGTTAATAGTTGTTTGACTATCATCACCATCTAGGCCCCATTCTATCGGGTGTGAAATTCTCATATGCCTACTAAGCTTCCAGTTCCCCCTAAATTTCCTCCACTCAAATGTTTAAATGAATCTTTACAAATTTTGCATCTCACTCTATCAGAACCTTCAATTAATTCAAAAAAATTCCAAACCTTACTTCTTTTTCTACGATTACTCGTCTGAGCCGTAGGTGGTCTACCCCCAGTGCCACGAGGCCCACGACCACCACCCCTTGTACCAACTCCAACACTACCTACCCCAACACTAGGTGCACTAGTAGGTGTAGCAGATATCTCTTCTTCAATTCCTATTTCATTATCTTCTATTCCATAATCTTCTTGTAATTGATCATAATCTATATTTTCATTAGGCGTTGTTTCGGGAACAATAGATATTGGGCTATTACTACCAGATGCTGAAGAATTACCTCTACTTTTACTCCCCCTACCAGTAACTTTTCTACACGCTTTTTTAGCAACACTAAACATATTGTAAAATTTAAGGAATAAATAAGCTCAAAATAAATATGCAATTAAAATATTAATAAGAGAAAGAGTTGGAGGGAGTGCACCGAATTAGAGCACTTCGTTATGCAATTCCGAATTTTCGATGTTACCACGAACAAACGTCAAGCCAATATTCCAACTTGAAGTTCAAAACCCGAATGATAAAATACTATAATTGAATTTCAATTATTCAACAAAAATGAGCCAAATAAATTCGAAGATGAAATGAGAAATTATTAAGACTTGAAGTTGAAGACTTGAAGTCTTGAACTAGATAATTAGAGAATAGGTGAATGAGAGAATTTGAGATTGAGATGAGAATTTTGAGTGAGAAATGAAGAAGGGGGGAGGGGTATTTATAGATTTACATAAGGCTACATTTGTAAATTAAAAATGTGTTAAAAATTAAAAAAAAATGGCCAAAACCTCAATAAATCCGTTGGCCAACGGATTTTTTTGGATATAGCCGTTTGGGGTGGGCCCCATATATCTGTATTTAAAAAAAAAAAAAAAAAAATTTTTTTTGACCGTTGAACCGGGCCGGGCCGGGCCGGTTTACCTGTGAAGGGTACTGTTTTGCCGGACCGGGCCTAACCGGTTCCGGTTAACCGTTACACTATATAATCCGGAACAAACCGCTACCCCATTATAACCCAGCCCACCTGGCCCCATTTCTACCGGTCCGGGCCGGTTCCGGTTTCTACCGGTCTGTGCCGGTCCGGAACCGGTCCAACCCGGCCCGTTTAACACCCTTAGTCTACACTTGTACCTCACTGCATATATATTGCTTGTCATTAATGCGCACCTTATTATATGATTTATCCTAGTTACGACGGAAGATAGGATTTAGAATTTAAGCTTAATAAATTTAATTTTTAAAAATATTATAAATTAATTCGTTATATTTTAAAGTTATGAATTTATATTTAATATTTACTATAATTTTAATAAATTTATGCATAATTTTACTGATATTAAAAATATTAAATTCAGATGAACCTGATATCTAAAAGCTCATCCGCCTCTTGCTCAAATGCTTGCCATCCTATAATGCCAAGTAAAAGTAATTGCACTTAGAGCAGAACGAATAATACATTTACCTGCATTAGCTGTACCTTAATTAGTAAAATTAACCTATTAATCATGACGAGTTGTGTTAAATAGAAATAAAAATTTAGAGGCGAAGTCAGGATTTCAAGTTTATGGGTTCAGAATTCTAATCATTTTAAGTTACTGAGTTCTATATTAATAATTTATATATATTCAATAATTTTTTTAAGACAAATATAAGGTTCGAACCAAAGCTATTGAGTTCAGCCGAACCCCTAGCGGCACTCTAGCTCCGGCCCTGAATAAACTAGGAGTAATTTTTGAGGTTCATGTTGAGGCAGACCCCTATCACTTTATTTGAAAATCTAATTAGTTATATGATTAAAAGAAAGGATCACTATGTTCTATGGTGGTGAATATACAAATTTAAATTCTAGATTAACCTCTGCAAGATCACTTCTTAAGTAATTAAAGGTAAAAAGTATTAATGGTATGCATTGATGAATATGTATACCTTTAAATCCTTTTCTATCGAATATATTTTTACTTTTGCTTATCCTCATCTAAGTTGAATCAAAATGTCCAAGTTTTGGAAGGAAGAATATCTTGTATAATTTAAGAAGCAATGGTAGAGCTAGGTAAGAGTATTTAACTAAATCTCCTTTATCGAAGAATTATGCTGATCAGTAAGAAAAAAAAATGTTTCTTTTGTTATGTGTAAATCATTGAATTCTATGACATATTTTTTTTATAGTATAGTAGTAAAAGAAGTTTAAAAATTTCTTTGCTCAAAGTCTAAGTGTGACATTACATCATTTTCTTGAATCCGTATAAATTCCTGGTTAATCACAATTAAGAAGCCCTCTAGAAGTTCAACAAAAATTACATTAATAAGGGGATTATTAACTCTCTTAAGTTGTTAGCTAGTGAATCTGCACCTTATTTTGGTGATAGTTTTGGTATCTCTGATTTTTGGCCAGCAATGGATTTAAGGACTGAGGGAGCCATGTGAAATCAATTGGTGATATGTCAGTTTGCTGGTGGTTGTGAAGTTGCATTCATTTCTTCCTTCTAAATACTAGTTATAACAAATCTTGAAGGATTCAAGTACACACACACACACACACACACACACATATATATATATATATATATATATATATATATATATATATATATATATATATATATATATATATATATATATATATATATATATATATATATATAATTGAATCTATACGCGATTTTAAGGATAAGTGATATAATTTGACACAATTGAGAAAACAGATTAACACTGAAATCAATGACCAAGTGAATGCAAACCACACAAGTTGAACAATGTTACCCTTGAAAGTTGGTCACCCTCGAGCCAAAAAGTGCCTCAATTAATGTTAGTACAGAATACAAGATAATAAGAACTAGAAATAACCGTGAATTGCTTTTGGATGCGTGTTACAATGTGTATTATAAATTATCAGACCCCCTTTATATAGTAGGTGTGACGACCCAAAGGGTCATCACTTATTTAATTAATCATTTCGAGCTTCTGAGGCCTTGAAAACCTCATTCTATGTTGCCTCGATTTACGTGCACGATCCGAGCATGTAGCCGGAAAGATTTTTTGATAGAAAATATGAATTCTATGAGAAATTTGGATAAAAAATGATATTAATATTGATATGGTTGACTTCGGTCAACATTTTTGGTAAACGGATCCGGATCCGAGATTTGATGGTCCCGAGAGGTCCGTAGGAAAATATGGGACTTGGACATGCGTCCGGAGTCGAATTCTGGAGGCCTAGAGCCCAAGTTATGAATTTTTATGTGAAATTGTTTTTGATGCAATTATTAAAGGAAATAAATTAATTGACCTTGGTATCGGGCTCGTATTTTGGTTCCGACGCCCGTTACAAGTCTTAAATATTATATATGTGATTTCTGTAAAGTTTGGTGACATTTGGATGTCGTTTGAGATGTTTTGGACCTTGAGTCCCAAGTTTGAAAGTTTTGAAAACTAAAGGTATGAAAATCATGCATTCGAGGCTTGATTTGATGAAAACGAGGTGATATTGGCGATGTGATCGCACGAACAAGTTCATAATGTGTTTTTGAGGTTATGTGCATATTTGGTTTGGAGCCCCGAGGGCTCGGTGAACTTTGGATAGGCCACGAGATCAATTTTTCATGTTAGAAGTTGCTGTCTGCAACTGGTCTGCAGAGTTCGCAAATGCGAACAATAGTTCGCAAATGCGAACTCCCCACTATTCTGCAGAGTTCGCAAATGCGAACAATAGTTCGCAAATGCGAACTCCCCCCTATTGTGCCTGTGTTCGCAAATGCGAACAATAGTTCGCAAATGCGAACTTGACCCTACTGTGCCTGTGTTCGCAAATGCGAGCTATAGTTCGCAAATGCGAACTGGCCACTATTCCGCCTGGGTTCGCAAATGCGAACAATAGTTCGCAAATGCGAACCTCCCCATATTTAGCCTGTGTTCGCAATTGCGAACAATAGTTCGCAAATGCGAACTTCCCAGCTTTGCCTTGGCTTCGCAAATGCGAAGAAAAGTTCGCAAATGCGAACTTCCCACCCTTAGCTTATTTTTCAAACTCCGGAAATTGGTCGGGGTTCGCAATTGCGAACCCATGTTCGCAAATGCGAACACAGAGACCTGAAAAACACGAATTTCAGCCATTTCTTCACATTTTACAAAACCAAAACACCCATTTGCGATTCTTCAAGGATTTCTTCTTCATCAAAACGATTGTAAGTCACTTTTTACTTAATTCTTTCAATTCCTAACATCATTAAACATGTTTTTCATTAGAAATCAAATGTTTTCATGGTAAAATTCTTGTTTTTGTTAGAAAATAGGTTTTTTCATAAATTGGGGAATTGGACCTCGAATTGAGGTCCGATTTTGAAACAAATTATATACATGAACTCGTGGGGGGATGGGTAACCGGATTTTGGTCCTAACCCCGAATTCCAACCATGTGGGCCCGGGGTTGAAATTTACTATTCATGGCAGAATGTTGTAAAAGTGGTATTTGGTATTAAGAATTAGTTTGTTGAGTATAATTGATGATATTAAATCAATTGTGTATAGATACGGTTGGATTGGAGCCAAATTGAAAGAAAAGACATTTCCACGGATTGGATTGTTCATAAGCATTCGAGGTAAGTGTTTGTTCTATCCTAGCTTGAGGGAATAGGATTATGTGTTATGTGTTATGTGATCGAGTGCGATGTATGGGCTGTGGTGACGAGCATCCATACACTGGCGTCTAGTATGACCATGAGTCGTTGGAAAATAATTATTTTGAGATATATTATAGATGAATTGTTATTGTTCTCCCTTATTGGGACTTGTTGTGAAGATAAACATTGATTGCCCTTGACGGGACGGTTTATGAATTACTATTTCCTTCTTTGCCCTTGACTGTGATTGTTATTTGGGTGAGGAAGAGTGATAATGCACGAAGGGTGATGCCGTGCCATGTTTATTTATTTATGCACGAACGTTAATGCCGTGCCATGTTTATTTATTGATTATGCACGAAGGATCATGCCGTGCCCTATTATTGAACCATGTACGAAGGATCATGCCGTACTATGAATGTGAGGATGAGAGTAAAAGCACGAAGGGTGATGCCGTGTACTTTATTTGTTTATTTGGTGAGGATGAGAGTAAAAGCACGAAGGGTGATGCCGTGCAATTGCTTGCTATTTCTTGAATTGATATTACTTGTTTTTCCATTATATTTTATTTGGGTGATGCCGTGCAACTATTTGCCATTCCTTGACTTGATATTACTTGTGTTTCCATTATACCTTGTTTTCCTTGTGAACTTATTTGATTGTTATTTGGGCGAGGAAGAGTGATAATGCACGAAGGGTGATGCCGTGCCATGTTTATTTATTTATGCACGAAGGTTAATGCCGTGCCATGTTTATTTATCGATTATGCACGAAGGATCATGCCGTGCCCTGTTATTGAACCATGTACGAAGGATCATGCCGTACTATGGATGTGAGGATGAGAGTAAAAGCACGAAGGGTGATGCCGTGTACTGTCTGCTATTCCTTCAATTGATATTACTTGTGTTTACATTACACTTTGTTTTTCCTTGTGAAATTATTAACTGTGGTTAATTGTTGAATTCTTTAAGATATTCCTTATCGTGTTAATACTTGATTATTTCTTGTTATTTTGTGGTACACATATATATATTGAATTGCACAGGTTTATGCGAGTGTCTGGTCCTAGGCTTGTCACTACTTCGCCGGGATAGGCCAGGCACTTACCAGCACATGGGGTCGGTTGTGCTGATGCTACACTTCTGTGCGTTTTTGCACAGGTCCAGGTTACGATCAGGAGCAGCAGCAGCAGTAAATAGATTGCGTGGGAGTTGATCACATTTGAGACCGAGGTAGCTTGCAGACGTCCGCAGGCCCGGCGTCTCTTTCTTTATTTATGTTAATAGCCGTAGTCTCATTGTTCCGAGACAAACAGAATTATGTTATATTTCCTTCAGACTTTTATGTGTAGTATTCCATAGTAGTTTGTGAGTTGGTGACTCCACATCTTGGGTAGAGGATTTCAGTATGATTTTCACCTTGTGATTTGTTATTTCCATTTCGATAAGGTATTCCGCATTTATTTAATTAAAATTGTGTTAAAAACAGGATAGTATGAATACAGTGGCTTGCCTAGCTACCACGAGTAGGCGCCATCACGATCCCGATGTTGGGGGAAAATCCGGGTCGTGACAGTTGGTATCAGAGCTCTAGGTTACATAGGTCTCACCACTCACAAACAAGCTTAGTAGAGTTTGAGAGGTAGGTACGGAGACGTCTGTACTTGTCCTCCAGAGTCTATCGAGTTAGGAAAAAGTCTCTCATTTGTTCTTTCTTGTCGTGCGACTTGTTCCTCAATTACTGATTGAATTTCTATTCTGTCCTTTCGCAGATGGTAAGGACACGCACTTCTTCGTCCGCCGACCAGCAGCCTGAGCCCCAGACAGCTCCTGTGAGGGGCAGGGGCCGAGGCCGTATCAGAGGCCGTGGTAGGGGTAGAGCTCAGCCACCGGCAGCTACTCCAGAGGTGGAGCCTCATATTGAGATCGAAGAGGAGGTTCCGGTTCCAACAGCTCCAGGTGGGCCCAGCTCAGTCCCAGGAGAGGCTTTGATTACCCCGGATCTCCGGATGCTTTGGTCGAATAGCGGGATTTATGGATAAGCATTGCAGAGCGGGTTTATTATCAGCTGCCCAGCCACTTCTCGGGCCGGAGGAGGGGCCCGTACTCCTATTGCTCATACTCCGGAGCCGCAGCTCCTCACCCTCAGTGCACCGCATCCGACCCAACCGTGGCCACTCGGCCGGTACCACGCACTCATGCCGCGACGGAGCCGGCCATGACTTCGATTCGTTATGGAGGCTTGACTCGGTTCTCCAAGCTATTTACCACTACATTCAGCGGAGCCGCATCAGAGGATCCTCAGGACTTTTTATTCAGTTGCCATGAGATTCTCAAGACTACGGGGATCGTGGAGACAAACGGAGTTGATTTCTGTACTTTCAGACTTGCAGGATCCGCCAAGACTCGGTGGAGAGATTATTGCCTGACTCGACCAGCAGGGTCCCCAGCTCTATCATGGGACCAGTTTGCGGAACTATTTATGGAGAAGTTTCTCCCTGCTACTCAGCGGGATTTACTTCGGAGGCAGCTTGAGCGCCTCCATCAGGGCACTATGACAGTTACACAGTATGAGACGAGATTTATCGACTTGGCTCGTCATGCAGTGGTGATACTTCCCACTGAGCGGGAGAGGGTCCGCAAGTTTATAGATGGGCTTAATCATCCGATTAGACTCCACATGGCTATGGGCGTGGGGAGTGACATATCATTTCAGTAGGCAGCCAATGCAGCACGCAGAGTTGAGATGGCTTTTGCTAGGGGAGGCGGTTATTCTTCGGATAAGAGGCCTCGTCATTCAGCAGGGTTTGGTGGTTCTTCCTCCGGGTAGCAGAGAATCCTTTGACAGAGGCCGGTCTTCCAGTGCCTTTTCATTCCGCCCTTCAGACTGCAGGGTGGATCGTGTGATCGTGGTTCTCGGGGCATTATTCAGACCAGTCTCCTATTAATGCTCACCCTCTTCACAGTGTTCGTGGAGGCCATTCGGTCGTCGTGGCCGGCAGCCCCTATCAGCTCCAAGCAGCTGCTACATGCTGTGGTGACCCGTGTCATTTTATCGGAATTGCCCTATAGTAGCGGGCAACTCTCAGCCAGCGAGGTCCTCGTCCTACGATCCAGGCCCCAGCTGACCCTCATCAGCCTGCCCAGCCAGCCGCAGGCGGGGGTAGAGATTTTAGAGGCGGAGGTCGAGACCGTAGAGGCAGAGACCGTCCAGCCCGAGGTAGAGGTCAGCCAGTTGATGGTAGTCCTAGAGACGCAGCTCAGAGGGAGGTGCACATCCCCGTTTCTATGCTTTACCAGCCTGGCCAGAGGCAGAGGCATCAGATCTCGTGATTACAGGTACTATTCTTGTGCGTGGCAGAGGTGCTTCAGCATTATTTGACCCTGGATCTACCTATTCCTACGTGTCTTCCTACTTCGCACCGTATTTGGTCGTGCCTAGCTATGCTCTGGATATTCCAGTTTATGTGGCTACACCAGAGTGGGTGACTCCATTGTAGTCGATCGGGTGCATCGTTCATGCGTAGTTATATTTGGGGGTCTTCAGACTCGTGTTGATCTGTTGCTTTTGAATATGGTAGATTTTGATGTCATATTGGGGATGGACTGGTTGTCCCCATACCATGCTATTCTTGATTGTCATGCTAAGACCGTCACCTTAGCCTTGCCAGAATCACCCCGATTAGAGTGGAAGGGTACCTCAAGCCACTCCGTTCGCACTATTATTTCCTATGTTAAGGCTCGACGTATGGTCGAGAAGGGGTGTCTAGCTTATTTGGCTTATGTTCGTGATTCCAGCGCAGAAGTTCCTTCCATTGAGTCAGTCCCTATTGCACGGGAGTTTCTTGAGGTTTTTCCTTCAGACCTGCCGGGTATGCCACCCGACAGGGATATTGATTTCTGTATTGATCTGGCACCTGGCACTCAGCCCCATCTCTATTCCACCCTATCGTATGGCCCCGCCGGAATTAAAAGAGTTAAAAGATCAGTTGCAAGACCTTCTTGAGAAGGGCTTTGTTAGGCCCAGTGTTTCCCTTTGGGGAGCACCTGTATTCTTTGTAAAGAAGAAGGATGGCTCGATGCGGATGTGTATTGATTACCGACAGTTAAACAAGGTGACTATCAAAAATAAATATCCACTTCCGCGAATTGATGATTTATTTGACCAGCTTCAGGGTGCCAAGGTATTTTCAAAGATAGACTTGAGGTCAGGCTACCATCAGCTGAAGATCAGGGCGGCTGACATTCCTAAGACAGCCTTTCGCACTAGATATGGGCATTATGAGTTCTCGGTCATGTCCTTCGGGCTGACCAATGCCCCAACAGCATTCATGGAGTTGATGAATCGGGTGTTCAGGCCTTATTTAGATCTGTTCGTGATAGTCTTCATAGATGACATCCCGGTGTACTCCCGCAGCCAGGAAGAGCACGAGCAGCACCTCAGAGTGGTTCTTCAGACTCTGAAAGATAACCGACTATATGCCAAATTTTCTAAATGTGAGTTCTGGCTGAGTTCGGTAGCATTTCTGGGTCACATTGTATCGGTGGAAGGTATTCAAGTAGACCCAAAGAAGATTGAAGCAGTCCAGAATTGGCCTCGACCAGCTTCAGTGACTTGAGATCCGGAGTTTCTTGGGATTAGCAGGTTACTACCGTCGATTTGTAGAGGGGTTTTCTTCTATTGCAGCCCCGATGACCAGTTTGACCCAGAAGGGTGTCCAGTTCTAGTGGTCAGAGGAGTGTGAGGCGAGCTTTCAGAAGCTCAAGATAGCCTTGACTACAGCACCAGTGTTTATACTACCTACGGGTGCAGGGCCTTATACAGTTTATTGTGATGCATCCCGTACGTGGCTTGGAGCGGTATTGATGCAGGATGGTAAGGTTATTGCTTACGCTTCGAGACAGTTGAAAATCCATGAGAAGAATTATCCAGTTCATGATCTTGAGTTAACAGCAGTGGTTCATGCCTTAAAGATCCGGAGGCATTATCTATATGGTGTGACATGTGAGGTGTACACTGATCACAAAAGCCTACAGTACTTGTTCAAGCAGAAGGAGTTGAATCTACGACAGCGGAGATGGTTAGAGTTGCTAAAAGACTATGATGTTACTATATTATATCACCCAGGTAAGGCCAATGTGGTGGCCGATGCATTGAGTAGAAAGTATGCCGGCATGGGTAGTCTTGCATATATTCCGGTCAATCAGAGACCATTAGCTCTAGATGTCCGGGCCTTAGCCAACCGGTTCGTGAGATTAGACATTTCTGAGCCTAGCAGAGTGTTAGCCCGCACGGTCGCTCGTTCTTCTTTATTAGAGCGTATCCGTGAGAGGCAATTTGATGATCCTCATTTGCGTGAGTTAAGAGATACAATACAGCGGGAGGTGCCACACAGGTAAACCTAGATGATGACGGGGTATTGAAATTGCAGTGGTCGAGTTTGTGTGCCCAATGTCGAAGCGGATTCGGGAGTTGATCTTAGCAGAGGCCCACGCTCGCGGTATTCTATTCACCCAGTGTGCCGCGAAGATGTACCAGGACTTACGGCAACACTATTGGTGGCGCAGTAATGAAGAAAGATATCGTTACGTATGTCGCTCGTGTCTAAATTGTCGCCAGGTGAAATATGAGCACCGCAGACCCGGTGGCGTATTCCATAGGATTGAAATTCCCGAGTGGAAATGGGAGCGGATCACTATGGACTTCGTTATCGGACTTCCTTTGACTCGGAGAAAATTTGATGCTATTTGGGTCATTGTTGATAGACCGACCAAATCAGCACACTTTATTCCAGTATCTGTCTCCTACTCGTCGGAGAGGTTAGGCGAGGTTTACATTAGGGAGATTGTTCGTCTCCATGGGGTGCCGCATCTATTATCTCCGATCGGGGTACGCAGCTTACCTCGCGGTTCGGGAGAGCGGTTCAGCGAGAGTTAGGCACCTGTGTTCGGCCGAGTACGCATTTCATCCTCGTACCGGATGGCCGCTCGAGAGAACTATTCGTATTCTCGAGGACATGCTTCGAGCCTCGTGTTATTGATTTCGGAGGCTCGTGGGACCGGTTTCCATTAGCAGTTCGCCTACAATAACAGCTACCAATCTAGCATCCGCATGGCTCCGTATGAGGCATTGTATGGTAGGCGATGTCGATCACCGCTGGATGGTTTGAACCGGGAGAGGCTCGGTTGTTGGGTACGGACTTAGTTCATGAGGCCTTAGATAAGGTCAAGACTATTCAGGAGAGATTGCGTTCAGCTCAGCCTAGGCAAAAGACTTATGCGGATCGTAAGGTTCGAGATGTAGATTTCATGGTTGGTGAACGAGTATTGCTCCGAGTGTCGCCTATGAAGGGCGTGATGAGGTTTGGGAAGAAGGGCAAGCTCAGCCCTAGATATATTGGCCCATTTGAGATTTTAGACAGAGTGGGAGGGGTGGCTTACAGATTAGCTTTGCCGCCTAGCTTATCAGCCGTGCATCCAGTTTTTCACGTATCTATGCTTCGGAGATACCACGGCGATCCCACACATGTATTAGACTTCAGTACTGTCCAATTGGAAAATGATCTATCTTACGAGGAGGAGCCAGTGGCTATTCTAGACCGGCAGGTTCGACAGTTGAGGTCGAAGAGTTATCCTTCTGTGCATGTTCAGTGGAGAGGTCAGCCTCCTGAGGCATCGACCTGGGAGTCCGAGTCTGATATACGGAATCGCTACCCACATTTGTTTCCTGACTCAGGTACTTCTTTCTTTTGTCCGTTCGAGGAAGAACGGTTGTTTTAGAGGTGGATATTGTGACGACCCAAAGGGTCATCACTTATTTTATTAATCATTTCGAGTTTCGAGGCCTTGAAAACCTCATTCTATGTTGCCTCGATTTACGTGCACTATCTGAGCATGTAGCCGGAAAGATTTTTTGATAGAAAATATGAATTCTATGAGAAATTTGGATAAAAAATGATATTAATATTGATATGGTTGACTTCGGTCAACATTTTTGGTAAACGGATCCGGACCCGAGATTGGATGGTCCCGAGAGGTCCGTAGGAAAATATGGGACTTGGACATGCGTCCGGAGTCGAATTCCGAGGCCTAGAGCCCAAGTTATGAATTTTTATGTGAAATTGTTTTTGATGCAATTGTTAAAGGAAATAAATTAATTGACCTTGGTATCGGGCTCGTATTTTGGTTCCGACGCCCGGTACAAGTCTTAAATATTATATATGTGATTTCTGTAAAGTTTGGTGACATTTGGATGTC
This sequence comes from Nicotiana noctiflora, assembly GCA_032618575.1. NCBI lineage: Eukaryota > Viridiplantae > Streptophyta > Magnoliopsida > Solanales > Solanaceae > Nicotiana > Nicotiana noctiflora. The sequence continues at coordinate 155,853 of JASVEL010008940.1, read as the reverse complement.
GTTTGAGATGTTTTGGACCTTGAGTCTCAAGTTTGAAAGTTTTGAAAACTAAAGGTATGAAAATCATGCATTTGAGGCTTGATTTGATGAAAACGAGGTGATATTGGCGATGTGATCGCACGAACAAGTTCATAATGTGTTTTTGAGGTTATGTGCATATTTGGTTTGGAGCCCCGAGGGCTCGGGTGAACTTTGGATAGGCCACGAGATCAATTTTTCATGTTAGAAGTTGTTGTCTGCAATTGGTCTGCAGAGTTCGCAAATGCGAACAATAGTTCGCAAATGCGAACTCCCCACTATTCTGCAGAGTTCGCAAATGCGAACAATAGTTCGCAAATGCGAACTCCCCCTATTGTGCCTCAGTTCGCAAATGCGAACAATAGTTCGCAAATGCGAACTTGACCCTTCTGTGCTTGTGTTCGCAAATGCGAGCTACAGTTCGCAAATGCGAACTGGCCACTATTCCGCCTGGGTTCGCAAATGCGAACAATAGTTCGCAAATGCGAACCTCCCCATATTTAGCCTGTGTTCGCAATTGCGAACAATAGTTCGCAAATGCGAACTTCCCACTTTTGCCTTGGCTTCGCAAATGCGAAGAAAAGTTCGCAAATGCGAACTTCCCACCCTTAGCTTATTTTTCAAACTCCAGAAATTGGTCGGGGTTCGCAATTGCGAACCCATGTTCGCAAATGCGAACACAGAGACCCGAAAAACACGAATTTCAGTCATTTCTTCACATTTTACAAAACCAAAACACCCATTTGCGATTCTTCAAGGATTTCTTCTTCATCAAATTGATTGTAAGTCACTTTTTACTTAATTCTTTCAATTCCTAACATCATTAAACATGTTTTTCATTAGAAATCAAATGTTTTCATGGTAAAATTCTTGTTTTTGTTAGAAAATAGGTTTTTTTTCATAAATTGGGGAATTGGACCTCGAATTGAGGTCCGATTTTGAAACAAATTATATACATGAACTCGTGGGGGGATGGGTAACCGGATTTTGGTCCTAACCCCGAATTCCGACCATGTGGGCTCGGGGTTGAAATTTACTATTCATGGCAGAATGTTGTAAAAGTGTTATTTGGTATTAAGAATTAGTTTGTGGAGTAGAATTGATGATATTAAATCAATTGTGTATAGATACGGTTGGATTGGAGCCAAATTGAAAGAAAAGACATTTCCACGGATTGGATTGTTCATAAGCATTCGAGGTAAGTGTTTGTTCTATCCTAGCGAGGGAATAGGATTATGTGTTATGTGTTATGTGATCGAGTGCGATGTATGGGCTGTGGTGACGAGCATCCATACACTGGCGTCTAGTATGACCCTGAGTCATTGGAAAATAATTATTTTGAGATATATTACAGATGAATTGTTATTGTTCTCCCTTATTGGGACTTGTTGTGAAGATAAACATTGATTGCCCTTGATGGGACGGTTTATGAATTACTATTTCCTCCTTTGCCCTTAACTTATTTGATTGTTATTTGGGTGAGGAAGAGTGATAATGCACGAAGGGTGATGCCGTGCCATGTTTATTTATTTATGCACGAACGTTAATGCCGTGCCATGTTTATTTATTGATTATGCACGAAGGATCATGCCGTGCCCTATTATTGAACCATGTACGAAGGATCATGCCGTACTATGGATGTGAGGATGAGAGTAAAAGCACGAAGGGTGATGCCGTGTACTTTATTTGTCTATCTGGTGAGGATGAGAGTAAAAGCACGAAGGGTGATGCCGTGCAATTGCTTGCTATTTCTTGAATTGATATTACTTGTTTTTCCATTATATTTTATTTGGGTGATGCCGTGCAACTATTTGCCATTCCTTGAATTGATGTTACTTGTGTTTCCATTATACCTTATTTTCCTTGTGAACTTATTTGATTGTTATTTGGGTGAGGAAGAGTGATAATGCACGAAGGGGTGATGCCGTGCCATGTTTATTTATTTATGCACGAAGGTTAATGCCGTGCCATGTTTATTTATTGATTATGCATGAAGGATCATGCCGTGCCCTATTATTGAACCATGTACGAAGGATCATGCCGTACTATGGATGCGAGGATGAGAGTAAAAGCACGAAGGGTGATGCCGTGCAACTGTTTGCTATTTCTTGAATTGATATTACTTGTGTTTACATTACACTTTGTTTTTCCTTGTGAAATTATTAACTCGTGGTTAATTGTTGAATTCTTTAAGATATTCCTTATTGTGTTAATACTTGATTATTTCTTGTTATTTTGTGGTACACATATATATATTGAATTGCACAGGTTTATGTGAGTGTCTGGTCCTAGGCTTGTCACTACTTCGCCGGGATAGGCCAGGCACTTACCAGCACATGGGGTCGGTTGTGCTGATGCTACACTTCTGTGCGTTTTTGCACAGGTCCAGGTTACGATCAGGAACAGCAGCAGCAGTAAGTAGATTGCGTGGGAGCTAATCATATTTGAGACCGAGGTAGCTTGCAGACGTCCGCAGGCCAGGCGTCTCTTTCTTTATTTATGTTAATAGCTGTAGTCTCATTGTTCCGAGACAAACAGAATTATGTTATATTTCCTTCATACTTTTTATGTGTAGTATTCCATAGTAGTTTGTGAGTTGGTGACTCCACGTCTTGGGTAGAGAATTTCAGTGTGATTTTCACCTTGTGTTTTGTTATTCCGCATTTATTTAATTAAAATTGTGTTTACTTAAAAATTGTGTTAAAAACAGGATAGTATGAATACAGTGGCTTGCCTAGCTACCACGAGTAGGCGCCATCACGATCCCGATGTTGGGGGAAAATCCGGGTCGTGACAGTAGGGGAGTCCTACTTTAGATAAGGTTCAACAAAAGGTAAGAAATCTCATGATTTGCTAATTAGCCGGTCTCTCGTTGATACATGCCGAGATTCTAGCCGTGATATCCAACCGGTTGTCAATGTTTCGGCCTTCCGTTATTCGGTGAGATAATATTTCCTTGAGCTTGATCGGAGTCGGGGTCGGTTCTGGAGCTACGGTCTCGATGAAGAAGGAATCCGTGAAGAATCGCAAATGGGTGTTTTTGTTTTGTAAAAAGTGAAGAAATGAACTGAAAATCGTGTTTTACAGTCTCTGTGTTCGCATTTGCGAACATGGGTTCGCAATTGCGAACCCCGACCAATTTCTGAAGTTTGAAAAATAGGCTAAGGTTGGGAAGTTCGTATTTGCGAACATTTGTTCGCATTTGCGAACACTGGCAGAAAAAGGGAGTGTTCGCATTTGCGAACTAATGTTCGCATTTGCGAACACAGGAAGTATAGGGCAATGTTCGCATTTGCGAACAATGGTTCGCATTTGCGAACACAAGCAGTATAGGGAATGTTCGCATTTGCGAACTGTTGTTCGCATTTGCGAACATAGGCAGGCCCTGGGAACTTTCGCATTTGCGAACAATTGTTCTCATTTGCGAACAAGGCTGGGCATGAGGCTTTCGCATTTGCGATCAGGGTTCGCATTTGCGAGCCCTGCCTTGTACTGCCCCTTCGCAATTGCGAGAAATACTTCGCAATTGCGAAGCCAACAGCTGGGTGAAAAACCAGCAGTGCAACATTTCAGAATTTAATCCAACGGCCTATCAAATCTTTACCCGAGCCCCCGGCTCCAAACCAAACATGTACACAACCTCAAAAACACATTATGAACTTGTTCGTGCGATCACATCGCCAATATCACATCGTTTTCATCAAATCAAGCCTCAAATTCATGATTTTCATACTTTTGGTTTTCAAAACTTTCAAACATGGAACTCAAGGTCCAAAACATCTCAAACGACATCCGAATGTCACCAAACTTTACAAAAATCACATATATAATATTTAAGACTTGTACCCGGGCGTCGGAACCAAAATACGAGCCCGATACCAAGGTCAATTAATTCATTTCCTTTAACAATTACATCAAAAACAATTTCATAGAAAAATTCATAACTTGGGCTCTAGGCCTTAGAATTCGACTCCGGACACATGTCCAAGTCCCATATTTTCCTACGGACCTCTCGGGACCATCCAATCTCGGGTCCGGATCCGTTTACGAAAAATGTTGACCGAAGTCAACCATATCAATATTAATATCATTTTTATCCAAATTTCTCATAGAATTCATATTTTCTATCACAAAATCTTTCCGGCTACATGCTCGGATTGTGCACGTAAATTGAGGCAACATGGAATGAGGTTTTCAAGGCCTCAAAAGCTCGAAATGATTAATAAAATAAGTGATGACCCTTTGGGTCGTCACAGATTACCTTATCAATACAAAATGTGCACTTTTTCAAGTTAGCATACAATCTTTCTTTTCTAAGCAATTCCAAAACACATTTTAAATAATTTACATGTTCATCAAGACATTTTATATAAATAAGGATGTCATCAAAATAAACCACAACAAACTTTCCACTAAAAACATGTAAAACATGATTCATTAACTTCATGAAAGTGCTAGGTGCATTAGTTAATCCAAAAGGCATCACCATCCATTCATACAAACCATGTTTAGTTTTGAATGCACTCTTCCATTCATCACCAAGTTTCATACGAATTTGGTGATATCCACATTTAAGATGAATTTTAGAGAATATGCATGAACCATGTAATTCATCAAGCATATCATCTAGTCTATGTATGTGATGACGATACTTTACCGTTATATTGTTAATTAACGGCTCGACAATCAACACATATTCGCCAAGTTCCATCCTTTGGCACTAAAAGCACTGGCACTGCACATGGACTCATACTTTCACGGATGTGTCCCATTGCTAAAAGCTCCTCTACTTGCCTCTGTAACTCTTTTGTCTCTTCGGGGTTGCTTCGATAAGCTAGCCTATTTGGAATATATGCTCGCGCGATGAGATCAGTTTGATGTTCAATTCCTCGAATTGGTGGCAATCCATTTGGAACATCCTCAGGAAAGATATCATTAAATTCCTGCAAAAGAGAAGAAGCAACACTAGGCAAAGGAATAGTTAGTTCATTAGCACTCAAATAAGATCCCTTATACAGAAGAACCACAAGGTGTGACCTAGATTTGTAAGAAATCATACACTCTTTAGATGTTGCATATAGGCTTATTTTGCTCTCTTTTACTGCAACTTCTTTTTGCTCACAAATATTTTTCATTTTCTGTTCCCTCTTTTTTTCTTGCTCATTTGATCTGTCAATATTCATAAAACCATCTTTTCTTTCTCTCTCATTTATTTTTTTCTCTTCTTTTTTCTTAGGCTCTTTTTTTTCTCGTTTTCCTTAAGTGTCACCTTCCTTCCATCTTTTTGAAATGAATATCTATTCTTGTAACCATCATGCATTGCTTTCCTATCAAATTTCCATGGTCGGCCTAGCAAAATATGACATGCTTTCATAGGCACGTCACACAATACTTCATCACTATACTTCCCAATGTAAAATGGCACCATCACTTGCGTACTCACCTTCACTTCTCCACTATCATTTAGCCAATTAAACTTATAAGGAGTGGGATGTTTTAAGCAATGTAAACCTAATTTCTCAACCATAGTCGTGCTTGAAACATTAGTACAACTACCCCCATCAATTATCATGGAACAAATCTTTTCTCTTACCTGGCACCTGGTGTGAAAGATATTTTCTCTTTGCACAAGAGCATCATCTTCCTTTATCTGCGAACTCATTACTCTCCTTAGCACCATCAATTCACCAATTAGAGGTGACTCAACATCACTAACATCCTTATAGTGAGGTGTGACAGCCACATCTTCACTATCATCATCATCACTCTCTACATCCGTCTCAAAGATCCCATCAACTTTGAAAATCATTGTCCTTCTGTTAGGACATTCAAAAGTAATATGCCCAATCCCATGACATTTAAAACATTTAGTATCTCTATTTCTAGTATTAGTAGGGAATGAATTAGTAACTTGAGCTTTGTTTTCCTTGATTTTGTCTTCTTTAGTCCTTTGGACAACTCTGTCATCTCTTGGCTTACTCCAATTTCCCCTCCAAGAAGTGTTGCTTGTATCCTTCGATTTTCCCCAACATGGACTAGGAATAGGCTGCTTGGTTCGACCCTTGAACTTGAGTTGTCTTTCGACTTTTACAGCCATGTGCACAAGTTCCTCCATCTCCAAATAATTTTGTAAGTATACAACATTTGCAATTTCTCTATTCAATCCATTAATGAACCTTTGTATAGTTGCCTCGCGGTCTTCTTCAATGTTGGCTCTAATCATAAACATCTCCATCTCTTGGTAATATTTCTCAACACCTTTTGAACCTTAGTATAAGTTTTGAAGGTTCCTATGATGATCTCTATAGTAAGTGAGGGAACAAATCGTTTCCTCATAATAGACTTCATCTCTTCCCAAAATGAAACTGGTCTTTCCAAAATTTTCCTCCTATTCACCACTATCTTATCCTACCATGTTGAAGCATAATCGGTAAATTTGGTAATTGCTAATTTTACCTTCTTCTCCTCCGAATAATTATGGCAATCAAACACCTTCTCAACCTTTCTTTCCCAGTCTAGATAGGCATCTCGATCACTCTTGCCTTGAAAGAAAGCGATGCTCATCTTAATACTACCCAATTTCCTATCAACCCCTTCTTCATTCCTAAGACCCCTTTGCGGTCTTCCTCTTCTACCCCCTCTTTGACTATGGCTTCCCATATCAATATAGTCATTATCACTATCTTCTTCAATGCCATCGAAGTGTTCTTCACCAACCCGTGGTTGTGCACGCGGTTGTTCTTGCCTCCTCTCGTTCCCTGGGACTCTTCTCCTATTTTCGTTGTCTTTTAGCCTCTCTTGCCTATTATCTAATCTCATGCTCAACCTTGAAAATTCTCGTTGCATCACATGAATAGCAACCAATACATCTGGATTGGCATTTACACTTCCTATGCTTTCACCACTATTACCTGCATGTGGCATGCTTATAAAAAAAATTAGGGCCTCACAACACTCCCTCGCGTGTTTACACTCACTCAGTTTCACACAACCCTCATGTTTGTCTCTCAATAATGTTGTTTTTTTTTTTCTTTTCACTCGAGCCCTTTACTACTATAGAGTTTTACTTTGTAGTTATTCCAAATAACTAAATATGGATGACTTCAAAAGATAGTTCCTATTGAAGAATTCTAACATAAAAAGCTCATGAGTTGACAAGAGATGAAACAATGGTGCTGGAAAAAAAAAAGAAACAAAAGAAACAATAAAATTCAGCAAGAATAGCTGAATACAGAGGATTAACTATATGGATTTAATCATAACTTGAGATACATAAATAAAATAATTTGATTGAGAGAGGACAAAAGGATCACAATAGGTAGTACTTAAGTAAAAATACTACTTGTTGAAAAAGAAGAATAAATGACAAAAAAAATCAAGAAACAAAAGAATGCTCTAGATTATAACATTTTTGGATATGTATATATATTTTGTTTTTTTTTGTTTTTATTTGGTTTTTTTTTTTTTTGGTTTTAACAAAAGAGCTCAAAATTTGAACAAATATATAAGACAATATAATCAACAAGGCTCTGATACCAAATGATGCGGAACCCAAAAGATCAAAAGATATATAATGTAAATATTAAAGTGATGTAGGATAAAAGATAAAATTATTGAACTTACAAGGAGATTAGACCCCAAGATTAGAAGCGCAAGCAACCATGGATATATTAAATCCACAACCTCAAGAGAAATAATCAAGTAACATAATCTATCACCGAAGATTGACGATTACTTACAAAGAGAAACTATCCTTGAATCAATTAAGACAAGTTTTTGGTAGAACTTAAGGAGAACTCTCCGAAACTCTGAAAGAGATGAATATATTTCATATAACACTCAAAATAATGTATTCTAAAATAAAGTATTAAAAATATATTATTAAGAAAGATGCTAAATAATTAATCACAAGTTAGTTCATCACCATTTGATTTAGAATCACAAGTATCTCCATTTAGGCTCACTTGAGATAATTGTAATAATTTTGGATTCTCATCCACTCCTATGACTCCCGCTCTCATGTCAAGTAATCTTTTTACCAACCCATCCATTACTTCTTGAGCTTTTCTAGCTTTAGCTCTCGTGATTGGTCCTAATGGTAAATGTAGATCCTTGATTGCAATTTCATCGAGCGTGCTCGTATCTGTCCGCATTGCAACTGGGCAACACCATGTTTGTTTGTTTTTGGTACCGTAGCTGTCATTCGCGCCGAGGGAGAAATTATTTCTTTAAGGATCATACAAGAAGCCAAACTTAGTGATGCAGAATGGATAAAAAGCCACCATGACCAACTATACCTCATATATGGAAAAAAATGAATCCAGTATGTCACAGTCAGCTTTATAATAATAGAATATCTGGAGCTTTCAACAAAAGGGTCAAATCAAGACAGCTCGCACCAGGGCAACTAGTGCTGAAGCGAAGCTTCCACATCAAGATGAAGCTAAAGGAAAGTTTTCACCCAACAGGAAAGGTCCCTACATGGTTCAAAGGGTGCTAACAGGAGGAGAACTCATACTTGTAGAAGTGGACGGAGATGTTTGGCCAAAACCTATCAATTCAAACGCAGTCAAGAGATACGATGTTTAGATTTTTTATATTTCTTCCACTCATGTAACTGAACTACGCTTGACCCGTTTCCCATTTTTAAGGGGATACGTAGGCATACTTGTGGGTTCGGTCACATCATAATAAAATCATCATTTAACCAAAAACCAGAAATTGGTGATAATGTTTTAGGCGGACCCTCAAAATTTCGGAACAAGTCCAGTTGACACCATCATATACAAGACAGTCAAAAATTGATTAAGTAACTGGGGCCGAATTTTGAGTAGGACCCTCAAAATTCTAATGCAAGGAAGTTGCAATGTCTCTAAAAGTGTCACGGTCATTAGTTCATCTAATTTACCCGATATTATATACCACTATGTTTTATAAAATGATTCTATTCCCTCAATAAATGCACATTTTCAAAAACTTTATTTCTGTGACAACCAGGTGTTACCCAGGGCAACTCGAACAGGGCCTTCCGAGCAAAGGAAAGCAAAACAAGTAGACAAAGGTATGGACCAACCTCCCCGTAAAAATTACAAATTTTCTTTCAATGCATGGACAACGAATAACCACAAGTACGTGCGCCTTAAATCATCACCTTTATAATAACTGAACCGCCAAGCACAAATATATCTCCAGCTAAGAAATATTCTTCTCTTATTTGCTATTTGTCTACTGCACAAGGCTAAGAGTTTCCTTCTCCTTGCATGCGACTAAGCCCTGTCTCAAATCTTGTATGAGGCTAACCCTTCTATATTTGCATAAAGGCTAAGTATTTTATTATATTTGCATGAGTCTAAGCCCTATCTCAAATCTTGCATGAGGCTAAGCCATGTCTCCATATTTGCATAAAGGCTAAGTGTAACGACCCGACCCGTCGTTACGGGAGTTAGCACCCTGTTTTCTTCATTTAACACTTTAATATGCTAATTTATATGTGTTTGGAGAGTTAGAAGCAAATCGGTGAGAATTTAGATAGAAATAAGGCCATAAATCTCTTTATGAGAAGAATAGGTTGGAAAAGTCAACTGAATATTGACCGATGAGTTAGATAGTTTGGAATGGAAATCTGATGATTCGACTAGTTTTGGGGGATCATTTATGACTTAGGAGAGCAATCTAAATCGAATTCGGAGGTCCGGTGTAGTTTTAGGCTTGAATTGGCTAAGGTTGAATTTTGGCGAAATTCGAACGGTAGGTGAGATTTTGATCCGGGGCTCAGAATGGAATCCCGAGAGTTACAGTAGCTCCGTTATGTGATTTTGGATACGCGTACAAAATTTCAGGTCATTTGGAGGTGTTTAGGTCGGGTTTTAGATCAAATGTTAGTTTCGGAAGTTTTTAAAAAACTTAGGCCTGAATCCGATGTGAATTGATGATTTCAGTGTTGTTAGGTGTGTTTTGATGATTGGAAAAAGTTTGGATGATAATTTTGGATATGTTGGTGCCTTTGGTTGAGGTTCCGGAGGCCTCGGATGTGTTTCGGGTTGTGATCACGCTCTTAATTAATGTTTCAATGTCGTATTTTTGGACATAAAGGGGTATTATATTGAACAAATAAGCATTTATTACTGTTTTCAATGAAGCATTAAATCCGTATCGTAATTACGGACCCGTAGCAAAAAGAATCATCGAATTTGGACATCGTATGAGGATTTTATGGCTATTTTATTAAGGTTGGCCAGATTTTCAGGTTAATGACGAAATTGCCCCTGACGGCGTATTAAAAACCTGCACTATATGCAAATCTTAAAACCTACATATCTCCTTCATTATAAGGCCAAATCGAGTGATTCAAAAGCCTATATTCATTAGAATTTCACGAGGAATCCATTGGGAGCGGTAAAATGCGTGAAAAGTATACCGATAATGAGCAGGCCGAGTTTTCTTCTAATTTTGGAACGGGAAGAAGCTTCTGAGGCGATTTTTAAGAGAGAAATCAATGGGTAATCGCTGGAGGTAAGTTTCTTGAATCAAAAATATGATTTTATGCTAGAATCAACACCAAAATTCCTGAAATTGGGTAGAATTTGTGAAGAATTAGGGCCTAAATTATGAAAACGAATTTTTGGGTTTTGAAATGCCATTCGGACTCCGATTTCGATAAATTTTACATGCACGGACTCGTGGCGAGACGAGGAACATGTTGGTATGAATTTCGTAATTTTTTTGAGCAGCGTACCAAAAGTCGGGTTTTACCAACTTGGTGTATTATCGTGTATTTCTTATAAATTGAATTGGATTATGTTTCTTTGACCCGTAATTGATATAATTGTTGTGGTTTGACTAGATTCTATGCACGAGGTGGCAAATTCAAAGGGAAAAGGCATCGCGGGCGAGTCTTCGACCGGCTAGAGGTGAGTAGTTAGTGTATATGGTAGCCTGAGGGTTCGAAACCCCGGCTTAGCACATTGTGACGCTAGTAGGGCGTGGCTCGCACCCCGTGGCAGGTGCGGGATTGATTGTGACTGGGGATTCAGACTTAGTCCATCCCCGATGTGAATAATATGCTATATACGGTTGAAACACACATTGTGTTAGATATATTTTGTGGGTTGTAAGCCATGTTTGGGGGCTTGTGCCGACCTGTAGTATCCCTAGGGGAATAGTTATATATGTGATAGCTCTAATTACTTAATCACTGATCTCAGTCCTGGTTTGAAAGCACCGTATTGAAATGCTAAGTCATCTATTTTGCAAAATTAAATAAGCATTAAAGTATTTTCATAATTAAATGAATTGGAACCCGGAAATAAATAAGTTGAGCTGTTGTGTGACTCATATGCATGTTGCGGACTGAGGATCGGGCTGCACGCCGCATCGGTTTTGCGCTTGGGCTGTAGAAGCCACTCCGGAGTCTGTACACACCCCTAGTGAGCGTCGTCGACGTTAAATGGATCGGGCTACACGCCGTAGTGGTTATGTGCTTTGCATTGCATCTTTGTCCGTGAATTATCTATGATAGTGGTAATGTACTGTTGTTGTTGCTAGTTCGTAGAATGAATCGGACTGTAGTTTAGCTTCACTCTATGGTATTCTGTGAATTTCTTGCTTTCAGCTACTTGTATATATTTATTACTCACCGAGTACTTAGTACTCACCCCTACTCCCCTCACCTTTGTGTGCAGATTCAGGTACTCAGGAGAAGTAGACGAGCACTCCAGCTTTCACACAGTCATATCGAGTTGCTGAGGTAGTTGTCGGCGTTCGCAGAACCTAGCTTCTCATCTCTTTTCAGTTATTACTTTGTATATACATTATTCATACTTGAGTATTTGGTTTAGATATTGTTATCCGATCATGTTTAGAGGCTCCAGACTCGTGACCCTAGATCTCTGGGGTGGTTATACAGTTACGCTTTATTGTTGACATAAATGTTCAGGCAATTGATTTGAGCTTCATGCTCGGGCTTGCCTAGCAGTTGTGTTGGGTGCCATCACGATCGGGATTGGGGTCGTGACAAGTTGGTATTAGAGCTTAGGTTACTAGGCTTCATAAGTCTTGAGCCGGTTGGTAGAGTCTCGTGGATCGGTATGGGGACGCCTGTACTTATCCTCGGGAGGCTGCAAACCTTATGGAAATACTTCACATTTCTTGGAATTCTTATCGTGCGTACTTGATTCAGCTTGAGATATAATTCATGGAAATTCCTTCCATACGCATGTACGCGCACTCGAGCGCTCAGTAATATAATTGCATTGATGGCTTGTGATTACCTGGTCGAGGGGCGAGATATAATCTCTGCGAGTTCATGTTGGGCCAGTCGGGACGACTTGAGGCCAGATCTTTGTCTATGACTTGAGCACCCCGGTGCTGATCTTACAAACTGGTATTATGAAATATTGCGTGACCGGTATTGTTCCTAACTGTGGAAATGGCAGCTTAATAATGTACGAGCTGTCAGGTGTTAGATCCTTATTGTAATCTGTTGTGTAACCCCGAGCTATGGGCGTGGTGAATATTTATCATATCTCTTAGTTGGAAGGTAAAGTGCCTTACGTGTAGTAAAACGAGTTTAGACTCAGGAAGACTAAAGTGATTATGCTATGTATATCCTGGTGGAAGGTGTTGTACTGCAATACTAGATTGATGCAGAATAGGTGGGTGGATTCGGATGTGTAATTGAAGGGTATTTGATATGTGTTATGATGCGAGCAGGTGTAGCGCAGGTTCAGGTATAAATTGTGATAATATGATTCGTATAGTATTGAGATTTAATGTTGTTGAAATACATTGTGATGTCTTGTTGTGTTGTGGATGTATTGTTAGAATAGTTTGGTGATTCTCTAGCAGGTGGATAGGCCAATTTACAAAGGAAACTTTGCCAAAAGTTTTGAAAAATTTGGGACTTAGAAAAGATTTCTGTCACCTAAAGAGAGTAGGCTTAACTGTAGTGTGTGTATAAATGCAAGAGTTGCAGAACAGTTAAGGTCTCTAATGATTCGAGTCTATGTCAAGGCTTGTAAATGACTTGAGTTTAATCACACGATAACATTGTGGCATCATTTGAGTAAAGAATGCTATGAGCGGCTAAAAGTGCTTCGATGTATGGCTCCGAGCTAAGTTGGGGAGGTTATTATTGATTAATTAATTGCATGGTTGTGTGCTGTGTTGATTCTGTCTCCAAGTATGTTGGGAAATTCCGATAAAGGTTATGGTGCTTCGTAGATATGAAGAAATAATAGGATGATTTGAACTGCTGTTGGTAAAGAATGTTCGATGTATAGAAAAGAAAGATAGCTAATTGTATCGGTATGTGATCATGTTGTGCGATGTCAGAGTTCTAACAAGGCACGAGTGGTTCTGTTCAATAAGACAGTTGAATTATAATTGAATAAGGGTGGATGACGCCCGAGAATAGCCTTGCGGTGTTCTAGACTTTGCCTGTAATGGTAAGGTGTCTTAAGATTGTGTATGTGGCTAAAGACAGTGGTTTCGTTAGAAGGGATCAAGAATTGTGTGATGATATGTGAATGATGGGATTCTATATAACCGTATTGGAAGGTAATGATAACGAATTCAAATCGCAGGAAGTTCTTCAAAATAAAGCATTGTAGAATGTGGTACTTCTGGGAAATATTGAGAGAGTATTCATCGGCCTATGAGCCTAAGACCGTGTAGTCTTGTGTATGAGTCTCGTGTGGTAACATGAGTTGAGCTATTGTGATCCTTCAGTAAAGAAGAATACTAAGTTAAAGAGGATTCCGAAAGGAAATTGAGTAAATGGAGCAACTTGTTAATGAAGCGAAACGGTATAATAAGGATACGATTAATTCCTGGTATGTGTACGAAGTAATGAGTCTTGAAGATATTGTGCAACAAAGCTCCTGAGTGCTGGCAGTTGCGTAGCTCGATGTGGGTAGAAGGACTCAGTCCTGCCAGTTAAACTTATACAATGAATTGGAAGAAGGAGTTTGTGATGTGTTCTACCGTGGTTTGAAAATGAGTGTATTTCCTGTTGGTATGCGAAGCTGGGAACGTGTAATGAGTTTTCCTCTATATGGAATCATGGAAGTCCTTGACTAGTTGAGTGCGTCGATGTTTGCAGCGCAGAAAAGGAATAGAAGTTCCCATGTTATATTAGAGTGGTATGGTATATGCGATGTGTTATGGGAAGCTGATAATGGAATGTTTACGGTTTTGAGACCAATTCATAATATATGGGAAGTCATTAAAGATTATTGAGCAGCACGGACAACTGCAAGTGATTTAAGAATCGATCTTTCTAGTGATTAAAATGAAATGATACTGCTATTCTAGTGAATTGGCAGGGTATATGATCAAAAAGGGGCAAGGTACTGTAAATTGATAATATCTAGTGGTATGGTGGTATTCTCTCGTTTGATCGATTGAGATGATTGAGTTATTTATAGCATAGGGAAATTTTTGAATGACTCCCGTGGTATGAATGGATGCTTAATGTGTGCTATGTATTCATACAGTGTGGAGTGTGGAACCAGTCACAGTGAATCGTGTGTTATATAGGTGATGGGGACTAGAAGTTCTCGTAATCCGCCTATGCAGTGGTTGTATATCGTGTGTATCGGCACCGTTTAGCGATCATTGGAAGTTGGAAGCCCTAGTGGCTCTCCCTTAGCTCGATATGTGAATTGAGTTACGATACCGGATTTCAGACTGGTTGTCATAAGTTAGGTCGTCTAGACTAATGTGATATGGACTATATTGGAAGTGGCACAAATTGCGTAGCAGAGTGCATCGTAGTATGCTCCAGCAGGGTAGTTGTACCCAGGACCAGCGGGCGGCTGGTAGGTATTGCTTTGTCAATTGGGCCTTCGTGGCGGATATCAGTACAGAGGTTTCTACTATTGATTCAGTTCCGGTATTGAAGAACTTTGTCGGATGCATTTCTTATGGCCGAGCTTGAGGCTATATATGTTTATTGTAAAATTTGACTCGGTGTGCATTTCTTTTTGCGAGATTTATGCGTGGATCGGGTGGCACGCCGCCACAGGCATTGTATCTAGATCGGGTGGCACGCCGCCACGGGTATGTTATTTGGAGCAAGTTTCACACCGCAACCGTGTGATTTAGAGAATAGTTTTTCCATATGTTACCTTGTGTACTATATTTCCTAGTCTCTGAGGAAAAGTCAGTGTTTGATGTCGCTCGGCGAATGGAGCATTGGTTATGTCCTTACAAGATTTGGTGGCGTATATTAATTTGTCCCATCGTGAGTAGGATTGATTGCTTGAGTTCGGGCCTAAATCTGTGCATGGCTGACTGTTTTGAGCATGGTGACTTGATGTGCTTCAGGAGTAATAGTGTTTGGATGGAATCATGAGCCATGGCAAGGCCACGTGAAGTTATGACCTTTCGAGGAGAATTCAGGTACTCTAATTCTATGATGAGTTGTGAACTGAGCCCCGCGATCGGAGTTAATAGAAAGTGGAGGGCCATGAAGCCTTACTATCTCCTTGATGTACAACTTAGCATATTGCTCGGCAGTATTAGTGGACTTGACTGGCAGGAAGTGAGTTAATTTGGTAAGTCGATCCACTATCACCCATATTGAGTCAAAATTGCGTTGAGTGCGAGGTAACCCTACCACGAAATTCATATTGATCATCTCCCATTTCTACCTTGGTATTTCTATAAGCTGAGTTAATCCACCAAGCCATTGATGCTCGGCCTTCACTTGCTAACAGTTCGGTCATTTAGATAGAAAGCTCGCCACATACCTTTTCATACGGTTCCACCAATAAATCTCATTGAGATCATGATACATTTTCATAGATCCTGGGTGCAGAGAATACTGGGAAATATGAGCCTCTGCCATCACTCTCTCTCGAAGCTCGTCCACGTCCGGGATATATAGCCTACCTTGACACCGCAATACACCATCCTCGCTGCTGAGTACAAATGCTGAAGTCTTGTTATTCATAACTGCTTCGTTCACCCGAGCCAATGATGGATCCATAGATTGCTTTTCCTTGATTTTTGCCACCAATGATGATTCTGCTCCATTATGCACCATAACATTCCCCTCGTCCGATGCCGAGATGTGAACCCCCAAACGGGCCAATCGTTAAACCTCCCGAGCCAGGGGTCTCTGATCCACCCCCCAAATAAGCCAAACTACCCATGGATTTTCGACTAAGAGCGTCGACCACCACATTTGCCTTCCCCGAATGGTACAATATGCTCATATCATAGTCTTCGAGCAATTCTAACCACCACCGCTGTCTCAGATTTAGCTCCTTCTGTTTGAACAAATATTGGACGCTCTTGTGGTCTGAAAACACATCTACGTGAACCCCATAAAGATAGTTCCGCCATATTTTCAAAGCAAACACTACTGCTGCAAGCTCCAAATCATACGTCGGGTAATTCTTCTCGTGATTCTTGAGTTGCCTGGAAGCATAAGCTATTACTTTCCTGGGCTGCATCAAGACACACCCCAAACCAACACTGGAGGCATCACAGTAAACTAAAAACCCCTCTGTGCCTTCTGGCAAGGCCAATACTAGTGCCGAGGTCAACCTTGACTTTAATTCCTGAAAACTTTTCTCACAAGCGTCGGACCACTGGAACTTAACTGCCTTCTGCGTCAATTTAGTCAATGGGGAGGCGAGGGTTGAAAATCCCTCCACAAACCTCCGATAGTACCTTGCCAAACCCAAGAAGCTACGAATCTCTGTCGGGGTCGTGGGTCTAGGCCAATCTTTCACTGCTGCAATCTTCTAAGGATCCACCTGAACCCCTTCACTGGAAATAACTTGTCCCGAAAGGCTACGGACTGCAACCAAAACTCACATTTTGAGAACTTGGCGTACAATTGGTGCTGATGAACGGTCTGCAATGCTGCTCTGAGGTGAATGGCATGATCCTCCCTACTCCGGGAGTAAATAAGGATGCCGTCAATGAATACAATCACAAAGGAATCTAGGAATGGCTTGAAAACCCAATTCATAAGGTCCATGAAAGCTGCTGGGGCATTGGTTAGCCCAAAAGGCATGACCAAGAACTCAAAGTGACCACAGCGAGTTCTGAAGGTGGCCTTAGGAATATCCTGCTCTCTGATCTTCAACTGGTGGTACCCATATCGTAGATTAATTTTAGAGAAAAACTTTGCTCCTTGCAATTGGTCAAACAAATCATCCACCCGAGGCAAAGGATATATATTCTTGATAGCTGTTGAAAATAGATGCACATTCGAAGTGACCCATCCTTCTTTCTGACAAAGAGAACCGGAGCACCCCATAGTGACACACTTGGTCGTATGAACCCTTTTCTAATAAATCCCTCAGCTTCTCCTTTAATTCCCTTAACTCTGCTGGCGCCATTCTGTATGGTGTAATGGATATTGGCTGAGTATCCGGCAATACATCAAACTCGAAATCGATCTCCCTATCTAGCGGGATCCATGGAAGCTTATCCGAAAACACTTTAGGAAACTCATTTACAACTGGCACAGACTTGAGAGCAGGCACATCTGAGGTAGTGTCTGTTACCCGGACCAAATGATAGATACACCCCTTCTTATTATCTTTGAAGCCTTAAGGTAGGAAATAAACCTACCCCTTGGCACCACATCATTACCTCTCCATTCAATAACTGGATCGTTAAGGAACTCGAGCCTCATGACTCTCGTCCGACAGTCAAGCTTGGAAAAACATGAATAAATCCAATCCATCCCCATAATTACATCAAAATCTACCATCTCAAGCTCAATAAGATCGGCTGTGGTAACACGACCACTCACCATAATAATACAATCCCTATTGACTCGTGAGGCTATAATAGAATCACCAACCGGAGTCGATACAGAGAACGACTCATGAAGATGTTCGGGTTCTATCCCAAAACTTGAAGCAATGAACGGGGTTACATAAGACAAAGAAGACCCTGGGTCAATAAGAGCATAGCAATTAATAGCCTAAACATACAAGATACCTGTAACAACATCGAGAGAATCCTCAACACTCTGGCTGCACCACGCCCTGCTGGAGCTGGAGGACGCACTGAGGAAGTAGCAACCGAAGAACCAGACGATTGAGCAGATCCCCTACCCATACCCTGACAAGGTGCACGACAGTCCCACTGAATGTGACCTCTCACCCCGCACCTAAAGCGTATTGGAATATCCAAATAACACGTCTTTGTGTGGAACCTCCAACATTTGGGGCATGTTGGTCTCCCCTGGTGCTGGGACCTCACTCCCGGACGACCAGACTGGCAGGACCTCCTATTGTCTGAACTCGGTCTCGAATAACTGCCCTACTGATGACTCTGCACAGATGGAGGTGCACTTGCTGAGGACTGAGCATATGATTAGGATGGCCCTGATGACCCTTTCCCTGGAAGTGATCTCCCTGAAGATTGACCGGGCCCTGCTGCTAGTCTCTCTTTCCGCACGAATCTTCAACTTCCTAGCCTCTGTGACCTGATCAAACCCCACATCTTCCCATAGTTCATATCTGAGTGCAAAGCTGCTATGGCGGCCTCATTCACTACCAAAGGGCTAAGGCCCTGAACAAATCACCGAACTCGGGCATCCATGGTCGACACTAGCTGAGGGGCATACTTGGACAGTCTCATGAACTCCATGTGGTATTCCCAAACACTCATGTTGCCCTGTTTGAGGACCTCAAAGTCAGTGGCACGGGTTTCCATTGTCTCGACAGGCAAGAAGTGGTCCATGAAGGCGTCCACAAACTCCTCCCATCTAGTTGGAGGGCTCCCCTCCTCACGGGAATCCTCCCACATCTCAAACCGTGAACGCGCCGCTTCCTTCAGCCTATATAAAGACAACTCTACCCCCTTTATATTTGTATCCTTCATCACTTTGAGGGTCTTATATATTTCATCAAGAAAATCCTGCAGGTCGGCCTCTGGGTCTGTGCTAGAGAATTCTTGAGGGGCCAAACGCAGGAACTGGTGAACTCTAGAACATGAGGAATCTCCTTGTCCACTTGAGGACGCATGAGCATCAAGAGATATCTAGGCATGGGCAGCCACTAACTGGGTCAACATATGAATGGCTCCCCTAAGATCCTCATTAGAAATATCGAAACTGAAAGCTGGTACTGTATCAGAATCAGGGACACTGGCAGGAGAGATGGTGGCACCCTCTGCCGTAGCTGAAACAAGAACACTTGTGTCTGGAATAGATGGTCTAGGCAAATTCAGGACCGGTGGGTCATTCTCACCCACGGTGTCAGGTACATTATTCGCAGCCACATTTGGGGTGGCATTGGCCCCAAGGGCGAGTCTAGCTTTGTTCTTAGGCGCCATACTCTGAAAATTTCTAAATAAGGCGCGAATTATACATAAATACTTCCACCTTGCACTTTACCGCACGATATAGAATAACAAAGAAATGGGTAAATTCCTAAATGTCCGTGTAGCCCCCAACTTATAGATGTGGTCGACAACACACCGATAAGAAGGGCGCTACTAGACACGACTTTGAGACATCCTAGGATACTTAAAAACCTTAGGCTCTGATACCAAGTTTGTCACGTCCCAAATCGAGGGACATGACCGGCGCCTGACCATGTAGCCCCAGTCAAGCGGACCTGGGTGCCTTTCCTAACCCGCGCGTTACCCCTATATTGTTCATTACTTATAAGCTAGAGATCTTACCAATTATAACTGAATCCACATTTTTCAAACATAACCACACCATTAACTTACTAACAAGTTTACAAATTACAACGCCCGACATATATACTGTGACGACCCAAAGGGTCATCACTTATTTAATTAATCATTTCGAGCTTCTGAGGCCTTGAAAACCTCATTCTATGTTGCCTCGATTTACGTGCACGATCCGAGCATGTAGCCGGAAAGATTTTGTGATAGAAAATATGAATTCTGTGAGAAATTTGGATAAAAATGATATTAATATTGATATGGTTGACTTCGGTCAACATTTTTGGTAAACGGATCCGGACCCGAGATTTGATGGTCCCGAGAGGTCCGTAGGAAAATATGGGACTTGGACATGCGTCCGGAGTCGAATTCCGAGGCCTAGAGCCCAAGTTATGAATTTTTATGTGAAATTGTTTTTGATGCAATTATTAAAGGAAATAAATTAATTGACCTTGGTATCGTGCTCGTATTTTGGTTCCGACGCCCGGTACAAGTCTTAAATATTATATATGTGATTTCTGTAAAGTTTGGTGACATTTGGATGTCATTTGAGATGTTTTGGACCTTGAGTCCCAAGTTTGAAAGTTTTGAAAAATAAAGGTATGAAAATCATGCATTTGAGGCTTGATTTGATGAAAACGAGGTGATATTGGCGATGTGATCGCACGAACAAGTTCATAATGTGTTTTTGAGGTTATGTGCATATTTGGTTTGGAGCCCCGAGGGCTCGGGTGAACTTTGGATAGGCCACGAGATCAATTTTTCATGTTAGAAGTTGTTGTCTGCAACTGGTCTGCAGAGTTCGCAAATGCGAACAATAGTTCGCAAATGCGAACTCCCCACTATTCTGCAGAGTTCGCAAATACAATAGTTCGCAAATGCGAACTCCCCCCTATTGTGCCTGTGTTCGCAAATGCGAACAATAGTTCGCAAATGCGAACTTGAACCTACTGTGCCTGTGTTCGCAAATGCGAACTATAGTTCGCAAATGCGAACTCTCCACTATTCTGCCTGGGTTCGCAAATGCGAACAATAGTTCGCAAATGCGAACCTCCCCATATTTAGCCCGTGTTCGCAATTGCGAACAATAGTTCGCAAATGCGAACTTCCCAGTTTTGCCTTGGCTTCGCAAATGCGAAGAAAAGTTCGCAAATGCGAACTTCCCACCCTTAGCTTATTTTTCAAACTCCAGAAATTGGTCGGGGTTCGCAATTGCGAACCCATGTTCGCAAATGCGAACACACAGACCTGAAAAACACGAATTTCAGTCATTTCTTCACATTTTACAAAAACCAAAACACCCATTTGCGATTCTTCAAGGATTTCTTCTTCATCAAAACGATTGTAAGTCACTTTTTACTTAATTCTTTCAATTCCTAACATCATTAAACATGTTTTTCATAAGAAATCAAAGATTTTCATGGTAAAATTCTTGTTTTTGTTAGAAAATAGGGTTTTTCATAAATTGGGGAATTGGACCTCGAATTTAGGTCCGATTTTGAAACAAATTATATATATGAACTCGTGGGGGAATGGGTAACCGGATTTTGGTCATAACCCCGAATTCCGACCATGTGGGCCCGGGGTTGAAATTCACTATTCATGGCAGAATGTTGTAAAAGTAGTATTTGGTATTAAGAATTAGTTTGTTGAGTAGAATTGATGATATTAAATCAATTGTGTATAGATACGGTTGGATTGGAGCCAAATTGAAAGAAAAGACATTTCCTCGGAGTGAATTATTCATAAGCATTCGAGGTAAGTGTTTGTTCTATCCTAGCTTGAGGGAATAGGATTATGTGTTATGTGTTATGTGATCGAGTGCGGTGTATGGGCTGTGGTGACGAGCATCCATACACTGGCGTCTAGTATGACCGTGAGTCATTGGAAAATGATATTTTGAGATATATTACAGGTGAATTGTTATTGTTCTCCCTTGTTGGGACTTGTTGTGAATATAATTATTGATTGCCCTTTATGGGACGATTTATGAATTGCTGTTTCTTTCTCTGCCCTTAACCGTGATTGTTATTTGGGTGAGGAAGAGTGATAATGCACGAAGGGTGATGCCGTGCCATGTTTATTTATTTATGCACGAAGGTTAATGCCGTGCCATGTTTATTTATTGATTATGCACGAAGGATCATGCCGTGCCCTCTGTTATTGAACCATGTACGAAGGATCATGCCGTACTATGGATGTGAGGATGAGAGTAAAAGCACGAAGGGTGATGCCGTGTACTTTATTTGTTTGTTTGGTGAGGATGAGAGTAAAAGCACGAAGGGTGATGCCGTGTACTTTATGTGTTTATTTGGTGAGGATGAGAGTAAAAGCACGAAGGGTGATGCCGTGCAATTGCTTGCTATTTCTTGAAGTGATATTATTCGTGTTTACATTATACTTTGTTTTCTTTGTGAAATTATTAACTCTGGTTAATTGTTGAATTCTTTAAGATATTCCTTATTGTGTTATTACTTGATTATTTCTTGTTATTTTGTGGTACACACATATATATATTGAATTGCACAGGTTTTATGTGAGTGTCTGGTCCTAGGCTTGTCACTACTTCGCCGGGATAGGCCAGGCACTTACCAGCACATGGGGTCGGTTGTGCTGATGCTACACTTCCGTGCGTTTTTGCACAGGTCCAGGTTACGATCAGGAGCAGCAGCAGCAGTAAATAGATTGCGTGGGAGTTGATCACATTTGAGACCGAGGTAGCTTGAAGACGTCCGCAGGCCCGGCGTCTCTTTCTTTATTTATGTTAATAGCTGTAGTCTCATTGTTCCGAGACAAACAGAATTATGTTATATTTCCTTCAGACTTTTATGTGTAGTATTCCATAGTAGTTTGTGAGTTGGTGACCCCTAGTCTTGGGTAGAGGATTTCAGTATGATTTTTACCTTGTGATTTGTTATTTCCATTTCGATAAAGTATTCCGCATTTATTTAATTAAAATTGTGTTAAAAACAGGATAGTATGAATACAGTGGCTTGCCTAGCTACCACGAGTAGGCGCCATCACGATCGCGATATTGGGGGAAAATCCGGGTCGTGACAAGTTGGTATCAGAGCTCTAGGTTACATAGGTCTCACCACTCACGAACAAGCTTAGTAGAGTTTGAGAGGTAGGTACGGAGACGTCTGTACTTGTCCTCCACAGTCTATTGAGTTAGGAAAAAGTCTCTCATTTGTTCTTTCTTGTCGTGCGACTTGTTCCTCAATTACTGATTGAATTTCTATTCTGTCCTTTCGCAGATGGTAAGGACACGCGCTTCTTCGTCCGCTGACCAGCAGCCCGAGCCCCGGGCAGCTCCCGTGAGGGGCAGGGGCCAAGGCCGTATTAGAGGCCGTGGTAGGGGTAGAGCTCAGCCCCAGGCAGCTACTCCACAGGTGGAGCCTCATATTGAGATTGACGAGGAGGTTCCGATTCCAGCAGCTCCGGTGGGCCCAGCTCAGGTCCCAGGAGAGGCTTTAATCACCCCGCATCTCCGGGATGCTTTGGTCGGAATAGTGGGATTCATGGACAGCATTGCCGGAGCGGGTTTATTATCGGTTGCCCCGCCTACTTCTCGGTCGGAGGAGGGGCCCGCACTCTATTGCTCATACTCCGAGCCGTAGCTCCTCGGCCTCGAGCACCGCATCCAGCCACCGTGGCCACTCGATCGAGTACCACGACTCATGCGGCGATGGAACAGTCATGACTTCGATTCGTTATGGAGGCTTGATCGGCTCTCCAAGCTATTTACCACTACATTCGGTGGAGCCGCATCAGAGGATCCTCAGGACTTTTTATTCACTTGCCATGAGATTCTCAAGACTATGGGGATCGTGGAGACAAACGGAGTTGATTTCTGTACCTTCAGACTTGCAGGATCCGCCAAGACTTGGTGGAGAGATTATTGCTTGACTCGACCAGCAGGGTCCCCAGCTCTATCATGGGACCAGTTTGCGGAACTATTTATGGAGAAGTTTCTCCCTGCTACTCAGCGGGATGTACTTCGGAGGCAGTTTGAGCACCTCCATCAGGGCACTATGACAGTTACACATGATGAGACGAGATTTATCGACTTGGCTCGTCATGCAGTGGTGATACTTCCCACGGAGCGGGAGAGGGTCCGTAGATTTATAGATGGGCTTAATCAGCCGATTAGACTCCAGATGGCTATGGGCGTGGGGAGTGACATATCATTTCAGGAGGCAGCCAATGCAGCACGCATAGTTGAGATGGCTCTTGCTAGGGGAGGCGGTTATTCTTCGGATAAGAGGCCTCGTCATTCAGGCAGGTTTGGTGGTTCTTCCTCTGGTAGCAGAGAATCCTTTGATAGAGGCCAGTCTTCCAGGCCTTTTCATTCCGCCCTTCAGGCTTCACAGGGTGGATCGGGTGATCGTGGTTTTCGGGGGCATTATTCAGACCAGTCTCCTATTAATGCTCAGCCTCTTCAGAGTGTTCGTGGAGGCCATTCAGGTCGTCAGGGCCATCAGCCCTATCAGTCTATGGATGAGAGTAAAAGCACGAAGGGTGATGCCGTGTACTTTATGTGTTTATTTGGTGAGGATAAGAGTAAAAGCACGAAGGGTGATGCCGTGCAATTGCTTGCTATTTCTTGAAGTGATATTATTCGTGTTTACATTATACTTTGTTTTCTTTGTGAAATTATTAACTGTGGTTAATTGTTGAATTCTTTAAGATATTCCTTATTGTGTTATTACTTGATTATTTCTTGTTATTTTGTGGTACACACATATATATTGAATTGCACAGGTTTATGTGAGTGTCTGGTCCTAGGCTTGTCACTACTTCGCCGGGATAGGCCAGACACTTACCAGCACATGGGGTCGGTTGTGCTGATGCTACACTTCTGTGCGTTTTTGCACAGGTCCAGGTTACGATCAGGAGCAGCAGCAGCAGTAAATAGATTGCGTGGGAGTTGATCACATTTGAGACCGAGGTAGCTTGCGGACGTCCGCAGGCCCGGCGTCTCTTTCTCTATTTATGTTAATAGCTGTAGTCTCATTATTCCGAGACAAACAGAATTATGTTATATTTCCTTCAGACTTTTATGTGTAGTATTCCATAGTAGTTTGTGAGTTGGTGACCCCAAGTCTTGGGTAGAGGATTTCAGTATGATTTTTACCTTGTGATTTGTTATTTCCATTTCGATAAAGTATTCCGCATTTATTTAATTAAAATTGTGTTAAAAACAGGATAGTATGAATACAGTGGCTTGCCTAGCAACCACGAGTAGGCGCCATCACGATCCCGATATTGGGGGAAAATCCGGGTCGTGACATATACATACAATGGCCATAGTCCCACAGTTTACTGTCTACGGAGCCTCTAGGATACACGGGATGATACAATACTTGCTGGTAACAAGACTCTGGCTATACCTTACACAAAATCAAAATAAAGTCTAACAGAAGTGTCATGAGCCACGCAGGGCCCCGAGAAGGAAAGAGGCTCACCAAAACGTACAGTGGAAGATGAAGGATGCTACAACCGATGAGCTGAAGTACCTGCTACTGATCCACCTACAATAATAACACAAATTTAGCATCCCCGGCAAAAGGGACGTCAGTGTGAGCACGTGATTTTTGCCCTAGGCAAATAAAATTCCAATATTAAAATAAATACGATTTTTGATTTGCAATTATGTGTTTGATTGAAATAAAGTGTCTGTTTGTGATTGAAACTATTAGAAATTCAAAAATTAAAAAATTAAAAAATAGATTAATTAGAAAATGTCACAAAAATAAAGGAATTAAAGAATATTAACAAAAAATATTAATATACCGGAAAATTAAAGAAAAATAGCAAAAAATGTCAAAAATATGAAAATAAAAGAGAAGTAATAATTGAAAAGAATATAAAAAGAGAAAAAATAAAATACAACAATAAAAATACAAAAAATAATTAAATACACAAAAATACATAAAGAATACAATTATTGGGCAAAATTCTAGCCCAAAACACATTAGCCCAAATAAGATACATTGTCCGGTCCAATTTTACAGAGATTGAATCCTGGCCGTCCGTAAAATTGATCAAACAGATACAACTGAATCTCCTTAAATTAACCAAACGACACAGTATTGTCGATTTAATCCTGGCTGTCCATTTAAGATGATCTAACGGAGGCCAGGGGGTCTTCATTAACACCCCAAACGACATCGTATGGGATCAATTGATCCTGGCCATTGATCAGAAGTGATCCAAGGGCCAGGATCACCCAGGCCTATTGGAGTATTTAAACTCAGTCTCCCATTCAGAGACGGTCATTTACACCCACCCCAAACCCTAGCCGCCCTTCTCCTTCTTCTTCATCATTTTCTTCACCGTTTCCATGGAGACTGGCCACCATCAATGGCCGTCTCTGGTAACCCTTGACCCCAAAACTCTTGCTTTCTTTCTTCTTCACACGAAACCACCCCAGAAAACCAAAGAAACCAAAAGAAAACCCACTTTCTTGAAAAAACGGCCACCAGAATCTTTTCCGGTGACCTTCAATCCTTGAAACCGCCTCCCAAATTAACACCACCTAATCACTACGAGGGGATCTTTCACCCCACGTAGATGGTTTCCCTCGAATATCTCCCGAAATGTTCGAATATTCAAAATAAGCTCGCCGGAACGCTACCTCCGGCGAACTCCCACATAAGACCCACCCCCAAAACATACCTCTTTACACTTCTAACACTTCTTTACCACCAAGAACCCAAGAAAGTAACTGATTTGAGAAAAAATTTGAAAAATAAAGACTTCAAGTCTCTGAAGTCTAAAGAAACTGGAAGAAACGAAAAGAAAAAAGAACAAGAAAAGAAAAGAAAAAGAAAGAAAAGAATAAAGGAAGCTCAGGAGACAAATCCTGCGAAGCTAAGTCCCTGCTTCCTGTTTTCTGTGTTTCAATCGCTAGCATATTTTTCTTTGTTTAAATTGCCTTCTTTGTTAGTTGTAGTTAATATTTTTGCATATTTAATTGTTATAATCTTTTCATCTTCTATCTTCTGATTATTTCATCTTTTATATGTTTTCTGTTCTAACATGCTTTCAATGGTTTCATCTTCTGATTTCTATGTTTCTTTGCATATTCTAGTCTAATAAACTTTCTGAGGTTTCAATCATTAACCTGCCATCTAGCTCGTCTATTATGCTTAATTGATATACTGAGCCTTTTATGGTTTTTCTATAAGTCTATACATGAATGTGTTGTGAGTATGCATCTTTATGTCGAATTTGTTAGCTATGCCTAAGTTTCAAATTGTGAGTTAGTTAATTGAGATTCAATCATCATCTAATTTCCCTCTGAGTTTTGATTAATTGATAAATGATTTTTGATTGTGTCTATGTATGCAAATTGACATAAATGAGTTGTATTTGTAATAGATTCATGTGTTAAGACTATGATTAATCTTACTGTGCTTTAGGGTATTGGTTATAGATGTAATAGATAACTGATTAGTTAATTGGCTAGTATTGAAATAATCTAATTGACTTATGTTGAAAAATAACCTAAGCTGGCTACAATTGAAATGACTTAAGGATTATTTGATTAATATAGCCATTCCTAAGACATTGGAGTGGCTAATTCTGTAAGTCTAAATCTAAGTAATAAAGTGACTAATTCTATAAGTCTAAATCTAAGTAATAAAGTGGCTAATTCTGTAAGTCTAAAACTAAGTCTGACTAATTCTGTAAGTCTAAATCTAAGTAATAAAGTTGCTAATTCTGTAAGTCTAAGCCTAAGTCTAAAGTGAATAATTTTGTATGTCTAAATAGAAGCAGGCTAGTCGTGCAAATCCAATTCCAATTAGGTAAGTAATAATAGTAAAAGGTTACCTCTTTAAAGAGGTTAAAATTGAAAGGAATTAAGGTTTAAAGATGGCCAAGTCTTAAATGACTTGTAAGAGATGGCCAGCAGTTAAATATTAGTTAAATTCAGAACACCTAGACCTTTAACTGGTCGGGTAATTAATAAGAAGTAACAGGGGTATAAAAAGGAATAAAAATGCCATAGATGTAGATTTTATAGAGCTTGCAGGGATAAATTAGACATTCAGGCTTAGTATTTCTGCAATATTGCACAAAACGAAGGGTAAAACAGACCTAATAAAAAGGCTTTAGTGTTAAAATCCTAGCAAGTGAGGGTACTATAGTAATAGACCTTTAATAGAAGCAAAAAGATCACCCTACAACCTTCAGCAAGGGCTGGAAGGCATTTCAAATCTGAAATAAGGTACTAAACTGTAGTTAATAAAAGAATTAAGGGGAGGGAATTGGTAATAAGATTTTTGAATTTCCCCCTCAAAATTTCACCAATAACATCTATAAATAGGCTGTAACTAAGCCTGAAAAAGGGCTGGTTTCTAGAAATTAAGAGAATTTCTGAAATTAAGAGTGAAATATCACAAATTGAGAGTGAATTCCTGGGTATAGTCAAGCATAGTTTTGAAACTCAATTAGGATCTTCTATTATTCTTCATTGTAGGATTCTATTGGGTTTTCTTCAAGTTTGCTGTTGGATTGTTTATTTGCTGAGCTTGAAGACTACATTAGACTGTGCTATTCACTGTGCTTGCTATGATTTACTCTGTTGACTCCATTGTGCTGCTGTGATTTGCTCTGTTGATTCTGCTACTGTGATCATTCGACTATCCTTATTCATTTGCATCCTTGACTCATAGGTTTACTTTGCTGAATCAGGTACACAGCCTTTACCCAAACATGTAACTGCAGCTGATATGAAGAAATGAATGCTATGAGTTAATTTCAGAAGAGATTGTTTCTGTTATGTTTCATATGTCCTTATTTTATCGCATAATTAGATCCTTGTAATTTTATAGGGAATGCTTGTAATAACTGATACTATGAGACTAAAGGGATACAAATAAAAATGTAATAGGTAGAGTAGAGTATATGTAGCCGTAATCACCATAGAATTAGTTTAACAAATAGGTTAATTCATAAATTTACTCACCTAGATAATATTAGTCTCGTAATCTAGATAATAATTATAATAACATGAATTAGAAAATGATAACTGACTTAGTTTTAATAGGTTTCTTCACTTCAATTACTTTAATAACAACTTGAAACGGTGCGAGCTAGAACTTTTAATCAGTTCATAGAGCTAAGTGTTATATCACTGTCTGAAATAATTGGCACAAATAGCTTACTGTTCGAAGTTCAATCGGTAATTGATAATCATAACCAAAATAGTATGAGTTACAGTTAGTGATTAATCATGAATCAATTAGTATAAATCAAGCAATACATTATTGTTAAGGTATAAGAAACAGTAGTACATTGATCGAGTTCAGTTGGTAATAGATAACTGAGATTTAGAATTGGTATAGTTAAAGCTGTATTTCTGTCTTCTCCTGAAATAAATACAATCTGGTTAATTTTCTCTTCTGATTTTCGAGTACCTGCACTTCTATTATGAAATTTCAATATTGCTTTCTTTTTCTTTCGTTTGGCCTGGCCCTGAAAAACAGCGCATGCCTGGATCCAATTAGACTTATATTTGGGCTTATGAATAATGACTTCAGTGTACTCTGGGTTTCTAAAATCCAGATATGCAAATTGGTCTGATAAGTTCAAGCCCTTGAACGCCCAGGCCTAGAAACATAAATGATAAGGCCTGGACATGATTCTGAAATTATAACACAATTAAAAGCAACTAAGGAAAAACCAGAAATAGAAAATGTAGCATTCGTTAGGATTGGACTATTAAAAATAAACGGGACGAGCCTCGCATGAATACAAAACAAGCGGGACCCCCATATAAATAATAATAAGTGATAGATTCGGGAAGACCGTTTAGTAAATTCCACGGTCTTTCTAAAAGTATAATAAGCCGTTAGACATTATTGGCACGATTTTAAAATATACTTTTCTTAATATGAGTGCATATTTTATATGACTCAAATCTTAAATCTCTGCGAAGCCAAAACATGTTAAAGTCACAGGCGTACTGGTTGCGGTGTGACTCGAAATACGTTTTTGCGACGTCGCAAGTCATAAAAATATTAAAAACAAAACATGCACACGTTGTAAAAAGAATATAGTGAAATCAAGTAAAATAAAAAATGACAGTTGAGTGACCGTGCTAAAACCACGGAATCTGGGAGTTCCTAACACCTTCTCCCGAGTTAACAGAATTCCTTATCTGGATTTCTTGTTGTGGGGACTGTTAAAGCAGAGTCAACTTCCTCGGATTTGGGATTAACCGGTGACTTGGGACACCATTATCTTCCCAAGTGGCGACTTTGAAACTTTAAATGAGATCCCGATCCAATTGTCCTTATATTGGAAAAACTCCTTCCTCGTTGTTATTATATTTCTTCCCAGGTGTATTGGTAATTAACGAGGTATACCTTATTCTCTTTTTTTCGGGAAAACAAAAGTTAGTAAAAAGGGAGGTGTGACAGATCTTGTGACTCTGCATGGATAAGCAACCCCGAACTTTGGTTTAGGGTTCAAGAATTCGAGCTCGATAGAATTGTCGTTCTTGATGTTATTTGACTTCATTATATGCTTTGATCAACGTGCTACGTGTTTACCTCTTTGATATTACATGGATTGTATATATAAATTGTGCTGAAAACCCTTCTCTTCTCACCTCCGGGGATGTGCTTACTGGTTGAGACTCACTTTTCTTTTAAGTCATACCAAAAAATAAGAAATAGAGGCCAGATAAGTTACAAAGCCGAACGACCCCGCGGGTCCTCGGTATGTAGCCCCCTCCTCGATGCGAGTTATCCACTCGGGTACACGGTCTAGCACCATATGAAACAACATGATATTGAACATAGGTCTAGGACGACTATTTGAATCATATCTGATTTAGGGAACTTAACACACGGGTTGGGTCCGTCTAGGACAGGTGACCCGGAATATTAAAGACCGAGTATATTATTGTTGCATTTATTTATTCTGGACCATTATGCGGACCGGCAAAATTCCTGAAAACAAAAGAAAGAGAAATTCTAGAACAAAAATATTGAAATATTAGCAAAACACTGTCAAAAATTTGAAAAGAAAGTCTGAAAACAGGCAGGGATGATTTGTTGAAATAATTGGTCACATAACAATCTGTCCGAACTACGAAGGTTTGATTCTCGCCATTAGGTGGGATACGTAGGCAACCCTTGACG
This sequence comes from Nicotiana noctiflora, assembly GCA_032618575.1. Lineage (NCBI taxonomy): Eukaryota > Viridiplantae > Streptophyta > Magnoliopsida > Solanales > Solanaceae > Nicotiana > Nicotiana noctiflora. The sequence goes on along the minus strand of JASVEL010008940.1, from coordinate 125,008 downwards.
GGTCCAACCACCCTTTTATAAAATGACCAAAAAAATCTTGAGTTTTAGTTTCAAATAATCAAAGTGATTGCTATTTTTGGAAATAGCCGAATGTTCCGAAAGGATGCCGGAAGGCTGTTTTTGCAAAAATGGCCGCTTTGAAGTCATGTCTTTTTCTTTCCAAAAATAAATAGCCCGAAAAGGCTAATTTTTGGAAAATTGTCTTTGAAAAATATTTTCCCTTTTTTTGAATAAAATCGCCTTTAATAAATGTGTATGATGAGCACAGTACAAAATGAACCCTTCACCTTAATGAATAAAATCCCTTTGGAGTTGAGACTATGGTGGAACGATTTGGGTCAAGAAGGACAGGTTTGGGTCAAACGCTATCTGAAAGATCTTAGTGGGTTAATGGACATAATACCTCGTGGTGATATTATTAGGGCTCTCGTCACTTGTTGGGATCCTGCGCATAATGTTCTACACTTCTCAGATTTTGAGCTCACTCCTACATTAGAAGAAATTGCTTATTATATCGGGAAAGGTGAGGTTCCCCTAAAGGATAAATAGCAGGTGGCTTCGAGGGCAATAACATTGCACAATTCCTCGATTCCCTGAAAATCGCTAGGAACATCCATAATGAAGATTTGGCTCATGGATTTGTTCTTTATGTTTCATCTACCGCAGATATGGTCATATTGGGGATTCAACGACCCTACGAACAATCTCTGTAGTAAATCTAACCGAGTCAAGTAGGAAGAGCATAGGCGATTTTTCCTTTATAGTGGCATTACTGGGAGTGGTCATATTCCCGGGGAAAGATGGAAACATTGATATAAGGATCGCCGGGGTAGCCTGTACTCTTCTTGTGCAAGATAATAGCACAGTGGAGCCAATGATTATAGCTGATATCTTTCGTGCCCTCAAAGCCTGTAAAGCAGAGTATGATTTCTTCGAGGGATGCAATTTGATTCTCCAGATATGGTTGATAGAACATTTGTGTCATCACCCTCCGTTCTCGAGTTATAGGTCGTCTGAAAAGACGTGCATTGAAGAGTTTTATATGAGAACAAAAGAAGTTAAGCTTGCCGGAAGGAGCAAAATGTTGGATTTCATACTTGCAATCGTTGACTGTCAGCCAAATTGATTGGGCATACGGATGGTTGCCTCTTAATGAGGTAATGTACATGCCAACAGAAGGGTCACATTTCTTGATAATGGGTCTTAAAAGCATTCAGCCTTATGCACGGTACAGGGTACTACGACAACTTGGGAGATATCAGGTCATACCAAAAGACGAGGACCTTAGCCTACAAGCCGTAGAAATCAGTCCGGACGGACAATTTCCAGAAGCAAAGATTTGACAGATTTGGGATGAATGCCAATGCTTGAAGGTAGGCACTTATGTGGGAAACCGAGCTCAAGGAGAAGTATCACCAGGGTATGCTGCTTGGTATCGCCGGGATGTTGAGCATGATAGACCAATGAAATGGCCTCACATTCAAGAATTGGCCGAGCAGTCTAAGGAGCTCAGAGATTGGGTGGCCAGAGAAAAATGAGTATAGAGCCAGAATCAGCTTGTTAGAGAAACAATTCCAAGACCTCAAATTTGAGAGCACCTTACAAGCGGCATCCGATGAGGGAGAAAAGAAGCAGCTGAGAAGCGAGAATGAAATCTTAAAGGCTCAAATTGCATTAGATAAAAACCGCAGCCGAAACCCCAGTTCGCATAGCCCGAGATGAGAAATTGATTGAAAATATTTGGCGCAAAGTGAATAAATATAGCTTTGATCTTGATAAAGCTGAAAAAGATTTAGTCGGGGTTCGAAAACAACTAGACATAAATGCCGAGGAAAGAGTTAGATTGGTTCAACAATTACAAGATGAACACAAGGTTGAGGTAGCCCGATTGAGAAAGAAAATCATTACAGCCGAAGTCAAAAGTAGCAAGCAAAACAAAAAAATTTGAAGTAGAGAGAGAACATTGCTACATGGCTATGACTCGGTTAGAGTTGGAGCTACAACAACTACAAAAGGAGAACCAACAAACCTTAGACGCTCGTGCCAAGTAGATTGGTAGGCTGCTTCAGGAAAAAAGGTTCATCAGAGAAAGAATCGTCAGCATTGCTCAGTACATCACAAGGAAATGCAAATTGTGTGAAGATATGTCCCAGTCAACATTCACATCAGCAGTAAAGTTCTTTATAAAGCATGTAATGTCCGACCTGGATAAACTCCAAAGTGGATTAGCATATAGGCCCGCGGCAAGACCGAACAACGTCTCGCGGGCACTAGGAGCTTTACTGTATTAGTAGGGCATGCATTTTGTATTTTCTTCTGCATTCGTAGTACAACAATCATTTGTAACCGATGTTTTGAGTATCAACGAAAATTCAAAGAGAAGTTATTGTTATTTTCTTCCATTTTTATAAATGTTGTCTGGGCGATAGGCAAACATGTAGGAACGAAAAGCAAAAATGAAAAAAAATGGAAAAATGAAAAACAAAAAGAAAAAACAAAAGAAACAAATAGAAAAGCAATGGAAAATAGAAGTGAAAAGAAAAACGATGGTTCAAAGAGGAATAAATGCCGCGATGATCCATAATGATCAAGGCAAAAGTTGTGATTCTTAATTATGATGTTTACCCCTTATGAGCTAACTATTAACGAGTTTTGTTGTTGATGAGTATCCGATTTTCAGTTGGTAACTGGCATTCTAGCACATCGCAGCTACAATACACGTTAAAATGCTATGACTAAAGCAGTGACCTAGGAGATCGAGCCAACCATTATGGATCCGGTATAGGAAGAAGAAGTTGTAGACGTTGCTAGTATGAAAGAGGAGATGTACAAATTAAGTAAGCAAATGTCAGAGATGTACCAGGCCTGGTCTAGGGATCAACCTTTGCCTTCCCATCTAGCCAACCCAGCATACGTCCCTCTTACAAACCCAAATTCTGAACCACCTACTATGAATTTATCCTCCACATACCCAACCTACCAACATTACTATGCTACAACTTCGCAAGCACCACCACCACTCTCCAAACAAGTTCCACCACCTCCACCCCAGGTCGCTCCAGTATAAGTGGCACCTCCACCTGCTGTGCTACACAAATATTCCAGAGAACATGTGTTCCATGTTCTGGACATATTATTATCCACCAGAGCCAACATTCAGGCAACATGACTCCTACACACCGCTCATAGACATGACAGAAGAGAAGTCTGTCAGAAATTTGGAACAAGAAGAGATGGTCCGAAAGATGAGAAGTCTTGAACAATCCTTCCGTAACATACAAGGGCTAGGAAGCCAAGTGAGTGTTGCGTATAAAAATATTTATGCTTGTTTCCGGAGGTGTAGCTCCCGGCCGGATTTAAGCTACCTAAGTTTGATATGTATGACGGTCACGGGGACCCAGTAGATCATCTGAGGGGTTACTGTAGTAAAATGCGTGGAGCAGGGGGAAGAGACGAGTTACTTATGGCCTATTTTAGCCAGAGCTTAAACGGTTCAGCGCTGGAATGATATACTCGAAAGGATCATACCAGGTGGTTCATCTGGGATGATCTGGTTCAGTCATTTGCCAACCATTTACAATATAATTTAGAGATTATCCCTAACAGGCTGTCATTAACTAAAATGGAGAAGAAACCAGGGTAAAGTTTCTGGGAATACGGGTTCAGATGGAGGGAGCAGGCAGCACGAGTAGACCCTCCCATGAAGGAAGCAGAAATGGTGGACTGCTTTCTACAGGCTTTGGAGCCAACTTACTATGGTCACCTGGTATCGGCAATTGGAAAAATCTTCAATGAGGTGGTCAAGATGGGAAGCTTCGTAGAAGAGGGGTTGAAAACAAATAAGATCATGAGTTATTCGGCTGTTAAGGCCACAAACCAGGCAATACAAACCGGAACTAGGGGACCAATTGGCAAAAGAAGAAGGAGGAAGTTGCGGTCATCGGAGGTAGATCATGGTCTCGGGGCCCTAATACATATCATCATCCACCTCGTCCATACCAACCATATCCACCAACACCCTACAACCCACCTCCACCATATTATCCTCCCACCACTCCACATTTTTCAGTCCCACATGCTCAACATTACCCACCGCCTCCACATGTATGGCGTACCCTAGCTCCACAAAATGCCTACCACGCATAAAATACCTACCCGCCTTCCAAAACATACAAAAATCCAAATCGACCCAATTTCCGTCTAGATCCGGAAGTAAGAGGAAACAAAGCCCAAGGAAAGAAAAAATTTACTCCGTTAGGGGAGTCATATACCAGTCTTTTTCACCGCCTAAGAGAGCTAGGGATGCTAAGCCCTATTGAGCCAAAAATTCCAAACCCACCACCGAGAAATCTTGACCAATCATTCCGATGTGAGTATTATTCCCGGGGGCCGGTACATGATACAGAAAATTGTTGTCATTTAATGTCCGTCATACAGGAGCTTATTGATACCAGGAGGATCAAAGTGCAAGCTCCGGAAACTCCTAATATTACACAGAATCCATTGCCAGCCCATCATGAGACGCACATGATAGAGTTGGAGCAGGGAAAGAGCAGTTAGAAACCTTCTAAATCAGTGATGATGATTAAAGCTAATAACAAAGCAGAAGGAGAAGTTGAAAAGGAGAAAGCATCAGCTGAGTTACCAATAAAGAATCCATTAGTGGTCGAGCCCATGAAAATAGTAGTACCGGGAGCTAAGCCTTTGTTGACCGTGAAGGGAGCTTATGTGGAACCTGTGGTGCAGATGGCAGTCGTGAACACCTACGTCATACCGTGGAACTATGATAAAGTTACAGTGATGTACAAGGGGAAGGAGGTTAAAGGAGAAGTCAATGAAACACATGGCCTAACTCGCTCCGGGCGATGCTTTGCCCCGGAGGAGTTGAGGAAGACAAAAGTGGTAAAGGAGAACCTGACTCATGTGACGAAGGCAGTTACTGAAAAGGAAGCGGAAGAGTTCTTGAAAAAGATGAAGGCTCAGGACTATTCAATAGTGGAGCAATTGAGAAAAACGCCCGCGCACATTTCATTGTTATCATTGCTAATTCATTCTGAAGAGCATAGGAAGGCGTTGATGAAAATTTTGAGCGAAGCACATGTGCCTGAGAAAATTTCAATATGCCATTTGGAGAAAATCACAAATAAGATCTTTGAGACAAACAAGATAACATTTTCAGATAATGAGTTGCCGCTTGAAGGAACGGAGCATAACAAAGCACTATATCTCACAGCCAAGTGTGAAGAATCTGTAGTTACCCGTGTTCTGGTGGACAACGGGTCAAGTGACAATATTTGCCCACTCTCAACCTTGGGAAAGCTGAAGGTCAATCCTGATAGAATCCATCATAACAGTGTGTGTGTACGAGCCTTTGATGGAGGAGGCAAGAATACTGTAGGGGACATTGTATTGGAGATTACTATTGGACATATCAAGTTATGGACGCTGTGGTGGTGAATAAAATATCCAAAGGGGAGAACATGCCGATTCCCACAGTGGCTCCTACAGTAGTGTTGGTAGCCAAGGAAATGATAAGAAATGGGTTTGTAGCGGGGAAAGGCCTAAGGGTAACTCTACAAGGTATAACACAACTAATCCACTTGCCGGGCAGTAATGACACTTTTGGCCTGGGTTTTAAGACTACTGTTACCGATATCCAAAGAGCCAAGAAAATGAAGATGAAAAATTGGTCCCTCCCAAAGCCTATTCCAAAACTATCCGATTCCTTTATTAGGCCTGGTACACGAAGACATTTGGCGACTGTTAAGCCAAATCATGCTGAAATAAAAACGGATGCGGAACTCCTAGCAAGGTTCGAGATGCTATTTGAAGATGTGAATATGTTGGAGATGGGTGAGGGAACGAGTAAAATGGATGTTCAGTTCGTGGGACCTTGCATTGCGCTTAATAACTGGGAAGCTACTCCTCTTCCGATCAGGAGGGAGTTGTGATAGTTAGCTTTAAATACTTCATTTCCCCAAAGTGTTTTGTTTTGTAATCCCACAACCCATCAAAAAACAAATGTATCCAATGCTTGTTACCTTTTTGAAAAATCAATGAAATGCAATTTCTTTCTTTCTTCCATTTTTGCCTTATTTTATTTTTCTTCTTTTGTACAGTTCAATATTTGTTGATTCCAATGATATGTCATGCATGAAGGATTCCCGATCCAGTCTTGATAATCGAATAGATATACAGGAAATTGAAAGTGAACATGTAGTAGAATATGATGATGAGGAAATACTAGAGGAAATCAGTAAAGATTTGAATCATTATGAGTAAAAACCAAAACCAAACTTAAACGAGACATAATCTATTAATCTGGGAAGTGAGGAGAATGTCCGGGAAACAAATATCAGAGTACATTTAGAGGCTTCCCTCAGAGAAGATCTAATCAAATTGTTACAGGAGTACAAAGACATATTTTCTTGGTCCTATGATGACATGCCCGGACTCAGTACTGATCTGGTGGTACATAAATTGCCCATTTATCCGGAATGCCGGCCGGTAAAACAGAAGCTAAAAAAGTTTAAAACGGACATCAGTGTGAAAATAAAAGAAGAAGTTTTATAAGCAATTCAAGGCGAAGGACATACGGGTCACTAAATATCCCACCTGGTTAGCTAATATTGTGCCAGTTCCGAAGAAAGATGGAACAACCAGGGTATGCAACCTTAATAAGGCTAGTCCAAAGGATGATTTTCCATTGCCAAATATCCATATACTGATTGACAATTGCGCCAAACATGAAATTGGCTCTTTTGTGAACTGTTATGCGGGTTATCATCAGATTTGATGGACGAAGAAAATGTAGAAAAGACAGCCTTTATCATGCCTTGGGAAACATATTATAACAGAGTGATGCCGTTTGGGTTAAAGAACACCAGGGCTACATATATGAGGGCAATGACCACTATGTTCCATGACATGATGCACCAAGAGATAGAATTATATGTGGACGATGTCATCAGTAAGTCCAAAAAGCAATGTGACCATGTCAAAGATTTGAGAAAATTTTTCAAAAGGCTCCGAAGATATAATCTCAAGCTCAATCCAGCAAAGTGTACTTTCGGGGTGCCTTCATGAAAGTTACTGGGGTTTATAGTAAGCCGGCGTGGTATTGAATTGGATTCGTCAAAGATAAAAGCAATCCAGAATTTTCCTCTATCGAAGAATCAGAAAGATGTAATGAGTTTATTGGGAAGATTGAATTATATCAGCAGGTTTATTGCTCAGTTGACATCAACATGTGAGCCCATTTTCAAACTGCTGAAGAAAAATGCTGCGGTAAATTAGACTGATGAATACCAAGCGGCTTTTGACAAGATTAAATAATATTTGGCCAATCCTCCAGTATTAGTTCCTCCAGAACCGGGAAGACCTCTGATCTTGTATTTGACTGTGCTAGACAATTCTTGTGGCTGCGTACTGGGGCAGCATGATTAGATGGGAAAGAAAGAGTAGGAGATATATTCCCTCAGCAAAAAGTTCACATCTTTTGAGGTGAAATACACTCAATTAGAAAGAACGTGTTGTGCTCTAACCTGGGTTGCTGAGAAACTAAAACATTACCTGTCAGGCTATACCACATATTTGATATCACGGTTGGATCCATTGAAGTATATATTTCAGAAGCCTATGCCTACAGGAAGACTTGCCAAATGGCACATTCTGCTCACAGAATTTGACATAATCTATGTAACACGTATGGAAATGAAGGCACAAGCAGTTGCAGATCATCTAGTAGAGAACCCAGTGGATGATGAATATGAGCCGCTAAAAACATATTTTCCAGATGAGGAGGCAATGAACGTTGAAGAAGTAGAGCAAGATGGTAAGCCAGGCTGGAGGATGTACTTCGATGGAGCCATCAACAGTTAGAGAGTTGGAATTAGAGCAGTACTTATTTCAGAAACGGGTCAGCATTATCCCGTTACCGCTCAACTTCGATTTTTCTGCACCAACAATATGGCAGAATATGAAGCATGCATATTGGGATTGAGGATGGCAATAGATATGGGTGTTCAAGAGATTTTGGTCATGGGTGACTCGGATCTCTTGATACATCAGATTCAGGGAGAATGGGAGACAAGAAATTTAAAGTTGATACCTTATCGACAATGTCTACATGAACTATCCCAGTGATTTCAATCTATAGAGTTCAAACACATCCCAAGAATGCACAATGAAGTAGCAGATGCTTTGGCCACATTATCCTCCATGTTGCATCATCTAGATAAAGCTTATATAGATCCACTACAGATACATGTGCGTGATCAAAATGCTTATTGTTTTGCTGTCGAATAAGAACTTGATGGATAGCCGCGGTATCATGATATCAAAGAATACTTGAGGATATGGGGGTACCCAGAACAAGCCACTGGAGATCAGAAAAGGGCTATAAGACGATTGGCAAATGGATTTTTCCTCTGTGGAGGAGTTGTATATAAAAGAACACCAAATTTGGGGCTATTGAGATGCATAGATGCGCAGCAAGCTGACACAATTATGGCTGAGGTACATGCGGGAGCTTGCAGATCATATGAGCGGATACATTTTAGCTAGGAAAATACTGAGAGCTAGATATTATTGGCTCACCATGGAACGTGATTGTATTAGATATGTGAGAAAATACCATCAATGTCAAATACACGGAGATTTGATTCACTCTCCACCCTATGAGTTGCATATAATGTCTGCACCCTGGCTATTCGTTGCCTGGGGCATGGATGTCATCGGACCAATAGAGCCTGCAGCATCTAATGGGAATAGATTTATCTTGGTCACGATTGATTATTTCACCTAATGGGTGGAGGCAAAGACATTAAAGGCAATGGTGGATTTTGTGCATGCAAATATCATATGCCGCTTTGGAATTCCTAAAGTAATTATCATAAACAATGTTGCAAATCTAAACAACCACCTCATGGCAGAAGCATGTCAAAGATTCACTATCCTACATCGTAACTCTACACCTTATAGGCCAAAAGCGAATGGAGCGGTAGAAGCTGCAAATAAGAATATAAAGAAGATTCTTAGAAAAATGGTGGAAGAGTCAAGGCAATGGCATGAAAAATTACCTTTCGCTCTTATGGGTTATCGTACAACTGTACGTACTTCAATAAGTGCCACACCCTATTTGTTGGTGTATGGAAAAGAGGCAGTTATAGCTGCAGAAATTAAGATACCATCTCTTCGAATCATAGCCAAGGCTGAAATCGATGATGATGAATGGGTAAAGGCCCGGTTGGAACAATTGAATTTGATTGACGAAAATAGGTTAGCAGCGGTTTGCCATGGGCAATTATATCAGCAGAGAATGGACAGAGCATACAATAAGAAGTACGACCTCTGAAATTTTAAGTGGGACAATTGGTACTGAGGCGTATTCTACCGCATTGGGCTGAAGAAAAAGGCAAATTTGCACCAAACTGGCAAGGACCGTTCATGGTATCACGAGTATTGTCCAATGGAGCTCTATATCTGACAGATGTTGAAGGAAAATATGTAGAGACTGCTATCAACTCAGATGGAGTCAAGAGATATTATGTATGATTCCTTTTCATTTGTATAATTGTATTTGTCATGATTTTGGAATTGAAATGATGAAGGCATTTTATTCTCTATCCAAACACTTTATCCATTGACAACCCCATTGAGCCTTATTTGTTTTGTTCTTTCATATCCCTCTCTCGGAATCTTTCATGATGCGAGAAAAAGAAAAAAAATAAAAAAATGCAAACAAAAGAAAAATGCATACAAAAGACAAACGAAAATCGGGAAAAGTCAAGACGCAACAATGAATATGAACGTAGTCCGAATTACGTTTTGACTTGATCCCGAAAGGGTACGTAGGCAGCCTCTCTGAGGTTCAGTCATGATAAAAATAAAATCCAAGATTCCCCACATATTGAAACTGGGCCAAAAGTTATGTTTGTGATTCCGAAAGTTGTAAATATTTTTAAACCCTCGTAAAATTTTGAGCCTTCTATACCCTTCTTTCTGAACCCATCCAAAGGCCACATTACGGTCCAAAAAAAGACCTTCTGATCAATTTCAAGAAAATGACAATACAGTGAGAATAAGGAAAACATGGTATGGACAGTACCCGATGGTTCAGAAATCAAAGGAACAAGAAGAAAAAATAAAAAATGAGAGAGTCTTATCGGTGAAGACCTTAACCGGCACCGTAAGGAGATTATGAGAATAAAAATGTCACGACCCCAAATCTGGTCGTGATGGCGCCCAGCACATTGCTAAGCCAGCCTGACCAATCAATATAAACAACGGAGCTAGAAGCTCTCTTTAGCCCATTTAAGCATATTAATTCACGAAGCAACAACGATACATATAACGAAAACGGGGAACCAAGTCCCATAATACATCAACTCCCATAGACCGAAGGGTCAAGAGTCATGAGCCTCTACTGAACATGAGTGTATAAAGGTTTACAAGATACCAAGTGCGGAAAGAAAAGTCAATACAAAATCAAGACAGTAAGAAGGAATATCGGGTCCTGCGGACTCTGCAGCTACCTCGAATATCCACAAACGTCGCCTCGCACAGCTACTGGATCACTGCTGAGAGGTACCTGGATCTGCACACAAGGTGCAGGGAGTAAAATGAGTACTGCCAGACTCAGTGGTAATAAACAAGGGTAAGACAGCGCAGATAAGAAATCCGCAATAAAGCACTATGTAAAGCTGTAATCAAATACCCTGTCACAGAATCGATATCAACTGTACCTGTACCAATAAGTACCAACAAAACAGTATAACAGCTAGCAGATGTAGCTAAAATGCAATGCAATGCATGATATGACCGCTACGGCGCGTAGCCCGATCCAATTTGGGTACCCGTGCTCACTGTGGGGGTTCGGACTCCGGAGGGGCTCCTACAGCCCAAGCACAATATCACTGCGGCGTGCAGTCCGATCCAACATATATATCGCTGCGGCGCGCAGCCCGATCCACTACCAGTCAGCTAATATGCAAATACAGCCTCGCAGGCTCAAAAGTAGTTTTGAAAACATCTTTTATCATTTTTCAGTTGAACACGGTAATATCAAGTTCCAGAGATTGGAAATAGCATGATAACAGAGATAGCTACGGACTGGTAGTAACTAACATATCAATATGATAAGACAATGATAACGATCCTCGCGGGATCCAATAACTGGCTCGCGGCCCAAAGTATACTCAACCGCCCAAGAAGGGGGTTCAACGGCTCAAGAATGGCCATTATCACAATATATAATATGCAACCATCCGAGAAGGAGGTTCGACGGCTCAAGAATAGCCTAATATCATAATACAGTATCAACAAGTCAGACTAAGCCATAGTCCCCAATCACAATCGACCCCGCACTCACAAGAAAGTACGTGTCTCGCCGCTATACAGCGTCACAAAGTGGTATACCGGGGTTTGGAACCCGCTGGTCATCACCCACATCTATACTCACCTCAATACGGCGCGACGACTACTCCACAATGCCCTTGCCACGAGAATCAAGCTCCGCACGCGTAGAATCTGATCAAATACAGTAGAAATACAACAAATTAGGCCAATGGGACGACACCCAATCAATACAACTCAATTTACATCAAAATTCCCAAAGTTGTCAAAACCCGACTTTCGGTACGCTTGTCGAAAAATTACAAAAGTCACATATTCGGAACCCTCATCTCAATATGAGTCTAAGCATATCAATTTTACCAAATTCGGACTCCATTTGCCCATTCAAATCCTTGATTTTCTAAAGTTCAAGCCTAGGGTTAAATCTTCCATGAATCACCCCAAATTCCTCCATTTTCATGATATAATTGCATAATATTATCAATACTAATCATAGTTTAAGTCCATAGTTGATTACCCGATGATTTCCCTTGAGTTTCTCTTCAAAATCGCCCAAATTGCCTCTAAAGCCGAGACCCAAATGTGTGAAATGTTTCTGAAATTTTTCTAACTTCCGATACACTTAACTCACTGCGATTTTCGCTTCCGCGGACCATTTTCCGCCCCTGCGGAACCGCTCATTCGCGACCAGAGGGTCGCTTCAGCGGTTCCAGGCCTAGCCGGCAAATTCCGCTTCTGCGAGAAAAGGACCGCTTATGCGCGTCCGCTTCCGTGATTGAACCTCCGCTTCTGCGAAACCTCCCGCTTCTGCGCACCAGAGTCCGCTCCTGCGGACTCGCCCAGGCGGTCAAGAATCCGCTTCTGCGGACTTTCCCCTTTTTCATCAAGTCCGCTTCTGCGGTCACCCACTCGCACCAGCGATGCCGCTTCAGTGGAAAGGATTCCGCTTCTGCGATGCCAAGCGCTCCTGCGCTCCTCAGTCCGCTCCTGCGGACTCGCCTCTGCGCCCACATTTCCGCAGGGGCGAAAATGACAGAACCAGAATACTTCAACGTGCAAGTTCCTTGATTTTCTTCCGTTTAACCATCCGAAAACACCCCGAGGCCCCCAGGGACCTCATCCAAACACACCAACACACCCTAATACCTTATTCGAACTTGTTCCAATCCTCAAAACGCGTCTAACAACATCAAATATCCATAATTCTCATCGAATTCAAGCCTAAATTCCTTTAAACTTTCCGAATTACACATTCAATCAAAAACCCGACCAAACGACGTCCGAATGACCTGAAATTTTGCAGGCACATCCAAAATCACCTAACGGAGCTACTGAAACCGTCGGAATTCCATTCCGACCCCCGGATCAAAATCTCACCTACCGTTCGGATTTCGCCAAAATTCAACCTTAGCCAATTCAAGCCTATTTCTACACCGGGCCTCCAAATTCAATTCCGGTCGTTCCCCTAAGTCACAAATCACCTCCCGGAACTAACCGAATCATCAGAACCTCTGATTCCGAGCCTTCTAACCAAATAGTCAACTCCGGGTTGACTTTCCTTATTCAAGTCTCCTTCAAAATGGCTATATGCCTCATTTTCAATCCAAATCACTCCTAAATCACCCGATAGACTTTAACACTGATATAAACGCATAAAACATAAAATTTCAACATAACGGGGTGGTAATTCCCGTGACGACGGGCCGGGTCGTCACATTCTCCCCTCTTAAGCAAACGCTCGTCCTCGAGCGGGTCAAGAAACATACCTGAAGTCTCAAACAAGTGAGGATAACTGCTCCGCATCTCCCGCTCGATCTCCCAAGTGGCCTCCTCCACGGGTCAACCTCTCCACTGAACCTTAACTGATGCATCCTCCTTGGACCTCAATTTTCTCACATGACGACCCAAAATAGCAATAGGCTCCACATTATAGGATAGATCACCATCAAGCTGAATGGTACTGAAGTCTAAAACATGAGACGAATCTCCAATGTACTTCCGGAGCATAGATACATGGAATACTGGATGAACGCTAGATAAGCTAGGCGGCAAGGCCAACTCATATGCCACCTCTCTAACTCTCCTAAGTATCTCAAAAGGACCAATGTACCTGGGACTCAACTTTCCTTTCTTCCCAAACCTCATGACACCCTTCATAGGTGAAACCTTCAACAATACTCTGTCACCAACCATGAAAGACAACTCTCGAACTCTACGGTCCGCATAACTCTTCCGACGAGACTATGCTGTACGAAGCCTCTCCTGGATCAACTTTGCTCTATCAAGAGCATCCTGGACTAACTCAGTCCCTATCAATCTAACCTCACCAGGCTCAAACCATCCCACGGGGGATCTACACCGCCTGCCATACAATGCCTCATATGGGGCCATCTGAATACTCGACTGATAACTGTTATTGTAGGCAAACTCGGCAAGTGGTAGGAACTCATCCCACGAACCACCAAAATCAATCACACAAGCTCGCAACATATCCTCCAAGATCCGAATAGTGCGCTCAGACTGTCCGTCTGTCTGGGGGTGAAATGCTGTACTCAACTCAACCCGTGTACCCATCTCTCGCTGAAATGCTCTCCAAACTAAGAAGTGAACTGAGTACCCCTGTCGGATATGATAGACACCGGGACTCCATGCAACCGAACAATCTCTCGAATAAAGATCGCCGCCAACCGCTCCGATGAGTAGGTAGTACTAACCGGAATGAAGTGAGTTGACTTGGTCGGTCTATCCACAATCACCCATACAGAATCAAACTTCCTCGCCGTTCGAGGAAGTCCAAGTCACAAAGTCCATAGTGATCCTCTCCCATTTCCACTCGGGAATAACAATGTGCTCGAAATACACCGCCGGGCTCTCGATGCTCGTACTTAACCTCGCCGACGGTTGAGGCACCGTGCTACATGTCCGGCAATGTCCATTTTCATCTTCCTCCACCAATAGTGTCTGTTTCAAATCTTGATACATCTTCGCGGCTCCCGGATGGATAGAATACCGCGAGCTATGGGCCTCTTCCAGAATCAACTCACGAAGGCCATCAACATTGGGCACACATATCCGGCCCTGCATCCTCAATACGCCGTTACTATCAATGGTGACATCCCTAGCATCATCATGCTGAACTCTGTCCCTAAGGACAGCCAAATGTGGATCATCATACTGGCGCTCACGAATATGATCATATAGAGATGACCGAGTTACAACACAAGCCAATACCCGGCTGGGCTCCGAAATATCTAACCTCACTAGCCGATTGGCTAGCACTTGAACATCATGAGCAAATGGTCTCTCCTCAGCTGGAATATATGCCAAGCTCCCCATACTGACCGCCTTCCGGCTCAAAGCATCAGCCACCACATTGGCCTTCCCCGGATAATATAATATAGTAATGTCATAATCCTTCAACAACTCAAGCCATCTCCGCTGTCTCAAATTAAGGTCTTTCTGTTTGAACAAGTGCTGGAGACTACGATGGTCGGTATACACCTCACAAGACACACCGTACAAATAGTGCCTCCAAATCTTCAATGCATGAACAATGACGGCTAGCTCCAAATCATGAACAGGATAGTTCTTCTCATGTGGCTTCAACTGCCGAGAAGCATAAGCAATTACCTTTCCTTCCTGCATCAACACATAACCTATCCCCACTCTCGAGGCATCACAATAAACGGTATATGAACCCGAAGCCGATGGCAATACTAACACTGGAGCTGTGGTCAAAGCTGTCTTGAGCTTCTGAAAGCTCTCCTCGCACTCATCCGACCACACGAATGGTGCACCCTTCCGGGTCAATTTAGTCAATGAAGAAGCAATGGATGAAAATCCCTGAACAAACCGGCGATAATATCCCGCCAAACCAAGAAAACTCCCGATCTCTGTAGCTGAGGACGGTCTAGGCCAACTCTGCACCGCCTCTATCTTCTTAGGATCAACCCGAATACCATCACGAGACACCACATGTCCCAGAAATGCCACGGACTCGAGCCAAAACTCGCACTTGGAGAATTTAGCATATAGCTTCTCCTCCCCCAATCTCTGCAACACAATACTCAAATGCTGAGCATGCTCCTCCTCACTACGGGAGTAGACTAGAATGTCGTCAATGAACACAATCACAAATGAATCCAAATAGGGCCTGAACACACTGTTCATCAGATGCATAAATGCTGCTGGGGCGTTGGTCAGCCCAAACGACATCACAAGAAACTCATAATGACCATATCGGGTCCCGAATGCAGTCTTCATAATATCCGAGTCCCTGATCTTCAGCTGATGATAGCCTGAACGAAGATCGATCTTAGAAAACACCCTCGCACCCTGTAACCGATCAAACAAATCATCTATGCGCGGTAGAGGGTACTTGTTCTTCACTGTCACTTTGTTCAATTGCCTATAATCAATACACATTCGCATGGAACCATCTTTCTTTTTAACAAATAATACCGGCGCACCCCACGGGGACACGCTAGGGCGGATGAAACCCTTATCCAGAAGCTCCTGAAGTTGCTCTTTCAGTTCTTTCAACTCAGCTGGTGCCATCCGATAAGGAGGAATGGATATGGGCCGAGTGCCCGGCACCAAGTCAATGCC
The DNA here is from genome assembly GCA_032618575.1 of Nicotiana noctiflora. NCBI lineage: Eukaryota > Viridiplantae > Streptophyta > Magnoliopsida > Solanales > Solanaceae > Nicotiana > Nicotiana noctiflora. Next base: position 109,045 of record JASVEL010008940.1, on the reverse strand, counting down.
AAAATCAATATCCCTGTCCGGCGGCATGCCCGGCAGGTCTGAGGGGAATACATCTGGGAAGTCCCTCACAACAGGTACAGAATCAATGCTAGGAGACTCAGCTCCCACATCTCTCACAAAAGCTAAGTACGATAAACACCCTTTTTCAACCATCTTCTGAGCTTTTAAGAACGAAATAACACGGCTAGGGACGAAATCGATCGAACCCCGCCACTCAATCTGAGAAATACCAGGAATGGCCAACGTAACTGTCTTAGCATGACAATCCAATATAGCATGGTACGGAGACAACCAGTCCATACCCAATATAACATCAAAGTCCACCATCCCCAACAATAACAAATCTGCCTGGGTCTCCAGACCCCCAATAGATATAACACAGGATCTATAGACATGATCCACAATAATCGTATCACCCACGGGGGTGGATACATGAATAGGTAAATCAAGACCACTACGAGTCGCACCCAAGTGATGTGCAAAGTAAGAGGACACGTAAGAATATGTGGATCCTGGATCAAATAGAACAGAGGCATCTCTGTGACAGACGGAAATGATACCTGTAATCACTGCATCGGAGGCAACTGCATCACGCCTGTCAGGAAGTGCATAGAACCGTGCCTGGCCTCCACCAGATCTCTCCTCGCCCCTGGGGCGACCACGAGAAGACCGACCTCCACCTCTATTAGACTGAGATGGTGCTGAAGATGAGGGCTGATCCCTCTGCTGAGTCCTGTCCCTACGGAGTCGAGGGCACTATCTCCTCATGTGGCCAAACTCACCACACTCATAACATGCACCCGGTGCTGGAGAAGGGGACTGAAGGGAACCCCTCGCCGCAGAAGAACCCTGGGCTAAAGAAGTAGGTGCTACACTCTGGGCTGGGAGGGCACTAAGTAATGACTGACCCTGCTGAAACCCATGTCGACCATGACCATAAGAACCTCCGCTCTGCTCAGGGCGGCCTGAATGAGAAGGTCTAGATGAGCAACCTCTGCTCTGCTGGGAATGCCCTCTAGATGGAGCACCACTGAAACTGCCCAAACCACGAGGCCTCTTGGCCTCCCGCTCCTCTCTCTCTCGGCGACGATCCGCCTCAATGGAGCGTGCCATATCAACAACCTGCCTCAAATGATGATGACAAAACTCTCTCTCTGGTCATAAGAATGCGGATAGAGTAGTTGAGGCCATCAATGAACCTCCCGATCCTCTCCCTATCATTAGGGATCATCCATGTGGCATGCCTAGCCAACTGTGTGAATCCGAGCTCATACTGGGTCACAGACATGTCGCCCTGAACCAACCACTCGAACCGGCGACGTAGCTCCTCGCGACGAGACCGAGGTACATATTTCTCTAGAAAGAGAGTAGAGAACGTTGCCATGTGAGAGGTGCTGCTCCTGCAGCCCTACGCCTCTCAAACTCTTCCCACCAATTAAATGCGGGACCAGTGAACCGGAAGGTAGTAAATGAAACTCCGCTGGACTCAAGAATACCAGCCGTCCACAACATCCTCTGGACACTTGTCCAAGAAACCCCGGGCATCCTCGCCCTCAACGCCACCGAAATGGGGTGGCCGAAGTCAACCAAATCTCTCAAGACGACGCCGCTCATCATCGGGCATAACACGAACCATATGCTCTGGAGCCGAGCTGGTGCAACCGGAGGAATAACCGATGCAACCACCCGAGCGGGGACCGCCTCCGGCGTCCGAAGTCCCCGAACAACCGGGTCGGTGTGCGAGCCGCAGGGGTCCGCCGACCACCCCCTGACCTGAGATGTCGCTACGGTAGCGGTAGCTGAAACTACCCGAGCCAAACCGGAACACACCGATAATATCCGAGCAAGAGTCTCCTGAAGACCAGGAATAGCAATAGATATAGTCCGGCCCTGAACTGGGGCTGCTGGAGCATCAACCACTGGGGCCTGCTCCTGAACTGGTACAACAGGCGGGTCAGCTGGCACTGCCTCAGCCCGCCCTACCTCTAACTCTAGCACGACCGCACCCACGGCCTCTAACAAGTGGCAATGGAGGTCGTCCACCTCGTCCCGATGCTCGCGTTCTCGCCATCTACGAGAGAATAGAATATAGAAGTTCGGTTCTCAGAACAACAAGATCGCACGATAGAGTTCAAGAAAAGCGAAGTGTTTCCTAAAGGTTCGCAGCCTCCCGAGGATAAGTACGAGCGTCCCCGTACCGATCCACAAGACTCTACTAACCGGCTCAAGACTCATGCGGCCTAGTAAACATAGGCTCTGATACCAACTTGTCACGACCCCAAATCTGGTCGTGATGGCGCCCAGCACATTGCTAAGCCAGCCTGACCAATCAATATAAACAACGGAGCTAGAAGCTCTCTTTAGCCCATTTAAGCATATTAATTCACGAAGCAACAACGATACATATAACGAAAATGGGGAACCAAGTCCCATAATACATCAACTCCCATAGACCGAAGGGTCAAGAGTCATGAGCCTCTACTGAACATGAGTGTATAAAGGTTTACAAGATAGCAAGTGCGGAAAGAAAAGTCAATACAAAATCAAGACAGTAAGAAGGAATATCGGGTCCTGCGGACTCTGCAGCTACCTCGAATATCCACAAACGTCGCCTCGCACGACTACTGGATCACTGCTGAGAGGTACCTGGATCTGCACACAAGGTGCATGGAGTAAAATGAGTACTGCCAGACTCAGTGGTAATAAACAAGGGTAAGACAGCGCAGATAAGAAATCCGCATTAAAGCACTATGTAAAGCTGTAATCAAATACCCTGTCACAAAATCGATATCAACCGTACCTGTACCAATAAGTACCAGCAAAACAGTATAACAGCTAGCATATGTAGCTAAAATGCAATGCAATGCATGATATGACCGCTACGATGCGTAGCCCGATCCAATTTGGATACCCGTGCTCACTGTGGGGATTCAGACTCCGGAGGGGCTCCTACAGCCCAAGCACAATATCACTACGGCGTGCAGTCCGATCCAACATATATATCGCTGCGGCGCGCAGCCCGATCCACTACCAGTCAGCTAATATGAAAATACAGCCTCGCAGGCTCAAAAGTAGTTTTGAAAACATCTTTTATCATTTTTCAGTTGAAAACAGTAATATCAAGTTCCAGAGATTGGAAATAGCATGATAACAGAAATAGCTACGGATTGGTAGTAACTAACATGTCAATATGATAAGACAATGATAACGATCCTCGCGGGATCCAATAACTGGCTCACGGCCCACAAGTATACTCAACCGCCCAAGAAGGGGGTTCCTCGGCTCAAGAGTGGCCATTATCACAATATATAATATGCAACCATCCGAGAAGGAGGTTCGACGGCTCAAGAATAGCCTAATATCATAATACAGTATCAACAAGTCGGACTAAGCCATAGTCCCCAATCACAATCGACCCCGCACTCACAAGAGAGTACGGTCTCGCCGCTATACAGTGTCACAAAGTGGTATACCGGGGTTTCGAACCCGCTGGTCGTCACCCACATCTATTACTCACCTCAATACGGCGCGACGACTACTCCACAATGCCCTTGCCACGAGAATCGAGCTCCGTACGCGTAGAATCTGATCAAATACAGTAGAAATACAACAAATTAGGCCAATGGGACGACACCCAATCAATACAACTCAATTTACATCAAAATTCCCAAAGTTGTCAAAACCCGACTTTCGGTACGCTTTTCGAAAAATTACAAAAGTCACATATTCGGAACCCTCATCTCAATACGAGTCTAAGCATATCAATTTTACCAAATTCGGACTCCATTTGCCCATTCAAAACCTTGATTTTCTAAAGTTCAAGCCTAGGGTTAAATCTTCCATGAATCACCCCAAATTCCTCCATTTTCATGATATAATTGCATAATATTATCAATACTAATCATAGTTTAAGTCCATAGTTGATTATCTGATGATTTCCCTTGAGTTTCTCTTCAAAATCGCCCAAATCGCCTCTAAAGCCGAGACCAAAATGTGTGAAATGTTTCTGAAATTTTTCTAACTTCTGATACACTTAACTCACAGCGATTTTCGCTTCTGCGTATAAAATTCCGCTCCTACGAGTCCGTATCCGCGACCAGAGGGTCGCTTCAGCGGTTCCAGGCCTAGCCGGCAAATTCCGCTTCTGCAAGAAAAGGACCGCTTATGCGCGTCCGCTTCCGCGATTGAACCTCCGCTTCTGCGAAACCTCCCTCTTCTGCACACCAGAGTCCGCTCCTGCGGACTCGCCCAAGCGGTCAAGAATCCGCTTCTGCGGACTTTCCCCTTTTTCATCAAGTCCGCTTCTGCGATTACTGACTCGCACCAGCGATGCAGCTTCAGCGGAAAGGATTCCACTTCTGCTATGCCAAGCGCTCCTACGCTCCTGTGGACTCGCCTCCGCGCCCACATTTCTGCAGGGGCGAAAATGACAGAACCAGAATACTTCAACCTGCAATTTCCTTGATTTTCTTCTGTTTAACCATCCGAAAACACCCCGAGGCCCCTGGGACCTCATCCAAATACACCAACACACCCTAATACCTTATTCGAACTTGTTCCAATCCTCAAAACGCGTCTAACAACATCAAAAATCCATAATTCCCATCGAATTCAAGCCTAAATTCCTTAAAACTTTCCGAATTACACATTCAATCAAAAACCCAACCAAACGACGTCCGAATGACCTGAAATTTCGAAGGCACATCCAAAATCACCTAACAGAGCTACTGCAACTGTCGGAATTCCATTCCGACCCCCGGATCAAAATCGCACCTACCATTCGGATTTCGCCAAAATTCAACCTTAGCCAATTCAAGCCTATTTCTACACCGGGCCTCCAAATTCAATTCCGGTCATTCCCCTAAGTCACAAATCACCTCCCGGAACTAACCAAATCATCAGAATCTGATTCCGAGCCCTCTAACCAAATAGTCAACTCCGGGTTGACTTTCCTTATTCAAGTCTCCTTCAAAAAGGCTATATGCCTCATTTTCAATCCAAATCACTCCTAAATCACCCGATAGACTTTAACACCGATATAAACGCATAAAACATACAATTTCAACATAACGGGGTGGTAATTCCCGTGACGACGGGCCGGGTCGTCACAAAAAATGAGAGAGTCTTATCGGTGAAAACCTTGACCGGCACCGTAAGGCGACTGCGAGGACTATTTTGTGAAAGAAGAAAAACAGCCTTGGATTGAAGGAAAAGTTGGAGTTAAGATAGTAACAATTCGATTGGACAGACTGGGTCGGAGTTTAAATACATGGCATGGACCGAGGAATAAGCCGTCATACCCAGATAAGTTCTGTCTCTACTCCAAAGTATCTTTACCCCTTTTAAATTCATATTTTTTTGCATTTCATTGACCAAAAACCAGTTGCCCAATGAAAGCTAACTACCAGCTTCTCATGTTAAGAGGCGTAATAACGCTGGGTCAAAGAGAAAATAAAAGAAAAACAAAAGGATGGCAATCAAAGCCAAACGAAAATGAAAAAAGAAGAAGAGAAGAAACAAAAAGAAAAATGGGAAGGAGATTACAGAAGAAAAGTTGAAGAAATCTGGCAAAGGGCTGCATAAGGGAATAAAGCAAGAAGAAGTAGGCAATGGAAGCAAAATCAATGAAATGCCAATTGCCAACATTTTTATAACTAATAAGATTGTTCTCTGATTTAGACAGGAAGAAAAAGATTCAAATTTTCACTAATCACTTTAAAGTGAATGTAACCAATGTGGAAGAAGAAAAACACAAAAAAGAAGTACAGCAATAAAAGGAGGAATCCGTAGAGGAGGACTCATTCAGTCAAACAAGAAAATTACCCAAAAACAGCAAGGAGGTATTGTCTTTTCAAAACTCATACCCCAGTTATCAAACTGAGGGAATATTTTCTACATTTTCATTTTTTATGCATCAGGCGCCAACCTGGATAACAAGGGAATATTTTCTGCATTTTTTATTTTCATGCATCAAGCGCCCACTTGGATAACAAGGGAATATTTTCTACATTTTTATTTTTCATGCATCAGGCGTCCTCTTGGATAACAAGGGAATATTTTCTGCATTTTTATTTTTCATGCATCAGACGCCCACCTGGATAACAAGGGAATATTTTCTGCATTTTCATTTTTCATGCATCAGGCGCCCACCTGGATAACAAGGGAATATTTTTTGCATTTTCATTTTCATGCATCAGGCGCCCACCTGGATAACAAGGGAATATTTTTTGCATTTTCATTTTTCATGCATCAGGCGCCCACCTGGATAACAAGGGAATATTCTCTGCATTTTTATTTTCATGCATCAGGCGCCCACCTGGATAACAAGGGAATACATTTTTGCAATTTTTATTTCTGTTCAGGCGCCTACCTGTATAACAAGGGAATACATTTATGCAATTTTAATTTCTATTCAGGCGCCCACCTGTATAACAAGGGAATACATTTATGCAATTTTAATTTCTGTTTTATCTAACATGAGTAACACCATGACATGTGAAAAGCCCACACTGGTGTAGAGGAAAAGTTTTCGTTGTTTTTGTTTTTGTTTTAAATAGGTATCAACCTGGAAGCAGGGAATACAATTGGAAGTCACACCGAAGGGAAAGAAGCAATATATCAGAAGTATGAGAATAAATCGAAAATCAACAAAAAGAAGGATGATAGCATAAGGGATGGAAAAGCAAGAAAGAATAAGAAGACAAGAAGTATATAAGAATCATTGTAATTCATAGGATTTTAGCTTAGAATAGCTTCTTCATTTTTCATTTTATCCATGGTGTAATAAGGAGTTAGTAAGTGGTCATAGCAACAGCAGTAGCAGCAACAAAGTCTTGGTAGTGTCAAACTATCAGACCTTCCCGAACTACACTTACATGATTCCTGTTTAACCCAGGATATGTAGGCAACCTCTAAGGCAGGGTGCGATCAAAAGGTTTTCAAAATGCTTCTCACGGAATATGCTAGTAGGCAAAAATCTCTCATTACTGCTCACTTGTCTTTGCACTGAAACTCTTCGTGTTCCCGAGCAAAGAGGGGCAGCTGTGAGCATGTGATTTTTACCTTAGGAAAATAATATTCCAATATTAAAATAAATAAGATTTTTGATTTGCAATTATGTGTTTGATTGAAATAAAGTGTATGTTTGTGATTGAAACAATTAGAAATTCAAAATTTAAAAAATTAAAAAATAGGTTAATTAGAAAATGTCACAAAAATAAAGGAATTAAAGAAAATTAACAAAAATATAAATATATCGGAGAATTAAAGAAAAATAGCAAATAATTTCAAAAAATACCAAAAAAATTAAAAAAAATAGGAAAATAAAAGAGAAGTAATAATTGAAAAGAATATAAAAAGAGAAAAAATAAAATACAACAAGAAAAATACACAAAAATACATAAAGAATACAATAATTGGGGCAAATTCAAGCCCGAAGCGCATTAGCCCAAATAAGCTACATTGTCCAGTCCAATTTTATGGAGGTTTAATCCTGGCCGTCCGTATAATTGATCAAACCGATACAACTGAATCCCCTTAAATAAACCAAACAATAGAGTATTGTCGATTTAATCCTGACCGTCCATTTAAGATGATCTAACGGAGGCCAGACGGTCTTCATTAACATCCCAAACGACATCGTATGGGATCAATTGATCCTGGCCGTTGATCAGAAGTGATCCAAGGGCCAGGATCACCCAGGCCTGTTGGAGTATTTAAACTCAATCTCCCATTGAGAAACCGATCATTTACACCCACCCCAAACCCTAGCCGCCCTTCTCCTTCTTCTTCATCATCTTCTTCACCGTTTCCACGGAGACTGGCCGCCATCAATGGCTGTCTCCGGTCACCCTTGAACCCGAAACTCTTGCTTTCTTTCTTCTTCACACGAAACCACCCCAGAAAACCAAAGAAACCAAAAGAAAACCCACTTTCTTGAAAAACCGGCCATCGGAATCTTTTCCGGTGACCTTCAATCTTTGAAACCGCCTCCTAAATTAACACCACCTAATCACTATGAGGAGATCTTTCACCCCATGTAGATGGTTTCCCTCGAATATCTCACAAAATGTTCAAATATTCAAAATAAGCTCGCTAGAACCCTACCTCCGGCGAACTCCCAGATAAGACCCACCCCCAAAACAAACACCTTTACACTTCTAACACTTCATTACCACCAAGAAACCAAAAAAGTAACTGATTTGAGAAAAATCTGAAAAATAAAGACTTCAAGTCTCTGAAGTCTAAAGAAATTGAAGAAAAGAAAAGAAAAAGGAAGCTCAGGAGACAAATGCTGCTAAGCTAAGTCCCTGCTTCATGTTTTCTGTGTTTCAATCTCTAGCATATTTTTCTTTGTTTAAATTGCCTTCTTTGTTAGTTGTAGTTAATCTTTCTGCATGTTTAATTGTTAAAATTTCTTGATCTTCTATCTTCTGATTATTTTATCTTTTATATGTTTTCTGTTATAACATGCTTTCAATGGTTTAATCTTCTAATTTCTATGTTTCTTAGCATATTCTAGTCTAATAAACTTTCTGAGGGTTTCAATCATTATCCTGCCATCTATCTCGTCTATTATGCTTAATTGATATACTTAGCCTTTTAGAGTTTTTCTATAAGTCTATACATGAATGTGTTGTGATTATGCTTCTTTATATCGAATTTGTTAGCTATGCCTAAGTCTCAAATTGTGAGTTAGTTAATTGAGATTCAACCATCATCTAATTTCCCTCTGAGTTTTGATTAATTGATAAATGATTTCTGATTGTGGCTATGTGTGAAAATTGACATAAATGAGCTGTATTTGTAATAGATTCATGTGTTAAGACTATGATTAATCTTACTGTGCTTTAGGGTATTGGTTAAAGCTGTAATAGATAACTGGTTAGTTAATTGGCTAGTATTGAAAGTAATCTAATTGGCTAATGTTGAAAAATAACCTAAGATGGCTACAATTGAGATGACTTAAGGATTATTTGATTAATATAGCCACTCCTAAGACATTGGATTGGCTAATTTTGTAAGTCTAAACCAAAGTCTAAAGTGACTAATTCTGTAAGTCTAAATCTAAGTAATAAAGTGGCTAATTCTGTAAGTCTAAACCTAAGTCTAAAGTGACTAATTCTGTAAGTCTAAATCTATGTAATAAAGTGGCTAATTCTGTATGTCTAAGCCTAAGTCTAAAGTGAATAATTTTGTAAGTCTAAATAGAAGCAGGCTAGTCCTGCAAATCCAATTCCAATTAGGTAAGTAATAATAGTAAAAGGTTGCCTCTTTAAAGAGGTTAAAATTGAAAGGAATTAACGTTTAAAGCTGGCCAAGTCTTAAATGACTTGTAAGAGATGGCCAACAGTTAAATATTAGTTAAATTCAGAACACCTAGACCTTTTCACTGGTCGGGTAATTAATAAGAAGTAACAGGGGTATAAAAAGGAATAAAAATGGCATAATTGTAGATTTAATAGAGCCTACAAGGATAAATTAGACATTCAGGCTTAGTATTTCTGCAATAATGCACAAAACAAAGGGTAAAATAGACCCAATAAAAAGGCTTAAGTGTTAAAATCCTTAGCAAGTGAGGGTACTATAGTAGTAGACCCTTAATAGAAGCAAAAAGATCACCCTAGAACCTTCCAGCAAGGGCTGGAAGGCATTTCACATCTGAAATAAGGTACTAAACTGTAGTTAATAAATGAATTAAGGGGAGGAAATTGGTAATAAGATTTTTGAATTTCCCCCTCAAAGTTTCACCAATAACATCTATAAATAGGCTGTAACTAAGCCTGAAAAGGGCTGGATTCTAGAATTCAGAGAAAATTTCTGAAATTAAGAGTGAAATATCACAAATTGAGAGTGAATTCCTAGCTATAGTCGAGCATAGTTTTGAAACTCAATTAGGATCTTCTATTATTCTTCATTGTTGGATTCTATTGGGTTTTCTTCAAGTTTGCTTGTTGGATTGTTTATTTGCAGAGCATGAAGACAACATTCGACTGTGCGATTCATTGTGCTTGCTGTGATTTACTCTGTTGACTCCATTGTGCTGCTGTGATTTGCTGTGTTGATTCTGCTACTGTGATCATTCGACTATCCTTCTTCATTTACATCCTAGACTCATAGATTTACTTTGCTGAATCAGGTACACAGTCTTTACCCAACATATGTAACTGCAGCTGATATGAAGAAATGAATGCTATGAGTTGATTTTAGAAGAGATTGTTTCTGTTATGTTTCATATGTCCTTATTTTATCGCATAATTAGATCCTTGTAATTTGATAGGGAATGCTTGTAATAACTGATACTATGAGACTAAAGTGATACAACTAAAAATGCAATAGGTAGAGTAGAGTATATGTAGCCGTAATCACCATAGAATTAGTTTAACAAATAGGTTAATTCATAAATTTACTCACCTAGATAATATTAGTCTCGTAATCTAGATAATAATTATAATAACATGAATTAGAAAAATATAACTGACTTAGTTTTAATAGGTTTTTTCACTTCAGTTACTTTAATAACAACTTGAAACGGTGCGAGCTAGAACCATTAATTAGTTCATAGAGCTAAGTGTTATATCACTGTCTGAAATAATTGGCACAAATTGCTTATTGTTCGAAGTTCAATCAGTAATTGATAATCTTAACCAATATAGTATGAGTTACAGTTAGTGATTAATCATGGATCAATTTGTACAAAATCAAGCAATACATTATTGTTAAGGTAAAAGAAATAATAGTACATTGATCGAGTTTAGTTGGTAATAGATAACTAAGATTTAGAATTGGTATAGTTTAAGTTATATTTCTGTCTTATCCTGAAATAAATACAATCTAGTTAATTTTCTCTTCTGATTGTCGAGTACCTGCACTTCTATTATGAAATTTCAATACTGCTTTCTTTTTCTTTCGTTTGGTCAGGGCCTGAAAAACAGCGCAAGCCTGAATCTAATTAGACTTATATTTGGGCTTATGAATAATGACTTCAGTGTACTCTGGGTTTCTAAAACCCAGATATGCAAATTGGTCTGTTAAGTTCAAGCCCTTGAACGTCCACGCCTGGAAACATAAATGATAAGGCCTGGACATGATTATGAAATTATAACACAATTAAAAGCAACTAAGGAAAAACAAGAAATAGAAAATGTAGCATTCGTTAGGATCTGACTATTAAAAATAAACGGGGCGAGCCTCATATGAAAACAAAACAAGCGGGGCCCCCATATAAATAATAATAAGTGATAGATTCGGGAAGACTGTTTAGTAAATTCCACGGTCTTTCTAAAAGTATAATAAGCCGTTAGACGCAATTGGCACGATTTTAAAATATACTTTCCTTAATATGAGGGCAAATCTAATGTGACTAGAAACTTAAATCTCGGCGAAGCCGAAACGTGTTAACGTCGCAGGCGTACTGGTTGCGGTGTGACTCGAAATACATTTTCTCGACTTCGCAAATCAAAAAAATATTAAAAACAAAACATGCACACGTTGTAAAAAGCATATAGTGAAAACAAGTAAAATAAAAAATGACAGTTGAGCGACCGTGCTAAAACCACGGAATCCGGGAGTGCCTAACACCTTCTCCCGGGTTAATAGAATTCCTTATCCGGATTTCTTGTTGGGCGGACAGTTAAAACAGAGTGAACTTCCTCGGATTCGGGATTAACTGGTGACTTGGGACACCATTATCTTTCAAAGTGGCGACTCTGAAATTTTAAATAAGATCCCGATCTGATTGTTCTTTAATTGGAAAAACTCATTCCTCGTTGTTATTATATCCCTTCCCGGGTGTATTGGCAATTAACGAGGTCTACCTTATTCTCTTTTTCGGAAAAACAAAAGGTAGTAAAAAGGGAGGTGTGTCAGTCAGTACATTGGAATTATACTGGTATGTATGGATAAGCTTTGTCCCAAGTAAACTCAAGCTATTAAACAAGTAAATCACGATGATAAGACTGCAAATGATTACACCAAGAAATGATAAGGCCAGCCAATCATGTTCCCACATTTACTTCGTTTCAAGTAGTTCTCAGCCCAAAGTACAATTAAAGATCAACAAGGAAGGAAACAACCGAACAATCACGAAAAACACAACCAAGTCACGCAAAGGGGCAATATGTGCCCCACAGGTTGCAAACTCTCCTGCTGTCTCCTTTCACAATTTAACATCAATGATTTCATATCAATTTCTATGGCGATTTCGATCGCTTTCCACCCTTATTACCTCGGCCACCCTTATTACCTCGACCCCCCTTATCACCCCAACCCACACCTTATTACTTCATGTTGCGGTGCGCAACCCGATCCCACCGTACAGTTTCAATAACAACAATCACAAATAGCAAACAAGAGCACTACACAAGATCACAACAAGTGCAAATAAGCAATATACAAATTGGTTCATGCTGTCAAATACTTATCAATCAGTATCACAACCAAGTTACAATACTTCCATATTCGAGAGTACCCATTCCATTACGTTCAACAATTTATCACAATTCAAGTGTTTTATTAGTTTCCCGCAAGAAGCCATGTATGCCATCACTACAATTGTTCTCGATTCCTTACCAACTACAACTTCCTTTTCATCTTTCGGTTCATATCACATACCACACCACACATAGTTCAACATCAATTGGATACCCAACAACTAAATCAAGGAATTACACAACAATTTCTAAAAATCATCAGATACCAACGAATTGTACACATAAGAGAAATTTTACAAGAATCAAAGTTAGCCATACATACCTGAAGTCGAATTTTACTTCTTTCAATCTCTTACTTAAGCTCACCGAAGTTATCCTATGTTGCCAACTTCCGTTTTTGCAAATTCTTACTCCTACCCACTTCTTTTTACTAAAATTCAATTTCAAATAACATGCATGAGTGTCACATTCTATTTTCAAAAGCTATTGTATGCAAATCCTTCTTTAACCATTTTAAAACTAAAAATCAAAGAAAATTGTTAGGGTTTTTACCTTTTATAGATTGGGGAAGATGACACTTGCCCTAGGATCTTCCGGACCAAACAATTGGAAACAATCCTTGAAGATGGTTAGACTTCTCTCTCTAGAATCCCTCTTTCCTCTCTCTAGTTTTGCTAAGGAAATATGAGAAAATGAAGGTTTGAGGTGTTTTGTTAAAGAAGGAGTCGGGTTAAAATTTTATAAAAATCTGGGCCGAGTTAAATCTACGGTCACATCTGTGATCGCAGAATCAACTTGCGGTCCACCTAATGAACAGTAGAATTGCCCCCCAAAAGTGCACATGTTCTGTTATGATATGCGACCAGAATGTGGTCCGCATTCGTGTTCTGCGGTCGCAGAATGCACCGCAGAATTGACACTTAAAAATTCTCAAGAAATTATGCGATGGATCTGCGGTCCGCATTTCCATTATGCGATCGCATATCGGACCACATTTTCAACACAATTTTTGGAAAACATTATGTTAAACTCTACAGTAGGAATGCGGTTCGCATAGCAGATCTGCAATGGCATTCCTGATCGCAGAATCGATATTTTCTGGAAAATTTATTCTTTCAATTTTTTGAAACTTAAATCACTACCAAGGGTCCGAACCGTGGTGAGCAAGCTCTCCGCAAAGAATTCTATGCATTCCTAACACCCTATTCAGACCACGACACCACGGCTACTAGGTTTCAAGCATAATATTTTTACAGGGCCTTACAATCCTGCTAAATGAAAGGTGGCAAAGTCGACCCTGTTGTTCTCCACAATACCGGTAGTCTGGAGAACCTCATGACAGCTGGACAAGAAATCATATGGTTCCTCTGTAGAAGCACCGCTGAAGGTGGTGGTGAAGAGCTTGGTGATTTTATCAAGCCTCTATAAATCATCCGCGGACATAGCCGCTCTGTCGCTAGTCTGAGCTTTAATTCCCGGCTGAACTACCACCACTAGCTGAACCACATGAGCCTGCGGCTGAACTCCTCTAGATTGTGAAGTGGCTGGTGCTACTGGAAGCAAACCCTCTCTAGTGACGCTCTCCATAAAGCCTGCTAGTCTGACAAAGGTATCCTGAAGGTCTTGGGTGACCATGAATCCTCCTAGGACCTAAGATGGGCCCACCAGAGCTGTCGGGGTTGGAACTTCCTCATCATAATCAATATAAAGCTCCACCTTTGGGACTGCTGCCCGGGACTAAGCTCTGCCCGTGCCTCTGCCAACGACTCTCCCTTGACCTCGCCCACTGCCCCTCGTAGGAGTTACTGCAGGAGGTTCAGGCTGCTGTGTGATAGAAGAAGAAGCACATGTTCTCGCCATCAGCAAAAGAACATAGTAGAAGGAAAATCAGTATTTGAGAGATAGAATCGCACCACTAGAAGGACAAAAGCGGAATTTTCCTAACTCTGTATCCTCTGGGGAACAAATATAGAAATCTCCATACCGATCCCCCAGAATCTACCGAGTTTGTCTGTGAGTTGTGAGACCTAAGTAACCTAGTGCTCTGATACCAACTAGTCATGACCCGAATTTTCCACCCTCGGGAGTTGTGATGTCGCCTACTAATAGGATCTAGGCAATCCAATCAACAGTTATCTCTTCTAGAAAACATCGACAATATTAGAAACAGAGAAACATTTACCATAAAAGTGGAAGTCTTAAATATAAATAAACTAGAACAAATACGGAAATTCAACTTCAACCTCTACCCAAGACTGGAGTCACTAACTCACGAACGTCTAAAAAATACTACATACAAAGCCTGAACAAAGTACAATACTATTTGTTTCGATACAAGTGATAAAAAACTAAATAAAATAGGAAGGAACTCCGGCCTGCGGACATCGGCTAGGCTACCTCGAAAGTTCCTGGACTGAAGACAGCTCCAATCAACTACTACTGTGGTCCAAAAGCTGCTCCGGTACAATAATTTGAGCAAAAGAGCACAAAAGTGTAACATCAGCACAACCTACCCCATGTGCTGGTAAGTGCCTGACCTAACCCCGACGAAGTAGTGACGAGGTTAGATAGGACTACCAAACAAACCTGTACAGGTATATGCAATAGAAGGAAAATAAATAGAACTTACACAATTAAGAGGGAGTGGAGCATGCTATGGGGATGTTACAGTTCAGATATTAAATAAATTGATAGAGAAATGAAACAATACAATAACAATTATACAGGAAAAGAAAGATAATCAACCGCTTGCACGACACCACCCTTCTTGCTTTCACTCTCGTTCTCACCGAAATAGTCAAATAAAGCGGATGACATTAACCTTCGTGCTTTTAGTTACATCAACTCTCATTTCAGGGCACGAAATGTTCCTACGTGTATAAATATTCAAAGCATGGCATGGAATGACCCTTCGTGCATAAATATTCATACGGAATGACCCATCGTGCATAATTATACAAAACACAACACAGAATGACCCTTCGTACATAATCACTCTTCCTCACCCAGGCAATAATAACAACCAACTGAGGCGAGGGGATAGACAAATAATAAGAATATTTGGCAAGGGAAAACACAAGTAAATAGCTAGATCCCGGTAAGGGAGCAACATGAATAACCTTCTTATCCCGGCAAGGGAGATAATCAATATACACAAACCATCCCGATGAGGGATTAATCATATCTCTTTCTATTTCCTTCATTTCTTACTCAATAGTCTTTTTGTCATTTGAGCCACGCTCCAAAGGATTTACAAATTCATAATTAGTCCCCATACTCTTCACATTACATAGAATTCATCAATTAACATGGAAGAGTCATAATAATATCAGAAAAAGTACAAACAAGGACCCACGGTCATGCTAGACACTGGTGTATGGACACTCTTCACCATGCCTTTATACCGTACTCCACATTTTGTAATTATCAAACAACACTCTAATCTTATTCCCTCAAGCCGAAGTTAGATCAAACACTTACCTCGAATGCTCCAAACTCAACTCACACCATTAGAATAGCTTTACCCCTCGAATTCACCACCAAACCACTAAAATCTAGTCACAAATTAGTTGACTGTATTAACAATTGCTACTTGAATCAATTTGAATGCATGGCAATGAATTTCCCAAAGCTTGTTCAAATATTCTCGAAATACCCCTAGGCGTCCACGTGGCCAAAACCCGTGGTTCGGACCAAAATCCGATTACCCATTCTCCCATGAACTCAAATATACAAGTTATTTTGGAATCAAACCTCGAATTGAGGTCTAAACCCCCAATTTTAGAAACCTTAGGTTCTACCCTAAAATCCCAAATCTCCCCATTAAAATATTTGTTTTGAAGCTGAAATTATGTTTAAAGATGTTAAGGAGTGAAGAAAATAAGTTAGAAATCACTTACCAACCATTTTGAAGAAGGAGAATCGTTTGGAAAATCGCCTCTTACATTTTAGGTTTGGCGACGCCCCTTTTTTCTCCATCCTAAAGGGCGGAATTGGGGTTTACGACATTATGGACACAACAACTCTCGTTCCATTTGGACGAAACGGAGTTATGGAGTTTGAAGAGTCGCTACCTAATGATTATAGTGCATTAGGACACTTTTTAGAGAAAAGAAAGGATTCGAAGGAAAAACCAGAGTTCGGGTAAGGGCTTGAGATTATCTCGAGGGGAAAGTGTTAGGTACCCCTTAAGATCCACTAGTGTGGTTCCCGGCCTTGCTTAGTTGTGACTTTAAGAAGAGTAAGCATAAACAAACAAAGTTTGCACATAGGGAATACAAATAAGTTGACAGTTTTGAAAGAAAAGCGAGAAAAGACATAAGTGGTTTTGGAAAGAAGACATAATTTTTTAAGAAAACATCATATCACATAAATAAAGAGGAAGGTCCCAGGTTTAAATATAATATGGATCAAATTGGTGCAATATCAAGCAAGTCACTCTTGCACGAGATATTACCGCACCATTATCATCATCTCCAAATTCTACCCTTTCTACCCATTAAGGTATTTATGCGCGATTGGTTTCATTTGCTTATTGCATGCTAGTACCGGTCTCAGCCTATTAGTCCCGGGGTTTTTAGGACTTCTAATCCTAAAAGAAAGGAAAAGGTTTAGAGCCATATATGGAGTTTAAAGGTAAAAATTCTAAGGCGTCAGTCAAAATAAATAGCACATAAAGGAGAATAAACGAATATACAAAGCTGCACATAAAACCCCTTAAGCCATACAGCAAGTAGTTTAGCATGACTTCCAATTACTGATTTGGTCTTTAAATTAAAACTAATAATTGACATATTAGTTTAACACAAAGAGTTGGATAAAAAGTCTGCATTAGGCAAGCCAGATCTAATTGTTAGAAATTGAAGTATTTTAAACCGATTATTGATTAAGAACAAAATGCAGAAGAGTTTGGAACAACAGATTGAAAATTACAAAAGTTCAGAGATGGCTTTCAAAATCAGTAGAATTGTTTAAGTAAAATACAGTAGAGTTGTAAAGAAGAGTTCAGAAAGTGAAAAGACTTTAAAAGTAAGGATGAGTTAAAGACTGTTTTGAAATTGTAGTTTCATGAGATGAATAAAATTCAGACAGAATGTTGAAAACTGTTTCAGAAGATGCAAGTTTAGAAAATTTAAGTGTATTGCAAACCTGTGAGAGTTTGAAATTAACAAGTTTGGACGAGTTTTGCTGAAAACGCTGAAGCTATTTGCCATATTATTGCTTATACAGATTTAGCCAAGTTTGATAACCTTTAGGCAGGTTATCTATACCTTGATTTTAAGACTTGTTGCGATTATTAAACTGGTACGAAATGAGCATTTGATTATCCTAAGTTTGCCTAGCGTTTATGCATTTCCTATAGGCATGATTTCTATTTGCAACTAATTGTTTTGTTATTAGGTCATATAGGAAGGATTTCTAATGATTGAGCATGTTTGAACATTGAACCTTATACACATGATTTCTAAGTTATTGGGTTAAGAAATATTAAAACCTATAGACATGGTATCTAGGTGATTTAAAGTGTTGAACCTATAGGCATGGTATCTAGGTGACTGAATTATGATATTAGATCCTATAGGCATGGTATCTACCCTTAATTACATGCAATAAATTAAACCCCTCCCACACCCTTTACTAATATCTCCCCGAGTTTCTTTTTACAAAATTATTACTAAAAATAAAGTAAATAACAAAAAATACAACACATCCTACAGCTAGATCCGACCAGCCTAATTCAATCTTGATATCCAATAGCATGTGTTTCACCAAATCCGGATTCCAGGTTCCAAGGCCTTCTCTTAGAGTGTTTCAAAGTTCTAAGGCTTTCAGGAAGCCTAGGCAATGCTTACACCATAGAGATTAAATTGAGTAGTGCAATGTGTGGAATTACCAACCCTTAGGCATCCAAGTTCAGAGGGAGCTCCAGGGTCCCTAAGCATGGCTTACCATGGGGGGGGGGGGGATAGGACTTAAACAACTAAGAATAAGTGTAATGTGAGGGGATTAGAGGAAAGCCAAAGCAAAGGATGGTCGTGCCCAGCCATGAGTGTGGCTAACACAGCCTTGACCCTTCACCTGGTTTAAATATATAAAGAGCAGACTTTAGAAGTCAGACGGGAGCCTGGGTGGTCATTAGGACACTTCCAGACCATATTTAAGGCTCAAAACATAAAGGGGGGGGGGGTAAAGGGAATGGGACTGAGTTGAGTAAAAGTTCAAAAATCCGGTCCCAGGTCATGGATAGCAATAAAGTGCTACCCCCAGCCTAAGACAAATACTCATACATAAAGGATGGAGGGGGGGAGGAGGTTAAAGGGAATGGAATCACATGAGAACATTCATATAAACATCAAGGGAGGATAAAAAAGCATAACAACACTTAAAGATTCAGAAGTATTAGGAAATAGCATAACATCCAATGTACAATTGCATGATGCAAGAAAACTAAACATGTAGTGTGAGGTTATGCAAAGGTAGAAGTGAAAACATAGTTTTGGAGAATGGTATACAAATCATAGAGACATACCAGTTGCAAACTCAAACAGCAGAATAAAGCAGGAAATCAGCCAGAGAATTCACTCGAGCTTCAAGAAATATTTGAGAAAAACAAGCAGTGCTTTAGAGTGTTTGTGTGTTGAACTCTAATTGTTTGTATGTCTAAAGAATAAGAGTAGGGTATTTATAGTTTGAAAACAGGCAGGGAATAAGTGTCATGACTCAAACCCTGATCGTGATGGCGCCGAACACATTGCTAGGCAAGCCCGACCAATTTCCAGATAACTAGCCATTTATTAATTAACGCTAATCCATTTAGAGTTAATAACATATTTTCATAATAGAATAAACAAATGCAAAAACAAAAATATATAAAATACAACCCAAAGAATTCGGTGTCACAAGTCTGAGCCTCTAACAGAAAAGGAAAACACCCTATACAATCCAAGTCTAAGTAGAGTGACAAAAGACATAAATAGCAAGAAGGAGAGAGATCGGGTCCTGCGGACGCTGGCAGCTACCTCGATGTCTCCTCAGCTAGCAGAAGAAATAGCAGACGTGTAAAGCTCAACTCCCCTCCCGGATACCTGTATCTGCACACAAGGTGCAGGGAGTGGGGCGAGTATCTTTCAACTCAGTGAGTAGTAAATAACAAATAATAACTGAAAGTAAGAACACCTGCATTATCACTATACAGTTCTAAGAATAACCGTACATGTAAGTCAGCTCTACAATGGTAAGTCTGGTTCCAATATACTACTGTCTCACTCTGATCTAACGCTGATCCAACACTGATCCAACACCGAACTAAATATGAACCAACACCGATCTAACTCTGATCCAACACAGATCTAACTCTGCTAGGGCGTGCAGCCCGATCCTCACTCATACTGCTGCGACGTGCAACCCGATCCAATATGTATGTATGTATATATATATATATATATATATATATATATATATATATATATATATATATATATATATATATATCATATATCACGCCACAGCAGATAAATATTTACATTATATATATATAATGTATGTATGTATGTATGTATATATAATGCTGTGGCGTGCAACCCGATCCAATATATATAGTGCTGCGGTATGCAACCCGATCTAATATAATAGATATACTATTGCGGTGCGCATCCCGATCCAATAATATATAACCGCTCTCACTGGGGTGTGTGCAGACTCCAAAAGGGTTCCTTCAGCCCAAGCGCTATAATACTGCATTGTTTAGTCCGATCCACATATATATTACTGCGGCGTTCAGTCCGATTTACATATTTATATATTACTGCAGCGTGCAGTCTAATCTACATTTATATATTACTGCGGCATGCAGTCCGATCAATATATATATTATATATATAATACTACTGTGTGCAGTCCGATCCAATATATGTATAAGTATATACTGCTGCGGCGTGCATCCCGATTCGGTATATATATCAATACCTCACAGTGGGTCCTGAACCGCTCTTAGTCAATAATACATGGCCTCTCGGGCCGACTCAGCTAGAACAGGGTATTCAACCTTAGGTAGAGTACACATCTAGTACTTATTCATGTCATGCTATACAACTATGAATACGGCTGATTGTATGTATTCAACCTAGTATTGAGGTTATTTAGCTCCACAGGTTCCCCTAATATTCTACAGATCGGCACAAGGCCCCAAACATGGCAACTATCCCAATTATACAGGTATAAGCTCAGTCTCAGTCAATATGCACTATAAACTATCAATCGGGAAGGATCAAGTCCAAATACCAAGTCACAATACCACCACGACAATCACATGACGCGTGTTCCATCTCAACATAGCGCTGTATAGTGCAAATAAGGGGTTTCAAACCCTCAGTATATCATTTATTACTACTACTCACCTCGAACCGGCCAAAAGTCCTAGCTCGCCTTGCACTTTCCTCGCAAATCGACCTCCTCGGGTGCCAAATCTGATCAAAACCAATAAGAATACATCAAAATAGGCTAATGAATCATAACCCAATCGAAAGGACTCGAAAAACACCCAAAAATACGAAGTTTCCAAAACTCGAGCCGGGCACGCTTCTCAAAAAATTATGAAACTCACATTTTCGGAAACCACATCTTGTCACGAGTCCGTAGATGTAAAATTTATCAAAATCGGAGTTCAAATAACCCCTCAAATCTGTATTTAATTCTATTAATTTTCAAGCTCTAAACTACCATTTTTGTCCATAAACTACTTGAGTTTTCAGTTCTAATCCTTGTATTTAACTTAGAAATAAGTAGAAACAACTCACCGTTGATGCTTGATGAAATCCCCCTTGAACTCCTCTCCAAAATCATCCAAACCAAATAGAATAAATGAAAGAAAAAACCGATTTCGTGTAACGAAGAATCTCCCCGTGCTTCGTTGAGTTGTACCTTGCATCTGTGCTATACAAGTTGTACATCCTATTGCCCCATCAGTCATTTCCCATCGATCATAACTTCTAGTACATATGTCCAAATTACGATTTCTTTAGCTTTCTCGAAACTAGATGCGAAGGTCAACAACTTTCATGTTTTGCATGTTTTGTGATTCCTTATAGATTACAAGATATGAGCTCCCAAAGTATCCTACTTGCACCTGAAAATGCCCAGAATTCTGCAATAACTGCTGCATTTCAGTAGCTTTACCAAAACCAAAAAATGCCTGTTATGCATCTGAAATCATCCCGAGGCCCTCGGGACCTCAACCAAAAACACAAAAATCAACCTAATACTTCATTGAAACTTGCTCGGGTCATAAAAACGCTACCTTAAACATAAAAAATCACCAAAATCCTAGAATTCGATTCAAACTTAAACTTAAACTTTCAAAATTCATATCCGATGCCGAAACCAACCAGACAACATCCAAATGACCTGAACATTTTCAGGCATATCCAAAATCACATAACGGAGCTAATACAACTTTTGGAATTCCATTCCGATCCTCGGATCAAATTCTCACCTATCGACTGAATTCTTCCGAAATTCCAACTTCACCAAACCTAGCTAACTTTCCCTCCGGACCTTCGACTTCACTTCCGTTTTTACTCGTAAGTCACAAATCATCCTCCGGGCGCATAACTTGGGCTCTAGGCCTCAAAATTCGACTCCGGGCGCATGTCCAAGTCCCATATTTTCCTACGGACCTTTCGTGACCATCCAATCTCGGGTCCGGATCCGTTTACCAAAAATGTTGACCGAAGTCAACCATATTAATATTAATATCATTTTTATCCAAATTTCTCATAGAATTCATATTTTCTATCACAAAATATTTCCGGCTACATGCACGGATTGTGCACGTAAATCGAGGCAACATGGAATGAGGTTTTCAAGGCCTCAGAAGCTCGAAATAATTAATAAAATAAGTGATGACCCTTTGGGTCGTCACAATCTCCACCTCTAAAACAACCGTTCGTCCTCGAACGGACAAAAGAAAGAAGTACCTGAGTCAGGAAACAAGTGTGGGTAGCGGCTCCGCATATTAGATTCGGACTCCCAGGTCGATGCCTCAGGAGGCTGACCTCTCCACTGAACACGCACAGAAGGAGAACTCTTCGACCTCAACTGTCGAACCTGCCGGTCTAGAATGGCCACCGGTGACTCCTCGTAAGATAGATCATTGTCCAATTGGACAGTACTGAAGTCTAACACATGTGTGGGATCGCCGTGGTATCTCCGAAGCATAGATACGTGAAAACCTGGATGCACGGCTGATAAGCTAGGCGGCAAAGCTAATCTGTAAGCCACCCCTCCCACTCTGTCTAGAATCTCAAATGGACCAATATACCTAGGGCCGAGCTTGCCCTTCTTCCCGAACCTCATCACGCCCTTCATAGGCGACACTCGGAGCAATACTCGTTCACCAATCATGAAATGCACATCTCAAACCTTACGATCCGCATAAGTCTTCTGTCCGTACTGAGCTGAACAATCTCTCTTGGATAGTCTTGACCTTGTCCAAGGCCTCCCGAACTAAGTCCGTACCCAACAACCGAGCCTCTCCCGGCTCAAAACATCCAACTGGAGATCGACATTGCCTACCATACAATGCCTCAGACGGGGCCATCTGAATGCTAGACTGGTAGTTGTTATTGCAGGCGAACTCTGCTAATGGTAGAAACTGGTCCCACGAGCCTCCAAAATCAATTACACAGGCTCGAAGCATGTCTTCTAGAATCTGAATAGTCCTCTCGGACTGGCCGTCCGTCTGAGGATGAAAAGTTGTACTCAACTGTCCATGGAGACGAACAATCTCCCTAATGTAAACCTCCGCTAACCTCTCCGACGAGTAGGAGACAGATACTGGAATAAAGTGTGCCGACTTGGTCAACCTATCAACAATGACCCAAATAGCATCAAATTTCCTCCGAGTCAAAGGAAGTCCAGTAACGAAGTCCATAGTGATCCGCTCCCATTTCCACTCGGGAATTTCAATCATCTGGAATGCACCACCAGGTCTCTGGTGCTCATATTTCACCTGCTGACAATTTAGACACCGAGCGACATACGCAACGATATCTTTCTTCATTCTGCGCCACCAATAGTGTTGCCGTAAGTCCTGGTACATCTTCGCGGTGCCTGGGTGAATAGAATACCGCAAACTGTGGGCCTCCGCTAAGATCAACTCTCGAATCCCTTCGACATTGGACACACAAACTCGACCCTGCAATTTCAATACCCCATCATCATCTAGACTTACCTGTGTGGCACCTCTCTGCTGTACTGTATCTCTCAACTCACACAAATGAGGATCATTAAATTGCCTCTCACGGATACGTTCTAATAAAGAAGAACGAGCGACCGTGCAGGCTAACACCCTGCTAGGCTCAGAAATGTCTAATCTCACGAACCGGTTGGCTAAGGCCTGGACATCTAGAGCTAATGGTCTCTGACTGACCGGAATGTATGCAAGACTACCCATGCCGGCATACTTTCTACTCAAAGCATCGGCCACCACATTGGCCTTACCTGGATGATATAAGATAGTAACATCATAGTCTTTTAGCAACTCTAACCATCTCCGCTGTCGTAGATTCAACTCCTTCTACTTGAACAAGTACCGTAGGCTTTTGTGATCAGTGTACACCTCACATGTCACACCATATAGATAATGCCTCCAGATTTTTAAGGCATGAACCACTGCTGCCAGCTCAAGATTATGAACCGGATAATTCTTCTCATGGATTTTCAACTGTCTTGAAGCATAAGCAATAACCTTGCCATCATGCATCAATACCGCTCCAAGCCCCGTACGGGATGCATCACAGTAAACTGTGTAAAGCCCTGCACCCGTAGGTAATATCAACACTGGTGCCGTAGTCAGGGTGTCTTGAGCTTCTGAAAGCTCACCTCACACTCATCTGACCACTTGAACTAGGCACCCTTCTGGGTCAACCTAGTCATCGGGGCCGCAATAGAAGAGAACCCCTCTACAAATCGACGGTAGTAACCTGCTAACCCCAAGAAACTCCGAATCTCGGTCACTGAAGCTGGTCGAGGCCAATTCTAGACTGCCTCAATCTTCTTTGGGTCTACCTGAATACATTCCACTGATACAATGTGACCCAGAAATGCTACCGAACTCAGCCAGAATTCACATTTAGAAAATTTGGCATATAGCTGGTTATCTTTTAGAGTCCGAAGAACCACTCTGAGGTGCTGCTCGTGCTCTTCCTGGCTGCGGGAGTACACCAGGATGTCATCTATAAAGACTATCACGAACAGATCTAAGTAAGGCCTGAATACCCGATTCATCAACTCCATGAATGCTGTCGGGGCATTGGTCAACCCGAAGGACATGACCAAGAACTTATAATGCCCATATCTAGAGCGAAAGGATGTCTTAGGAATGTCAGCCGCCCTGATCTTCAGCTGATGGTAGCCTGACCTCAAGTCTATCTTAGAAAATACCCTCGCTCCCTGGAGCTGGTCAAACAAATCATCAATCCTCGGCAGTGGATACTTATTCTTTATTGTCACTTTGTTTAATTGCCGGTAATCAATACACATCCGCATCGAGCCATCTTTATTCTTTACAAATAATACAGGTGCTCCCCAGGAAACACTGGGCCTGATAAAGCCCTTCTCAAGAAGGTCCTGCAACCGATCTTTCAACTCTTTTAGCTCCGGCGGGGCCATACGACAGGGGGGAATAGAGATGGGCTGAGTGCCCGGTGCCAGATCAATACGGAAGAAATCAATATCCCTGTCGGGTGGCATGCCCGGCAGGTCTGAAGGAAAAACCTCAGGAAACTCCCGTGCAATAGGGACTGACTCAATGGAAGGAACCTCTGCGCTGTAATCACGAACATAAGCCAGATAAGCTAGACACTCCTTCTCGACCATGCGTCGAGTCTTACCATAGGAAATAACAGTGCGAACGGAGTGGCTTGAGGTACCTTTCCACTCTAATCGGGGTGATTCTGGCAAGGCTAAGGTCACAGTCTTAGCATGACAATCTAGAATAGTATGGTATGGGGACAACCAGTCTATCCCCAATATGACGTCAAAATCTACCATATCCAAAAGCAACAGATCAACACGGGTCTCAAGACCCCCAAATATAACTACGCACGAACGATGCACCCGATCGACTACAATGGAGTCACCCATTGGTGTAGCCACATAAACTGGAATATCCAGAGCATAGCTGGGCACGGCCAAATATGGTGCGAAGTAGGAAGACGCATAGGAATATGTAGATCCAGGATCAAATAATACTGAAGCACCTCTGCCACACACAAGAATAGTACCTGTAATCACGACATCTGATGCCTCTGCCTCTGGCCTGGCTGGTAAAGCATAGAATCGGGGATCCGCACCTCCCCTCCGAGCTCGCGTCTCTAGGACGACCATCAACCGGCCGACCTCTACCTCTCTGGCCGGACGGTCTCCACCTCTACGGTCTCGACCTCCACCTCTATAATCCCTACCCCCGCCTCCGGCTGGCTGGGCAGGCTGAGGGTCAGCCGGGGCCCGAATCATAGGACGAGGACCTCGCCGCCCTGAGAGTTGCCCGCCGCTAGAGGGCAATTCCTAATAAAATGACCCGGGTCACCACCGCCGTAGCAACTCTTGGACCGATAGGGCTGCTGGCCCCGATGACCCGAATGGCCTCCACGATCACTCCGAAGAGGCCGAGCATTAATAGGAGGCTGGTCCGAATAATGCCCACGAAAACCATGATCACCCGGTCCACCCCGTGAAGCCTCGAAGGGCGGAATGAAAAGGCCCGGAAGACCGGCCTCTATCAAAGGATTCTCTCGCCACTAGAGGAAGAACCACCAAACCTGCGTGAATGACGAGGCCTCTTATCCGAAGAATAACCGCCTCCCCTAGCAAGAGCCATCTCAACTCTGCGTGCTGCATTGGCTGCCTCCCGAAATGATATGTCACTCCCCACGCCCATAGCCATCTGGAGTCTAATCGGCTGATTAAGCCCATCTATAAACCTGCGAACCCTCTCCCGCTCTGTGGGAAGTATCACCACTGCATGACGAGCTAAATTGACAAATCTCGTCTCGTACTGTCTAACCGTCATAGTGCCCTGATGGAGGCGCTCAAACTGCCTCCGAAGTACATCCCGCTGAGTAGCATGGAGAAACTTCTCCATAAATAGTTCCGTAAACTGATCCCATGATAAAGCTGGGGACCCTGCTGGTCGAGTCAAGCAATAATCTCTCCACCAAGTCTTGGCGGATCCTGCAAGTCTGAATGTACAGAAGTCAACTCCATTTGACTCTACGATCCCCATAGTCTTGAGAATCTCATGGCAACTGAATAAGAAGTCCTGAGGATCCTCTGATGCGGCTCCACTGAATGTAGTGGTAAATAGCTTGGAGAACCGATCAAGCCTCCATAACGAATAAGAAGTCATGGCCGCTCCATCACCGGCATGAGCTGTGGTACCTGACTGAGTCGCCACAGCTGGCTGAACCACTGGTGCCTGAGGCTGAGGAGCTACCGGCTCCGGAGTACGAGCAATAGGAGTCTGGGCCCCTCCTCCAGCCCGAGAAGCGGCTAGTGCAACTGATAATAAGCCTGCTCTGGCAATGCTGTCCATAAATCCCGCTATCCTGACCAAAGCCTCCCGAAGATCCGGGGTAAATAAAGCCTCTCCGGGACCTGAGCTGGGCCCCCTAGAGCTGCTGGGACTGAAACCTCATTGCCAGTCTCAATATGAGGATCCACCTCCGGAATAGCTGCCGGGGGCTGAGCTCTGCCCCTACCACGACCTCCGATACGGCCTCGGCCCCTGCCCCTCACGGGAGCTGCCTGGGGCACGGGCTGCTGGTCAGAAAACGAAGAAGCGCGTGTCCTCACCATCTGCGAAAGGACAGAATAGAAATTCAATCAGTAATAGAGGAACAAGTCGAACGACAAGAAAGAACAAATGAGAGACTCTTTCCTAACTCAATAGACTCTAGAGGACAAGTACAGACGTCTCCGTACCTACCTCTCAAACTCTACTAAGCTTGTTCGTGAGTGGTGAGACCTATGTAACCTAGAGCTCTGATACCAACTTGTCACGACCCAGATTTTTCCCCAATATCGGGATCGTGATGGCACCTACTCGTGGTAGCTAGGCAAGCCACTATATTCATACTATCCTGTTTTTGACACAATTTTAATTAAATAAATGCGGAATACTTTATCGAAATAGAGATAACAAATTACAAGATGAAAATCATACTGAAATCCTCTACCCAAGACGTGGAGTCACCAACTCACGAACTACTACTGAATACTACACATAAAAGTTTGAAAGAAATATAACATAATTCTGTTTGTCTCGGAACAAAGAGACTACATCTAGTAACATAAATAAAGAGAGAGACGTCGGGCCTGCGGACGTCTGCAAGCTACCTCGGCCTCAAATGTGATCAACTTCCACGCAATCGATTTACTACTGCTGCTCCTGATCGTAACCTGGACCTGTGCAAAAACGCACAGAAGTGTAGTATCAGCACAACCGACCCCATGTGCTGGTAAGTGCCTGGCCTGTCCCGGCGAAGTAGTGACAAGCCTAGGACCAGACACCCACATAAACCTGTGCAATTCAATATATATGTATACCACAAAATAACAAGAAATAACCAGGTAATAACACAATAAGGAATATCTCAAAGAATTCAACAATTAACAACAGTTAATAAATTCACAAGGAAAAACAAAGTATAATGGAAACACAAGTAATATCAAGTCAAGGAATAGCAAGCAGTTGCACGGCATCACCCTTCGTGCTTTTACTCTCATCCTCACCAAATAAGCAAATAAAGTACACGGCATCACCCTTCATGCTTTTACTCTCATCCTTACATCCATAGTATGGCATGATCCTTTGTACATGGTTCAATAATAGGGCACGACATGATCCTTCGTGCATAATCAATAAAACATGGCACGACATTAACCTTCGTGCATAAATAATAAAAGATGGCACGGCATCACCCATCGTGCATTATCACTCTTCCTCACCCAAATAACAATCACAGTTAAGGGCAAAGAAAGAAACAGTAATTCATAAACCGCCCTAACAAGGGCAATCAATAATTATCTTCACAACAAGTCCCAACAAGGGAGAACCATAACAATTCTACAACCTGACAAAGGTTCAACAATTCATCTGTAAATATATCTCAAAATAAGCATTTTCAACGACTCACGGTCTTATTAGACGCCAGTGTATGGATGCTCGTCACCATAGCCCATACACCGTACTCGATCACATAACACATAACACATAATCCTATTCCCTCAAGCTAGGATAGAACAAACACTTACCTCGAATGTTTATGAATAATTCAATCCGTGGCAATGTCTTTTTCTTTCAAATTTGGCTCCAATCCAATCGTATCTATACACAATTGATTTAATATCATCAATACTACTCAACAAACTAATTCATAAGGCCAATTACAACTTTTACAACATTCTCCCCGGAATAGTGAATTTCGACCCCGGGCCCACATGGTCGGAACTCGGGGTTCGGACCAAAATCCGATTACCCATCCCCTTACGAGTTCATGTATATGATTTGTTTCAAAATCGGACCTCAATTCGAGGTCCAATTTCCCAATTTATGAAAAACCCTATATTCTAATAAAAACAAGAAATTCTACCATGAAAATCTTTGATTTCTATTGAAAAACATGTTTAATGATGTTAGGAATTGAAAGAATTAAGTAAAAAGTGACTTACAATTGTTTTGATGAAGAAGGAATCCGTGAAGAATCGCAAATGGGTGTTTTTGTTTTGTAAAAAGTGAAGAAATGAACTGAAAATCGTGTTTTACAGGTCTCTGTGTTCGCATTTGCGAACATGGGTTCGCAATTGCGAACCCCGACCAATTTCTGGAGTTTGAAAAATAAGCTAAGGTTGGGAAGTTCGCATTTGCAAATTTTTTTCGCATTTGCGAAGCCAAGGCAAATCTGGGGCTTCGCATTTGCGAACATATGTTCGCATTTGCGAACCAGGCTGGCCTCCAGGGACTTTCGCATTTGCGAACATTTGTTCGCATTTGCGAACAAGGCTGGGATGAGGGACCTTCGCATTTGCGAAGAATGCTTCGGATTTGCGAAGCATGCCTTTTCACTGGAGGCCTCACAATTGCGAGGTTTGGTTCGCATTTGCGAACCCAAACGGTCCTGGGCACCCTTCGCATTTGCGACCAAAGGTTCGCATTTGCGAACCCTGCCTTGACCTGCCACCTTCGCAATTGCGAGAAATACTTCGCAATTGCGAAGACAACAGCTGGGTGAAAAACCAGCAGTGCAAAAATTCAGAATTTAATCCAACGGCCTATCAAATCTTTACCCGAGCCCCCCGGGCTCCAAACCAAACATGTACACAACCTCAAAAACACATTTTGAACTTGTTCGTGCGATCACATCGCCAATATCACATTGTTTTCATTAAATCAAGCCTCAAATTCATGATTTTCATACTTTTGGTTTTCAAATCTTTCAAACTTGGAACTCAAGGTCCAAAACATCTCAAATGACATCCGAATGTCACCAAACTTTACGGAAATCACATATATAATATTTAAGACTTGTACCGGGCGTCGGAACCAAAATACGAGCCCGATACCAAGGTCAATTAATTCATTTCCTTTAACAATTACATCAAAAACAATTTCATAGAAAAATTCATAACTTGGGCTCTAGGCCTCGGAATTCGACTCCGGACGCATGTCCAAGTCCCATATTTTCCTACGGACCTCTCAGGACCATCCAATCTCGGGTCCGGATCCGTTTACCAAAAATGTTGACAGAAGTCAATCATATTAATATTAATATCATTTTTATCCAAATTTCTCATAGAATTCATATTTTCTATCACAAAATCTTTCCGGCTACATGCTCGGATTATGCACGTAAATCGAGGAAACATGGAATGAGGTTTTCAAGGCCTCAGAAGCTCGAAATGATTAATAAAATAAGTGATGACCCTTTGGGTCGTCACAGTTAATATAATGTAAGAAATCACAGTAGAACAAGTAAACGTCAAGGAAACCCTAGATTTTGAGAAGATGAACAGTTTTGAAAGCAAATAATCGAAGAAGATGTGGAAAATACTTTAAAAATCTCAGAAATAGCACAGATCTAAAGTAGATATAAAGAGAAACAAGAAAACCTTGAAAATGGCTTAGGGTTTCAGAGAAACCCTAGAGAAATGAGAAGGGCCTAGAAAGGGCTGGTCCGAGTCGGAGATGAGCTCACAAGGCTGGGACTCGCCGGAGATGAGCTGGAGATGGCCATAGAAACTGAATCGGAAGACCTCTAAGCCAAGGTCTTCAAGGTCAAGCCTTGGATATTCGAATAGAGGGAGTATAAAGGCGAGTGAGGGTGAGAACGGATTACATAGGGCCTAAGAGGCCATGGTTTTCGGTGAAATAAAGTCAGAGACCGGTGAAAAGGGGCTAGGGTTTCAGAGGGGAGTTGAGAGAATCTGGGGACAAAGGGGATACAAGGGCGGCTGTTTGTGAGAAACGATTAGGGTTTAGGGGGTTGGGTTGAGTTAAAAAGGAAAGGGCAGACGTGGACTGTTGATTAAAACAATTAATGACCACGATTTAAAATGGGCCCGGGTGAGTTTATTTAATTGGGTCTGGGTCGGGTAAGAAATGGAATTGGGTCGTATAATTGGATTTAATTTGGGGCTGGGATTGGGCTCACAATTTGGTTACAACTGAAAGTAAAATTGGCTATATTTTAAATAGCCAATTTTCCCCAATTTTGATTTTATAAAATAGTCAATGATGTTAAAAAATAAAATTTAAATTACTAAGTTAATAAATAGTACCAATTAAAAAATATAAGAAATGATTTTTGATTACAAATGCTAAATCGAGAAATAGGCTAAAATTATAATTTCATGTAGTTTTAGTTTAAACATACCAAACAGACTTGTAAAATCGTATAAAAATCATGTAAATTATATTTTTTGTGTAAATGTGAGAATAAAATAAATTATTAACCAAAATAACAAGTTTTGGGAATAATTATTGGATTTTATAGTGCAAAATAGGCCATAAATCGGTTTCAAAAATCCTTAAAAATATGCAAAAATATCAAAATCTTTGTAGATTTTTCTATATGCATATACATGATAATTTGAAAGTAATTTAAGTATAAAAATACATAGGAAAAAATTGGGTATCAACAGCTGCCCCTCTTTACTCGAGGAGGATGAAAGAGTTGTTGGGTAAAGATAAGATGGCCAATTTTGATAGGAAACGGCGATTGTGAAAGGATTTTGACCGCGCTCTGGTTTCTGAGCTGCCTACATATCCCCGGTTTTATAGGAATTAGGCCGTATGTAGTTCCGTAACAATTGACAGAATATGCTGATGGAAATTTGCAAAGACGAACGCGATGATTAGTTCTAAAACGGGTGCTTAGAATAGGACAAACCCCGGAGAACTGGAGCGGGGGTCACTCTTGATGAGATGGTTGTGAACCAGCATGAGTACCTGCAAATGGATAGTGTGTGTATATTGCATAATTTAAACGTGATGCAAGTTCCCGCTGGACCATGAATGCTTGTCTTTGGTCGGTTAGGATGACGTCCTAAGACTATGATGTCCTGGGCCATGAGGAGCATAAAAGTAATGGTTTTTATGCCATGAAATGATGTTCTCGAGCTATGCAGATGGTGCCTCCAAACAATGACTCCTTTGAACGAGTTTGCGATTTTGAGCCCATGAGAAAGTGGCAATCTTTCTGCCAAATGAATGTACAGGGTGGCGATCTTTCAGACAGAGCGAGAATTTAAAGCAGGTGGTGATATTTAAGCCGAACGAAATTTAAAATGCAGGTGGCGATATTTCATCCAATCGAAAAATAATAAAGCAACGATATTTCATCCATGCAGGATGGAGACAATGTCTAGTCTCGAAAGGCAGAGAGTAGCCTAATGCGTAATGCAAATGGAGATAGAGATTAATCTCAAAAGGCAGATAGTAGCCTTATGTAGTATGGAGGTAAAGCTTAATCTCGAAAGGCGGAGAATAGCCATATTGAAAATGCAGATGGAGATAGAGCTTAGTCTCGAAAGGCAGATAGGTAGTCTTATGCAGTATGGAGGTATAGCTTAACCTCGAAAGGAAGAGAAAAGCCTTATGCAAAAATGCAGATGGCGACAGAGCTTAGTCTCGAAAGGTAGATAGTAGCCTTATGCAGTATGGAGGTAGAGCTTAACTCGGATGGCAGAAAATAGCCTGAAATTCTTACTTCAGAATTTTGAGGGTCCTCCTCAAAATTCTGCCCAGTTCCAATTACGAGGGAAATATGGAATATTTATTAAGATGTGACCAAACCCATAGGGCTGCCTACGTATCCTCTCTTAAATGAGAATCAGGTCAGGTGTACATCATGAAAAAAAAGGATATGATCAAATGTAGTATCTTTTCACTGCATCAAAGTTGATAGGCTTCGACCAAACTTCTTCGTCATTTCCGTGAGAATAAGGGCTCCTCCAGTCAGAACTCGATGAACCATGTATGGACCCTGCCAATTGGTAGAGAATTTCCATTTTGCTTCATCTTGATGCGAAAATATTTTGTTCAATACCAGTTGTCTTGGCGTGAACTTCCTCGGCTTGACTCGCTTGTTGAAGGCTCTGGACATTCTATTTTAATATAGTTGACCATGACAGACATTATTCATTATCTTTCCATCAATGAGACCTAATTGCTTGTAGCGACTTTTGACCCACTCTACATCATCTAGCTCTGCTTCTTGTATGACCCTCAGGGAGGGAATTTCTACCTCGGCGGGGATGACTGCTTCTGTACCATAAACCAGCATGTAGGTAGTGGCCCCAGTTGATGTGTGGACCATGGTACGATAACCCAGTAAGGCGAATGATAACTTCTCGTGCCACTGCTTGTGCTTTTCGATCATCTTCCTTAGTATTTTCTTGATGTTTTTGTTGGCTGCTTCTACAGCTCCGTTCATCTGAGGTCTATAAGCCGTAGAGTTTTTTTGTTTAATCTTGAATTTTTCACACATCGCCTTCATCAGGACGCTATTGAGATTAGAACCATTGTCGGTGATGATTGATTTCGAAAACCCGAACTGGCAGACCACACGATCACGGATGAAATCTGTTACTACCTTCTTGGTGACTGCATTGTATGATGCTGCTTCGACCCATTTAGTAAAGTAATCAATTGCCACTAAGATGAACCTGTGCCCATATTATGCGGCAGGTTCGACTGGTCCAATGACATCCATTCCCCAAGCAGCGAATGGACATGGCGAGCTTGTTGCAGTAAGATCGTTTAGAGGTACCTTTATCATATCTGCATGTATATAAGAACCGTGGCATTTCTGGACATACCAGATGCAGTCTGTTTCCATCCAAAAATACCCTGCTCGGAGTATCTTCCTTGCAAACGCGAAACCATTCATATGTGGCCTGCAAGTTCCTGCATCCAGTTCCTCCAATAATCTGGCTGGTTCTCTTGCCTTGACACACTTTAATAATCCCAAATTCGGAATCCTCCTATACAGGATTCCTCCAATGGGAAAGATGTTGTTGGACAATCTCTAAAGGGTTTATTTTGGAGTAGCATTGGCAAGTTCTGGATATTCTCCTTTTGTCAGGTACTCTTTGATATCGTGGAACTAAGGTTTCTCGTCGGCTTCTTCCTCGACTTGAGCAAAATAAGCCGGATTGTCGTGAATCTTGATTTAGATAGGGTCAATAAGTCTATGTCGGTATGCTGGATCATAGATGAAAAATTGGCTAAAGCATCGGCGAACTCATTCTGCATTTTGAGAACATGCTGGAATTCTGTCTTTCTAAACCTTTTCCTCAACTCCTGTCCATGATACAGTTAAGGGAGTATTTTTGAATTCTTGGTTGCCCATTCTCCTCGAACCTGATGTATGAGTAAGTCCGATTCTCTGATCACCAATAGTAGTTGAATGTTCATGTCAATTGCCAGTTTGAGCCCTAGGATATAAGCTTCGTATTCGGTCATGTTGTTGGTGTATGAGAATCTGAGCTTGGCGGATACTAGGTAATGCTGACCGGTTTCATATACCAAGATTGCTCGTATACCAACTCCTTTGAAATTTGCGGCTCCGTCGAAAAACATCCTCCAACGGTCATATGATTCTCCAATATGTTCGCCTATGAAGGATACCTCTTCATCATGAAAATACGTATTTAGAGGTTTGTATTCTCCTCCTACAGGGTTCTCGGTGAGGTGATCTACTAGAGCTTTCCTTTTGACCGCCTTCTAGGTAACATAAACAATGTCAAACTCTCTTGATAGGATTTTTCGTTTGGCGAGCTTGCCGGTAGGCATGGGCTTCTGAAATATATATTTCAATGGGTCCATTTTAGATATGAGATAAGTTGTGTAAGCACAAAAGAAATGCCTCAAGTTTTGAGCTACCAAGGTCAGAGCACAGCAAGTGCGTTCTAATTAGGGGTGTACATAGGTCGGGTTGGTTCGGATTTTACAATTACCAAACCAAACCACATGTATCGGGTTATTAAATCTAAAGACCAAACCAAACCAATAAACTCGGGTTTTTCACTCTCGGGTTTTCTTGGATTTTTTCGGGTTATTCGGTTTTTTCGGGTTTTTTCCGGTAAAATCTCCCTAGAACAAAACATATAAATTGTGCTCAAAATATTTTTTTAATCCTAGTAAGATACAACTATACAAAGTATTTTTCAAGAATATAATACAAAATATGAGAAGTATCATGGCATTATCCTAAAATATTCAACGATAAAGACAATAAAATTATGTAATATAAATATTGCTAATTAAAAAGCTATAATAAAAATAAATATAATTTAAAAGTAATAAGTCATGATAAAATAAGTAGACTAATAAGGGAGTGTCAATCACATGACTAAACGCTAATAAAGAAAAAATAAAAATATGTTATGCATTTTTATCTAAATTATTGTAAAATAAAATATAAATATTCAATACATTCTCGTTCATAGTATTGAATTGAATGTCTTTTGTTAGCATTAATATTGATTTGATATAAGTTTAGGCTTTTGTTAGCATTATTTAGTTTACTAATGTTAATAGCTATAAAACTTATTGGAACATTCAAAAGTTCTAAATGCCAATCTTAAAAGATAAAATTATAAATTTTTATAAGAAATATTTATAAATTAAATCACAATAAGTATATTTATATATTAAATATATCTAATATTTTATATATGTAATGTCGGGTTGGTTTGGTTTCGGTTTGACTTTCTTTAGTCAAAACCAAACCAAACCAATTATGGTCGGGTTTTTTTCCCCACACCAAACCAAATCAAACCAAACCATAGTCGGGTTTTTTTCTCTATTTAATTCGGATTATCGGGTTGGTGCGGTTTGTTGGTTTCCTTTGTACACCCCTAGTTCTAATTAGGAATACTGAGCCTCGTACAGGGTAAACTTCTTGCTGAAGTAATAGATGGCTTGCTCCTTTCTTCCAGTTTCATCATGTTGTCCCAAAACACACACAAATGCTCCATCCAATAATGCGAGATAAAGTAATATGGGTCTCTCAGGTTTGGGTAAAAGTAAGACTGGCGATGTTGACAAGTATTCCTTAATTCTGTCAAAAGCCTTTTGATAATCATCAGTCCATTTAGTTGTAGCATCCCTCTTTAGCATCTTGAAAGTGGGTTCACAAATGATAGTGGACTGGGCTATGAAGTGACTGATATAGTTGAGTCTTCCTAGAAAACTCATCACGTGTTTCTTGCACTTTGGTGGTGGAAACTCTTGAATGGTTTTGACCTTTGACGGGTGTAGTTCTATTCCCCAGAAAGTCACAATGAAATCAAATAATTTTCCAGCGGGAACCCCAAATGCACACTTGGCGGGTTTGGTTTTGAGTTGTATCTCCTCAGTCTATTAAAGAATTTTCTCAAATCTCCCATGTGATTTGCAGCTTTCTTGGATTGATGATGATCTCCTCCACATATAACTCAATATCTTTATGTATCATGTCATTAAAGAGAGTGGTCATGGCCCTCATGTAGGTAGCACCGGCATTCTTTAAACTGAACCGCATCATATTGTGATAGTACATTCCCCACGGCGTGATGAATGCCGTTTTCTCTGCATCTTCTTCATCTATCCAAATCTGGCGGTATCTAGCAAAATAATCAATGAATGGCTGTAGCTCATGTTTGGCGCAGTTGTCAATCATTATGTGTAGATTTGGCAAAGGGAAATCGTCTTTGGGACTGGCCCGGTTGAGATCCCGATAGTCGACATATACTCTAACCTTCCCATCCTTATTTGGTACCGACACAATGTTGGCTAACCATGTCGGATACTGTACCACTTTAAGAACCCTGGACTTGACCTGCTTGGTAACCTCTTCTTTGATTTTCAAACTCATCTCTGGCTTGAACTTTCTGAGTTTCTGTTTGACCGGTGGGCATGCCGGATTTGTCGGCAATTTTTGAGCAACAATAGATGTGCTGAGACTGGTCATATCATCATACGACCAGCGAATATACCCTCATATTCTTTCAGAAACTCTGTATACTCTTCCTTTTTGGATGGTGACAGGTGTACGCTGATACGTGTTTCCTTGACATTTTCCGTGTCTCCCAAATTAATGACCTTAGTTTCATCTAAGTTGGACTTAGGCCTATTCTCAAAGTTCTTGAACTCTCTGACAATCTCTTCTGGTATTTCGTCCTCTGCTGAATCTATGCCCGTTTGTTGTATTGCCTCGTTGCAAGTTACAGTCATTGGTTCATCATCAAGATATGTAATAGTAATGCCGTGTAAAATAAAATAAATGATAGAGAAAGTAATAAAAACGAGATATAAAGATAAAATAGGAAAAAGGTTTTAATAAAATTCATAATTTTTTGAAACATCAAATCTCTTTTCAAAAGTAAAGACAGTGTGGGAAAGTAAAATTGACTAAAAAAATAAAATGCGATGCATAGTGTGTCGTTTAGCCTTGCTACCCTGAAGCTTTCCGAGCACTAGTGGTGCTAATTGACCAATTGGTGAGGCACTCTCCTTGATTCACATCTTGAATGGAAG
Source organism: Nicotiana noctiflora (assembly GCA_032618575.1). Taxonomy (NCBI): domain Eukaryota; kingdom Viridiplantae; phylum Streptophyta; class Magnoliopsida; order Solanales; family Solanaceae; genus Nicotiana; species Nicotiana noctiflora. Next base: position 71,533 of record JASVEL010008940.1, on the reverse strand, counting down.
GGCCTTCTTCCCCCTCCTCCTCGAAGATAACACAACAGTCCTTGTCATCCTCTAGAAATAGGTTCTTCATTGCTGCAAATGTTTTGTCTTCTTCTGATCCGTACATATCATCAGCTAGCTGAAAAGTCTGCTCCAAGTGAGGTAGAGGGTGCTTCAATGGGTAGTAGGGGCCGTGCCATGGTGGCGACCAGTTTTTGAACTCATTCTGGGTGTATTTATATCCCAAGCCAAAAGTAGTTCCATGTTCTTTCAATTTGATAGCTTTGGTGATGCCTTGGAGATTCTTGCCAAGTCCCTTTCCGGGTTCGTATCCGCTCCAATTCAGAATGCTCTCAATTTTGTTGTCCCACCACTTGTCTTTGTTTATGGCGTTGACTCGCTCCATATGATGATATGCTTCTCCACCTATCCTCCTTCTTCATCCGATCAATTGGATGGCTTGGCGACTGTATATGGGGTTGCTACTACCGCCATGGATGATTACTTTATGATGATTCCATTCAAATTTTACAGCCTGATCCAGAGTTGATGCCACAGCTCCAGTGGCATGGTTCCAGGGTCGTCCTAGTAAAAAATTGTAGGATACTGGTACGTCAATGACTTGTAACTCAAAATCGAACCAGGTGGGTCCTATCCGCAGGCATAGGCTAATTTCTCCAATGGTGGACCTTTGATATCCATCAAAAGCTTTGATGCTGATAGCTCCGTCTTTGATCTTGTGAAATCCCTTACCTATTGTCCTGAGAGTTACCAGTGGGAAAATGTTAAGGCTATATCCCCCATTGACTAGAATCCTGGTGATAAAGTGATCCTCGTATTACGCAGTGATGTGCAATGCTTTATTGTGACCGAGCCCTTCTGGCGGTAGTTCATCTTTGTGGAAAGTGATCTTGCGGCTTTCCAATACCTACCCCACCATGTTTGCCATTTCACCTCCTGTTATATTGCTAGGAATATATGTTTCACTCAATATTTTCATTAAGGCGTTTTTATGTTCCACGGAGCTTTGTAGAAGAGCCAGAATGGAAATTTGTGCTGGTGTCTTGTCTAGCTGTTTAGCGACTATGTACTTTTTGGCCTGTACCTTCTTCCGAAGGTCATCGGGTCCAGTTTTAACAGCTCGCCTGGAGGCCTATTTGCTAGACTCAGCTAAATGTTTTGGGCTGTATACCCTGCCTTTCCTGGTCATGCTTTGTGTGGAAATTTCTTCCCCGGTGAATGTCTTTCCCTTCCTTCTAGCCTCAGTGGTGTAATCCCATGGTATATAATTTTCCTTGAACGGGGTTATGTCCATCATGGAGACCGGCATTGGTACCCTAGGTAACATAGTAACTTCAAATGGCACAGGCGCCTTTGAGACCCCGAACTCAACTTCAATTGGTTTCGGTGCCTTATCAGAAAGTGCTTTAAACTCGAGCGGCACATACACATTTACCACATCGCCCTCGAAGGCTGAATCTGAACATCAATGGGATTGAGGATAACTGTTGGCTTTTTAGGTTCGTCCTTCCACTATCAGACCGATTGACCCTTTGGGCTCCCAATAGTCTTCAATCTCAATCACATGGATGCCTCCACCCTTTTGGTAGGACAGAGGGTTATCACGGACATTAGGAGCAGGCTCCTTTACTATAATGATCTTGTTGTCAATTAGATTCTAAATTTTGTCTTTAATCGAGCGACACTCGTCGCTGGTATGGCCTTTCCTCCCAGAATGGTATATGCAAGTCTTGTTCGGGTTGACCCATTGGGAAGGGTTATCTGGATTGACGGCTGGGATATGGGTAACGTAACCAATTGCTTTGAGTTTCTCATATAATTGGTTGATTGGTTCGGATATGGAAGTATATTGTCTAGGAGGTTTACGGTCACAGTTTTGTCTAGGTTGAGGAATGTTTTGGCAGGTAGGTGGTTATGGGTAGTGAGAAGGTTGTAAATTATATGATTGGTACACCGGTGCAGGTTGGGAATATCTTGGTAAAATTGTCTGATATATGGGTGGTGTAGGTGATTGGTAGGCGGATGGTGGAATCTGGTAAGTGGGTGATGGTCCTTGGTAGCTTAGGGTAGGTTGATATGTGAGTGCAGCTGAGGGATAGTTTTGGTATTTTAGAGGGGAGTTATTCCTTTGCGCAGCCATTACAGAATTCACTTCCTTTTTCTTTGACGAGCCACCAGACTGTAAGACCTTGTTGGCTGCTTGTAATGAATAATGACCATACCGTTTTTGATGCCTTCCACAATCCTTTCTCCCAACTTGATGATGTCTGAGAACGTTTGGCCTTCTATTAGCATCAAACTCTCATAATACTGCGGATCCTGAGCACGGATGAAAAACCTGGTCATTTGTTCTTCCTCTAAGGTCGGTCTGACTTTAGTAGCTTCTGACCTCCGACAAGTATCATACTCGTGAAAGGTCTTTGTAGGCTTCTTCTTGAGATTTTTTATATAGAACACATCTGGTGCATTTTAAGTGTTGAACCTAAGTCAATCCATAAAGTCAGATGCCATGTTCACCCAACTGGTCCATCTCTTCGCATCCTGGCTGATATACCAAGATAAAGCATCACCCTTCAAGCTCCTCATGAACAGCTTCATGCGGATCTTTTCGTCTCTTCCGACTCCTACCAACTTGTCACAAAACATTCTTAAGTAGACCCTAGGATCATCTATACCGTCAAACATCTCGAACTTAGGAGGTTTGTACCACTCCGGAAGCTCGACATTTGGCTGAATACAAAGATCTTCATAGTTCAAGCCTTCAACACCTTTATTACCTTCGAAACTTAGGAATCGGCTAGTCAACCTCTTGATCTCCGCAGCCAAATTGTAAATGAGGGAGTTCTCGTCATTTGACTCGACTGCACTGGAGATTGTCTTACTGTAATGCAGCATGGTGTCCATAAAGATTGGAGTGTTATGGTCTTTTGTAGTGTTTTGTGTTTTGAGAATATGTAGTGGAGCGTTAAGAGTGGATTGCATTGGAGGTTGTGGGATGTTTTGTGGTGGTGCGGGGTTCTGAGTGTTAATATCAGGGGCAGAAAGAGTGATTGACAGGCTTGCTATGTTTCTAACTTGGTCTAATTCCTCTCAAAATCTTAGCAAACTTTGCTCCAGATGAGCAGTAGTCTCCTTGGTGATTGTGGTGTTCTGAGAAGTTTCCTCAAGTTCCTTCCTAGCGCTTGTATCTCCCATTTTGCCTTTATTCCTATTTCTGGTAGGACTCGGGGGAGGAGGAGGTGGAGGACCCTTGGATCTTGTTGAGTATGCTGACGGTGCCAGAATTCACGAACTAACCTTTAAGGAGGGGAATAAAATAAAAGAAAAACAAAAGGCAAAAAGTTAGGGCGGATTCTGATAATATTGCGATATTAAACACATTGTGCGGAAATATAAATAACGCCCTAACTTGGGTGCCTCGTTGTGCCCGAGGTAGGCCTAGCAACAAATTGGTTTGGAGAACTTATGATACTAAATGCCTCATTTTATTGATAAAACAAGATGAGTCTTAAAACAACTGAATGATAAAGGATGTCATTAATGGCCAGTGGCCTTCTTACATTAAGATCATAAAAATAAAAGACCCTAATACTTGGTCCCAGAAGGACCTTCCTCAGATTCGGTACTCTTGATTCCCTCATACAACTACATCAACTCGCACGTTCCTAACAACAGATAAGCTCGAGCCAGATGCCCGCCTACACTTTCTTCAACATTCTGACAATCCTCAATTCTTTTTAAGAACTTCCCTTCCAACTCTACTTGGCCTCGCTCCAGATACCCCAAACGGGTATTGGCGTTGACAGCAAAATCCTTCCATTCGTTGATCAGTTTTTCTTGGGCTTCCTGTATTTCTCGATTTTTATTCTCACATGCTTTCGTCTTCTCGCGCAATTGATTGTATTTAACTTGCGCTTCAGTTTTGTTGTCAATGATCCTATGACCGTGGACGAATTCTAGATGACCCAAACCAATATGATCATCGTCTAACCAACCTGTGTAGTGCGACACACTCTCGACATGATACCTATCGGGTTTGATAGACTCCCTTCCTAAGAACAGCTTGCAACGCCGCATATGCTGAGTGTGACACCTGTGCGGGCTATCATCATCTTAAAAGTCAGCCTTGAAGTGACTCATTTTCTCTATCCTGAGTATGATTTGTTTTTTTCTAGCTTGTCTCATGGCCTAGAGTGGGACATAAGAATGAGTCCCCCTTAGACCAATGAGTATAAGGAATGGTGCATCTCGCGAACGGATGATAAATTCCTCGGTTTGAAACCACTCGAACATCCACTGAACTTGCTCTTCTTTTATATTCTCGAACAACTATACCCATCCACTGGCGTCCTCCGACTGAGCAAACATGTTGGGCATGAAGTTCATTCGCTTTGGGCGATGAAAAGCGATATGGTCATCCCAATCCCTGCAGATAATTTACTGTCCATAGTCGCCCTTCTGAAGGTGCTCTATGATCCAAAGTTGAAGTAGCAGATTACAACCCTCGAAATATGGATCCCCCCTCTGACACTTTCCTAAGCCTCGGTATATTTCCACGATAATCATAGGCACTATCCTGAAAGCTTGCCCATCGATTCCCTCCATTAGGGTCTTGGTCACCACGGCTAGTATGATGTGGATCCTAGCCTTCTAGATAGGGAATATTATCATACCCAAGAAGCAGAAGATGAACACAAATGCCCTTCTATGTATATGTCCCAAAGAAGTGAGAGCTAATTCATCCATGTTGGTGTGATAGGACTAGCTGTGGCCATATCTCCCATATAAGAAGTTGAAGGGTATGTATGAGTCCTTCAAGCAGGAAAGGTCGGGATTTTTCTTGAGTCCCATCATCCTGAGAAAGCCTCTACCTGTGTGATTCTCCAGCATAAGCAAACCCGTAGTCTCCCAAGGCATACCAACTAGGCCCCCTATCTCTTCTAGTAAAGGGGTCATTTCGAAATCCCCGAAGTGGAACAGTGACCGATCACCATACCAAAACAAAGTGGCAACCTTAATGATTTTGTTGTTGGGTTTCACTTCCAAAAGTGAGGGAAAGTTTTCTAAGTACTTGCAGACTAGAGTTCGTTCACTACCATGAAGATCCTCCCACCAGCTTAGCAACCTTGGGTGAATGTTAGATACCATACCGAATCTGGGGACCTCATGCCTCATTTCTGCAAAAGAAAAGGATTAGACCCTACCCCCGCCAGACTCGACTTTATTTAAATCAATAATTTGCATGACAAAGCACTTAAGTTCTCCAAATAAATGCACATAACGTGAAGGTGTCCGTTTGGGTCTCAAGGAAACCCGATGGACTTTGGTTTAGGCTATCATTAGGAGTCATTATGCGGACGACATAACTAACACGTCTAGGTTTGACCTTGATGCATGAACAATTTAATAGAATAAGGTTTCTACTTTTTAAGTGCTAGACAAGGTACCCTTGAGCGGACAACTTGATATTAACACGATAGGGATTCAAGAATTACTAAAGAAAAAAAAAAGAAATGCGTGGAAGCTAAAAGAAAATAAAGAAACGAATAAAAGACAAAAAATAAAGATAGATTGAATTCAAGAACGAGTTTCTTGAATTCAAGAAGTCTATTATTGAAGTTGAATCCTAACAACAACAATTAGCTAACAAAGAACAAATCGCCTTTGGTAGAAATTAAAAAACAAGAAATAGATTGTAAAACCCGACCCTTTAGAATAACAAGAACAACAATAAGCCTAAACTTATCACCTTTCTTGAATACCTAGAAGTGATCTAAGATTTCGAAAATGGTTTAATTCTTACCACCTCAAGTTGAGTCTTGAAGGTTGAAGAATAAATCCAAGACTAGCCATACAAGAGTGCAAGAAAAATATCACAAGTTTTTATTGATAATAATCTAAATAATCTCCCTAAAACAAAGAAGCTACCCCTTTATATAGAGGGTGATCACGAAATTATCCTTAAATATTAGGAAATAAAGTCCTAAACTACTTTGGACAACAAGTCCAACTAAAATAGGAAAAGGTAAAACTCTAGGAAACCAAAACCAAGTCAATCTTGGAAAGTAATTCTACCAATCTTAGGAAAAGGAAACTATTAACCTTAACTAACTAGGAAAGAAATAAATATGTCCTAACAAACTAGGAAAATTTAGGTGCCTAATTCAGGTGCCTTTATGGCTGGTGCTTGGACCCCAATCAACCTCCTCTTGGACTTGAACTTGGACCACGAAATGAGTGTAGCAGTTAGCTAAATCCTCTACATAATTTTGCAGATCTTGTTCCACTATTAGTGCCTTTTTGATCTCCCATTGAAGCCCAATAATGTTGTCTTGCTTCTCCTTAGCTCGAGACCTCGTGAATGGCCTTCTTGGAGCTTCTACAACTTTATCCTTGTCTATGAAGCTATCATTCCACTCCTCTTGAAAAGAATTCATTCTCGAATTTAAACCTACATCGAACAAGGATAAGTCAACAACATTAAAAGTAGAACTTACTTGAAACTCACCTGGAAGGTCCAATTTGTAAGCATTACCTCCAATTCGTTCAAGTACTTTAAATGGTCCATCTCCTCTGGGGTGCAATTTTGTATTCCTTTTCGAAGGAAATCTCTCCTTCCTCATATGAACCCAAACCAAATCACCAGGCTCAAAGATAACTCATTTTCGACCTTTATTCCTTCTTTTAGCTATTTTCTCATTCCTCCTCTCAATTGCAAGTTTCATATGCTCATCAATTGTCTTCATCAAACCAAATTTCTTTTTTTCCATTAAGACTAACTATCTCATTAGTTGGCAAGGGTAATAAGTCAAGGGGTGTAAGGGGTTAAAGCCATAAACAACTTAAAAATGAGAATAACCAGTAGATGAATGAACAGTTCGATTGTAAGCAAATTCTACCATAGGCAAGTGCTCCTCCCAAGAAGTTAACTTTCCTTTTAGAACAGATCTTAACATATTTCCTAAAGTTATATTTACTACATCAGTTTGCCTATCCGTTTGTAGAAGACACGAAGTAGAAAAACATAAATTTGTGCCCAATTTTCTCGAAAGCACATGCCAAAAGTGGCTAAGAACTTAGCATCCCTATCGCTAACAATAGTTCGAGGTATACCATACAATTTAACAACTTCTCTAACAAATAAATCAGCAACATGAGAAGCATCATTAGTCTTTAAACATGGAATAAAACAAGCCACTTTTGAGAACTTATCTACCACAAGAAAGATGTTATCCTTACCATACCTAGTTCTAGGCAGTGCTAGTACAAAGTCTATAGAAATATCAATACAAGGTGAAATAGGCACATGTAATGGCGTGTATAAACTATATGGCAACACATTAGATTTAGCTTGTTTGCATTCAAGGCATTGAGCACAAAAGTTTTCGACATCTTTTCTCATATTAGGCCAAAAGAAATTTTCAACAAGGATGTCAAGTGTTTTAGGCACACCGAAGTGCCCCATAAGTCCCCCACAATGTGCTTCCCTCACAAAAACTTCTCGCAAAGAACAATTAGGGACACAAAGATTATTCTCTTAAAAAAGAAACCCATCTTTCATATTATACTTCTCAAAAAGCCCATTTAAACATGCTGAAAATTCGACATTAAAATCAGAATCATCAACATATAATTCCTTAATATGATCAAATGTTACTACCCATATCCATAAGTTAGTTAACACAAATCCAAGAAGGAATTATCCTTGAGATGATAAGAAGTTAATCTGATTGATCTTAAGTGATACAAGGGTGCATAAGGGTGATTAACAAGTATTAGAAGTTAAATGAATCAAGGATGTTGTAACTCGTACTTTTCGGTAAACTCATAGATGCTTAATATACTTAGGAGGTCATATTTTAAGGTATTTTAATCATATAATACCCGTATGATAAGTCTTGAAGTCAAACGAGTTATGAAACAAAAGTGACAAAAGTTGTTGCAACTTAGGTTCATAGTTTTACTTAAACTTTAGGTCAAATGTTATTAAGATTTTATCCCCATATACTTGGAATTACGGGGTGGTCTACCCACCAAATTGAATATCTATGAGTCTAATTTCCAACACATTAATCCGTTTATCAAAACGACATTGGAATAGAGAGATATAGACATTTTCGTGAGACTGCACAAGCTGCTAGGTGACAAGTAGGTGGGTCGGCTACTTGGTTAAATGACGGCCCAAAAGAGGCAATTTCGGGTCAGAAAAGGAGCCCATTAAAAGGCTTATCTTCTGAAATATATCCCTCATTATATTTTACAAATAACCAGACCTAAAACCCTGCAAACTTCCTCCCAAAAATTATGCACAAACCCTAATTGATTTTCCTTCTCTTTCAAGTTCAAATTGGGGGTAAACACTAGAGTTTGAAGAACCAAGATAAAGGCTGAGTTATCCAACAAGTAAGGTGAGTTTACTGCTATATTTCATACATTTATTCTGCTGTGAATTTATGGTAATTCGTTATATACACATAAGAACTCACGGGACGGTGATCGGAAGCCGTGAGTTCAAGTTATTCACTTGTTCCGGACTGTTTTGTGGACTGTTTTGTGTTGCTGTTGGGCTGCGTTTTTAATTACTTTTTTGTGGAGTTTTGGAGGAGGCAGGGTGTGGAGAAACACAATATATATGTTGGGTTGTGGTCTGCTAGTTCTTCATAATATTTTTGGGTCGTTTGATACGACTATAGTGGCCGTCGTATGTATGATGTGATTCGGTTGTGTGTGGACTATTTTGGGAGGCTCAATATGTTTATTATTGATGTTGTTTAGGCTGTTTGGTTCTTGTTTTAAATGGTGTGAAGTCATATATATAGGGGAGGTGCTGTCCGTTTCATCACAAAATAGGTTGTGGTTGGTACATAATAGTTGCGACGCTTAAACGTTAACGATAGTGTCATTTCTCCTATTGTAGACTAATGAGTCATGACGTTTGCATAGCTTGAGATTGTGGTAGTATATACAAGGTATGTGAGGCTATCCCTTTCATTCTTTTGCATGACTCCGATTGTACATAATGTAATGAACGAGCTTCCAAAGATATTCTATTCTTAGAAGCTAAGCAGTACTTACATTGTTTCGTCTCTTATGGAACGATTGATGTTGATGTTGCTTCTCTTATTCTTATGTTATCAATCTTGTTGGTACTTCCTGATTCCTATAAGGTTCATAGTGAAGAGTTAGTCCTAATAAGGTGTACATAGGATACCGACCTTACGTCACTCCGAAAGGTCTACAAGGTGTTTCCATGAGTCGAGCATGCATTATATATATGTATCTATTTTACTCTACCGAGCCGCTCTATAGTCGGCCGGGTACGGCACCTATTGTGCAACCACTGATCAGTTGAGTTTTACCGAGCTCCACGTGGCCGGGTACGATTCTACCGAGCCCTATAATGGCTGGGTACGTTTTTATCAAGCCTATTATGGCCGGGTAGGATATGATGATGATGATGCCCACAGAGGCGTATGTTTTAAAAGATTATGTATTTATACATATGTATCATGCATTTCATGTCAGTAGCCCTCAGAGCTACTCAGATGTTACAGGTTGTATATTCTCTATCCCTGCTTACATTACTGTTCGTATTTATGGTTCTCTTCCTTACATACTCAGTACTTTATTCGTAATGTCGTCCTTTTATTTGTGGACGCTGCATGTCGTGTTGCATGTCCTGATAGACACGAAGGTGCAGCTCCCCCATCACAGTAGGTTGTCCAGTTCAGCGGTGCTTGGCGAGATCCCTTCTTCGGACTTGCCTTGGTCTTGGTATGCATTTTTATTATAGACATTATGGGTATGTCGGGGCCCTGTTCCGGCTATGTTGCAGCACTTATGTTCCTTTAGAGGCTCATAGACAAGTGTCGACTAATGTATAGTTTTGTATGCCTTGTCGGCTAGTTTTTGTTGTATAGTCTTTCATTTTAGCGTGGTAGCTTGTAACATATGTATATAGTTTCTTGATTGTCTGGTCATCCCATGTTATGTAGGTTCATGGAATCATATTTTATTGTTGGTTGTCCATGATCCATGTCTACCATTTATATTGGTCTCGTCAGCCCTAAAATATAATAAAGAAGGTTAGATAAAATGTACGTTGGTGCTCACAAAGTATGGTCGGGTGCTAGTCATGGTCCTCCAGTTTGGGTTGTGACATCAAATCCCATCAATTTAGAAGTAAGAGTAGAAACAAGAGCGTACCTTATTGAAAGCGCATCAACAACTATTTTGTCTTTACCTTGCTTGTAGTTAATCACATAAGGAAATGTCTCAATGAATTCAACCCATTTGGCATGTCTTCTACTCAATTTCTCTTGGCTTTCCAAGTACCTTAAGGACTCATGGCCAGTTTTTTTCACAAACTCCTTTGGCCACAAATAATGCTGCCATGTAGCAAGAGCCCTTACCAAGGCATACAATTCTTTATCATAAGTAGAATAATTCAATGCAGCCCCATTCAACTTCTCACTAAAATAAGCGATTGGTTTCGAATCTTGCATTAAAACAGCCCCAATACCTCTACCAGATGCATCACATTCAATTTCAAAAGACTTATTAAAATTGGGTAATTGTAACAAGGGAGCAGAACACAATTTATCCATTAAAATATTAAATGCAAGCTCTTGTTATTTTCCCTAATTAAAGACCTTATCCTTCTTAATGACTTCAGTTAAAGGTGCAGCAATTGAACTAAAATCTCTAACAAATCTCCTATAAAAGATAGCAAGTCCATGCAAACTTCTAACTTCAGTAATGCTATTAGGTGTATGCCAATCTTTAATTGCTTTGATTTTATCTTCATCTACTTCAACACCTCTAGAACTCACAACAAAACCCATAAAAACTACCTTATCTACACAAAACATGCACTTGGATAGATTTGCATACAATTGTTGCTCCCTAAGCACATTACAAACTTGTTTCAAATGTTCGACATGTTCTTCTAAAGATTTAGAAAAGATCAGAATATCATCTAAATAAACGACTATAAATTTTCCATGAAAATCCTTAAAGATATGGTTCATTAACCTCATGAATGTACTAGGTGCATTAGTTAACCCGAACGGCATTACTAACCATTCATACAATCTATATTTAGTTTTAAAGGCAGTTTTCCACTCATCTCCAGGATTTATTCTAATTTTGTGATATCCACTCTTCAAATCAATTTTAGAGAATATATGTGAACCATGCAACTGGTGAAGCATATCATCTAAACGAGGGATAGGATTGCGATACTTTACTATTATTTTATTGATAGCGCGACAGTCCACACATATCCTCCAAGTGCCATCCTTCATTGGCACCAAAAGTAAGGGTACAGAACATGGACTCATACTTTTTCTAACCAATCCCTTATCAAGCAGCTCTTCTACTTTTCTTTGCAATTCCTTTATTTCTTCAGAATTGCTCCTATAAGCAGCCTATTATGAATTTGTGATCCGGGCACAAAGTCAATTTGATGCTCTATTCCCCTTAACGGTGGTAAACCTTTAGGAAGATCCTCAGGGAAAATATCTTCAAAATCCTGCAAAAGGTTAGAAGTAACACTAGGAATATAGGATATTAATGAATCATTATTAAGCAGAACTTCCTTATAAGTGAGCAAGACAATAGGCATCCCCTCCTTTTTCGCAATTAAACACTTTTTGGCTTTTGCAAGGCTCATTTTTTTTCAATCTTAGCCTTCTTCCTCTCACCAATGCTTTCTTTTTTTATCACTCTTCCACACCTTTTCTTTCCTCTCATTGCTGCCCTCTCTTTTCTCAGACCTCACTTCAAATTTACCTTTTTTTTCTTTCCCTTTAGTCTCTTGTTTTGATCCCTCCCCATGTTTCCCCATTGATTCTTTCATCGTTTTTTGATCTTCATACACTTGGGAAGGAGTTAAAGGTGCAAGAATGTATTTCTTGCCATTATGCTCAAGAGAATATCTATTTTTCCTCCCATCATGAAAAAAACTCTTATCATACTGCCATGGGCGTCCTAACAAGATATGACAAGCTTGCATGGGTACTATATAACATAGAACTTCATCAGCATACCTTCCAATCTTAAAAGAGACCATGCATTGTTTATTTACCCTAACCTCTCCACTATCATTAAACCATTGCAACTTATAAGGTCTAGGGTGCTTCGTCCATTCCAACCCTATCCTTTCCACCAAATATGCACTCACAACAATAGCACAACTCCCATTATCAACTATCATATATCAAATTTTATCAATAATCCCACACCAGGTATGGAATATATTTTCCCTTTGTTCTTCATTAGAGTGCCCCAGATTAATATGCATAAGACTCCTAACCATAAAATTCAACCCACTATCCATGTACTCCATCTCTTCTCCTTCTTCATTCTTTTCAAAGTTTTCTTCTTGTTCTTCACCTGGTTCACTATTTTCGCTCTCATGTTCCCCATCCTCTTTGATTAGGACGTTTATCTACTTGGGCATTCATAAGCATTGTGCCCTCTCCCTTGACACTTGAGACATTGAATAGAAGAAGTAGAAGTAAAAGTCTTAGGCATAAAAGGCTTACCCCCATCCTTGGATTCCAATTTGCTCTTTCCCTTGTATTCATGTAATTTAGGAGTAGATGTCTCCTTAGATTTTAGCCATTGCTTCTTTTGAATAGTATTTGGCCGGCTTCTCCATGAGTTAGATTGTTGTCTCTTTTTGTTTTGTCTTTCTATCGTTACAGCTAGTTCAACTAGCTCATCTAAAGTTATATATTGTTGCAATTTGACTACATCAGCTATATCCCTGTTTAGACCATTCAAAAACCTAGCCATTGTAGCCTTCTCTTCCTCCAAACAATTAGCTTGGATTATATCCATATCCATAGCCTTAAAGTAATCATCTATAGACAAGGACCCTTGCCTCAAAGTTTGAAGACGTTGTTGAAGATCTCTTTGAAAGTGTGATGGTACAAATCTCTTCCTCATTACTCTCTTCATCTCAGCCCACGTAGCAACGAGTGCTTGTACTTCTTGCAATTTATCCCTAGAAAGTTTTTTCCACCAGATTGCTGCGTAGTCAAAAAACTCAAAAGCAGCAAGCTTAACCTTTTTGCCCTCCGAATAGTTGTGGCAGTGAAAGATGGCTTCCACTTTTCTCTCCCGATCAAGGTACAAGTCTGGATACCTTGTTCCCTAGAAATATGGCATCGTTATTTTTATACTATTTATATTATCATCTTCAAATCGTCCACTTTGTCTCCTTCTATCTCTTCATACCCGATCAAAATCAATATCATCATTAAAATCATCGATTGGGTTTTCTTGATTTTCAATGGCGGTGGGTATATTTCTCCTAGCTTGGGGTCTTGCATGATTTCCCCTCCTAAGTTAAGCTATTGTAATATTTTGCTCCGCAATGGTGTCACTCATCTCTTGGAATTGCAAATTACACCTTTCAAATTGTTGATGCACAACTTTCAAGGTGAAATCATTCTTTCCTTTAATTTCGGCTTCTTGAAGAATTCTTTGTTTATCATCACTACTAGTATGAGACATCTTGAACAAAGCAATATATATCTCTCTCTTTTGTTGTCCCCTTTTTCACTCAATGCAACCCTTAGTCGTTAATCTTTAGATTTATTAATAAACCTTACTAGTTAACACGATAAGGATTCAAGAATCTAAAGAAAAAATAAGAAATGTGCGGAAGCTAAAAGAAAATAAAGAAACGAAGAAAAGACAAAAATTAAAGATAGATTGAACTCAAGAAAGTGTTTCTTGAAATCAAGAAGTCTATTCTTGAAGTTGAATCATAACAACAACAATTAGCTAACAAAGAACTAATCGTCTTTGGTAGAAATTAAAAACAAGAAATAGATTGTGAAACCCGACCCTTAGAATAACAAGAACAACAATAATCCTAAAATTATAACCTTTCTTGAATACCTAGAAGTGATCTAAGATTTTGAAAAGCATTTAATTCTTACCACCTCAAGTTGAGTCTTTAAGGTTGAAGAATAAATCCAAGAGTAGCCACGCAAGAGTGCAAAAAAAAATCTCATATTGATAATAATCTGAATTATCTTTCTAAAAACAAAGAAGATACCCCTTGATATAGAGGGTGATCACGAAATTATCCTTAAATATTAGGAAATAAAATCATAAACTACTTTGGACAACAAGTCCAACTAAAATAGGAAAAAGGTAAAACTCTAGGAAATCAAAACCAAGTCAATCTTAGAAAGTAATTCTACCAATCTTAGGAAAAGGAAACTATTAACCTTAACTAACTTGGAAAGCAATAAATATGTCCTAACAAACTAGGAAAATTTAGGTGCCTAATTCAGGTGCCTTTATGGCTGGTGCTTGGACCTTAATCAACCTCCTCTTGGACTTGGACTTGGACCACAAAATGAGTGTAGCACTTAGCTAAATCCTGTACATAAGTTTGTAGATATTGTTCCACCAGTAGTGCCTTCTTGATCTCCCATTGAAGCCCAATAATCTTGTCTTGCTTCTCCTTAGCGTGAGACCTCGTGAATGGCCTTCTTGGAGCTTCTACAACTTTATCCTTCTCTATGAAGCTATCACAACTAAAGAGGGAAAGGCGCGGAACCGTCGACTACACTATTGATCGACTGGTTTTACCGCAAATATGCCTTTGCCACATTTCGGGGGTTTATAATATTGGAAGGGCGCAACTACTCATTAGAAGCATTGCTATAGGATTTGTTTTGGCACAAATGGAATATGATGTTGATGAATGCAGTTACAATAATGAGGCAAATAGCATGTATTTTCACGTTCATAAAGATTACAATAGATAATCGAAAATTAAAATGGAATTGAAATAATAAAGCAGTAAAAGAATAAATTAAAAGGAAAGAAAAATATGAAGAGCGAAGTTAGTAATTGCAATGAAATAATCAAGAACAGGAAATAAATGTGATTAAGTAAGCAATAAAGTCACAAAATCAAGTAATGGTAAAAGCCTAAAAGAATTCCCCAACCGAGTCACCATGCTATAGACGCCCTTTTTTTTGCCCCCTAAAAGGCGGAATCAGATTTTACGACA
The DNA here is from genome assembly GCA_032618575.1 of Nicotiana noctiflora. Lineage (NCBI taxonomy): Eukaryota > Viridiplantae > Streptophyta > Magnoliopsida > Solanales > Solanaceae > Nicotiana > Nicotiana noctiflora. The sequence goes on along the minus strand of JASVEL010008940.1, from coordinate 56,490 downwards.
TTACGGACAAAATAACTCCGGTTCCCTTTGGAGGAACTGGGTTATGGAGTTTGAAGAGTTTCCACCTAATGATGATAGTGCATTAGGACACCTTTTAGAGAAAAGAAAGGATTCAAAGGAAAAACTAGAGTTCGAGTAAGGGCTTGAGATTATATCGAGGGGAAAGTGTTAGGCACCCCTCAAGATCCACTAGTGTGGTTCTCGGTATTGCTTAGTTGTGACTTTAAGAAGAGTAAGAGTAAACAAACAAGGTTTACACATAGGGAATACAAATAAGTTGAATGTTTTAAAAGAAAAGCGAGAAAAGACATAAGTGGTTTCAAAAAGAAAACATATTTTTTTAAACATCATATCACATAAATAAAAAGGAAGGGTCCTAAGTATAAATATCATATGGATCACGTCGGTGCAATATCCAGCAAGTCACTCCCGCACGAGATATTAGCGCACCATTATCATCATCTCCATATTATACCCTTCCAACCCATTAAGGTATTTAAGCGCGATTGGTTTCGTTTCCTTATTGCATGCTAGTACCTGTCCTAACCTATGAATCCCAGGCTATTTAGGCCATCTTATCCTAAAGGGAAAGGAAAAGGTTTAGAGGCATATATGGAGTTTAAAGGTAAAAATGCTAAGGCGTTAGTAAAAAAGAATAGCACATAAAGGGGAATAAACGAGCATACAAAGCTGCACATAAAATCCCTTAAGCCATACAGCAAGTAGTTTAGCATGACTTCCAATTACTGATTTGGTCTTAAGACTAAAACTGATAATGGACAGATTAGTTAAACACATAGAGTTGGATAAAAAGTCTGTATTAGGCAAGGCGGATCCAATTCTTAGAAATTGAAATATTTTAAACTAACTATTGATTAAGAACCTAATGCATAAGAGTTTGGAACAACATATTGAAAATTACACAAGTTCAGATGCAGCCCCATTCAACTTCTCACTAAAATAAGCGATTGGTTTCGAATCTTGCATTAAAACAGCCCCAATACCTCTACCAGATGCATCACATTCAATTTCAAAAGACTTATTAAAATTGGGTAATTGTAACAAGGGAGCAGAACACAATTTATCCATTAAAATATTAAATGCAAGCTCTTGTTATTTTCCCTAATTAAAGACCTTATCCTTCTTAATGACTTCAGTTAAAGGTGCAGCAATTGAACTAAAATCTCTAACAAATCTCCTATAAAAGATAGCAAGTCCATGCAAACTTCTAACTTCAGTAATGCTATTAGGTGTATGCCAATCTTTAATTGCTTTGATTTTATCTTCATCTACTTCAACACCTCTAGAACTCACAACAAAACCCATAAAAACTACCTTATCTACACAAAACATGCACTTGGATAGATTTGCATACAATTGTTGCTCCCTAAGCACATTACAAACTTGTTTCAAATGTTCGACATGTTCTTCTAAAGATTTAGAAAAGATCAGAATATCATCTAAATAAACGACTATAAATTTTCCATGAAAATCCTTAAAGATATGGTTCATTAACCTCATGAATGTACTAGGTGCATTAGTTAACCCGAACGGCATTACTAACCATTCATACAATCTATATTTAGTTTTAAAGGCAGTTTTCCACTCATCTCCAGGATTTATTCTAATTTTGTGATATCCACTCTTCAAATCAATTTTAGAGAATATATGTGAACCATGCAACTGGTGAAGCATATCATCTAAACGAGGGATAGGATTGCGATACTTTACTATTATTTTATTGATAGCGCGACAGTCCACACATATCCTCCAAGTGCCATCCTTCATTGGCACCAAAAGTAAGGGTACAGAACATGGACTCATACTTTTTCTAACCAATCCCTTATCAAGCAGCTCTTCTACTTTTCTTTGCAATTCCTTTATTTCTTCAGAATTGCTCCTATAAGCAGCCTATTATGAATTTGTGATCCGGGCACAAAGTCAATTTGATGCTCTATTCCCCTTAACGGTGGTAAACCTTTAGGAAGATCCTCAGGGAAAATATCTTCAAAATCCTGCAAAAGGTTAGAAGTAACACTAGGAATATAGGATATTAATGAATCATTATTAAGCAGAACTTCCTTATAAGTGAGCAAGACAATAGGCATCCCCTCCTTTTTCGCAATTAAACACTTTTTGGCTTTTGCAAGGCTCATTTTTTTTCAATCTTAGCCTTCTTCCTCTCACCAATGCTTTCTTTTTTTATCACTCTTCCACACCTTTTCTTTCCTCTCATTGCTGCCCTCTCTTTTCTCAGACCTCACTTCAAATTTACCTTTTTTTTCTTTCCCTTTAGTCTCTTGTTTTGATCCCTCCCCATGTTTCCCCATTGATTCTTTCATCGTTTTTTGATCTTCATACACTTGGGAAGGAGTTAAAGGTGCAAGAATGTATTTCTTGCCATTATGCTCAAGAGAATATCTATTTTTCCTCCCATCATGAAAAAAACTCTTATCATACTGCCATGGGCGTCCTAACAAGATATGACAAGCTTGCATGGGTACTATATAACATAGAACTTCATCAGCATACCTTCCAATCTTAAAAGAGACCATGCATTGTTTATTTACCCTAACCTCTCCACTATCATTAAACCATTGCAACTTATAAGGTCTAGGGTGCTTCGTCCATTCCAACCCTATCCTTTCCACCAAATATGCACTCACAACAATAGCACAACTCCCATTATCAACTATCATATATCAAATTTTATCAATAATCCCACACCAGGTATGGAATATATTTTCCCTTTGTTCTTCATTAGAGTGCCCCAGATTAATATGCATAAGACTCCTAACCATAAAATTCAACCCACTATCCATGTACTCCATCTCTTCTCCTTCTTCATTCTCTTCAAAGTTTTCTTCTTGTTCTTCACCTGGTTCACTATTTTCGCTCTCATGTTCCCCATCCTCTTTGATTAGGATGTTTATCTACTTGGGCATTCATAAGCATTGTGCCCTCTCCCTTGACACTTGAGACATTGAATAGAAGAAGTAGAAGTAAAAGTCTTAGGCATAAAAGGCTTACCCCCATCCTTGGATTCCAATTTGCTCTTTCCCTTGTATTCATGTAATTTAGGAGTAGATGTCTCCTTAGATTTTAGCCATTGCTTCTTTTGAATAGTATTTGGCCGGCTTCTCCATGAGTTAGATTGCTGTCTCTTTTTGTTTTGTCTTTCTATCGTTACAGCTAGTTCAACTAGCTCATCTAAAGTTATATATTGTTGCAATTTGACTACATCAGCTATATCCCTGTTTAGACCATTCAAAAACCTAGCCATTGTAGCCTTCTCTTCCTCCAAACAATTAGCTTGGATTATATCCATATCCATAGCCTTAAAGTAATCATCTATAGACAAGGACCCTTGCCTCAAAGTTTGAAGACGTTGTTGAAGATCTCTTTGAAAGTGTGATGGTACAAATCTCTTCCTCATTACTCTCTTCATCTCAGCCCACGTAGCAACGAGTGCTTGTACTTCTTGCAATTTATCCCTAGAAAGTTTTTTCCACCAGATTGCTGCGTAGTCAAAAAACTCAAAAGCAGCAAGCTTAACCTTTTTGCCCTCCGAATAGTTGTGGCAGTGAAAGATGGCTTCCACTTTTCTCTCCCGATCAAGGTACAAGTCTGGATACCTTGTTCCCTAGAAATATGGCATCGTTATTTTTATACTATTTATATTATCATCTTCAAATCGTCCACTTTGTCTCCTTCTATCTCTTCATACCCGATCAAAATCAATATCATCATTAAAATCATCGATTGGGTTTTCTTGATTTTCAATGGCGGTGGGTATATTTCTCCTAGCTTGGGGTCTTGCATGATTTCCCCTCCTAAGTTAAGCTATTGTAATATTTTGCTCCGCAATGGTGTCACTCATCTCTTGGAATTGCAAATTACACCTTTCAAATTGTTGATGCACAACTTTCAAGGTGAAATCATTCTTTCCTTTAATTTCGGCTTCTTGAAGAATTCTTTGTTTATCATCACTACTAGTATGAGACATCTTGAACAAAGCAATATATATCTCTCTCTTTTGTTGTCCCCTTTTTCACTCAATGCAACCCTTAGTCGTTAATCTTTAGATTTATTAATAAACCTTACTAGTTAACACGATAAGGATTCAAGTATCTAAAGAAAAAATAAGAAATGTGCGGAAGCTAAAAGAAAATAAAGAAACGAAGAAAAGACAAAAATTAAAGATAGATTGAACTCAAGAAAGTGTTTCTTGAAATCAAGAAGTCTATTCTTGAAGTTGAATCATAACAACAACAATTAGCTAACAAAGAACTAATCGTCTTTGGTAGAAATTAAAAACAAGAAATAGATTGTGAAACCCGACCCTTAGAATAACAAGAACAACAATAATCCTAAAATTATAACCTTTCTTGAATACCTAGAAGTGATCTAAGATTTTGAAAAGCATTTAATTCTTACCACCTCAAGTTGAGTCTTTAAGGTTGAAGAATAAATCCAAGAGTAGCCACGCAAGAGTGCAAAAAAAAATCTCATATTGATAATAATCTGAATTATCTTTCTAAAAACAAAGAAGATACCCCTTGATATAGAGGGTGATCACGAAATTATCCTTAAATATTAGGAAATAAAATCATAAACTACTTTGGACAACAAGTCCAACTAAAATAGGAAAAAGGTAAAACTCTAGGAAATCAAAACCAAGTCAATCTTAGAAAGTAATTCTACCAATCTTAGGAAAAGGAAACTATTAACCTTAACTAACTTGGAAAGCAATAAATATGTCCTAACAAACTAGGAAAATTTAGGTGCCTAATTCAGGTGCCTTTATGGCTGGTGCTTGGACTTTAATCAACCTCCTCTTGGACTTGGACTTGGACCACAAAATGAGTGTAGCACTTAGCTAAATCCTGTACATAAGTTTGTAGATATTGTTCCACCATTAGTGCCTTCTTGATCTCCCATTGAAGCCCAATAATCTTGTCTTGCTTCTCCTTAGCGTGAGACCTCGTGAATGGCCTTCTTGGAGCTTCTACAACTTTATCCTTCTCTATGAAGCTATCACAACTAAAGAGGGAAAGGCGCGGAACCGTCGACTACACTATTGATCGACTGGTTTTACCGCAAATATGCCTTTGCCACATTTCGGGGGTTTATAATATTGGAAGGGCGCAACTACTCATTAGAAGCATTGCTATAGGATTTGTTTTGGCACAAATGGAATATGATGTTGATGAATGCAGTTACAATAATGAGGCAAATAGCATGTATTTTCACGTTCATAAAGATTACAATAGATAATCGAAAATTAAAATGGAATTGAAATAATAAAGCAGTAAAAGAATAAATTAAAAGGAAAGAAAAATATGAAGAGCGAAGTTAGTAATTGCAATGAAATAATCAAGAACAGGAAATAAATGTGATTAAGTAAGCAATAAAGTCACAAAATCAAGTAATGGTAAAAGCCTAAAAGAATTCCCCAGTCGAGTCACCATGCTATAGACGCCCCTTTTTTTGCCCCCTAAAAGGCGGAATCAGATTTTACGACATTACGGACAAAATAACTCTGGTTCCCTTTGGAGGAACTGGGTTATGGAGTTTGAAGAGTTTCCACCTAATGATGATAGTGCATTAGGACACCTTTTAGAGAAAAGAAAGGATTCAAAGGAAAAACTAGAGTTCGAGTAAGGGCTTGAGATTATATCGAGGGGAAAGTGTTAGGCACCCCTCAAGATCCACTAGTGTGGTTCTCGGTATTGCTTAGTTGTGACTTTAAGAAGAGTAAGAGTAAACAAACAAGGTTTACACATAGGGAATACAAATAAGTTGAATGTTTTAAAAGAAAAGCGAGAAAAGACATAAGTGGTTTCAAAAAGAAAACATATTTTTTTAAACATCATATCACATAAATAAAAAGGAAGGGTCCTAAGTATAAATATCATATGGATCACGTCGGTGCAATATCCAGCAAGTCACTCCCGCACGAGATATTAGCGCACCATTATCATCATCTCCATATTATACCCTTCCAACCCATTAAGGTATTTAAGCGCGATTGGTTTCGTTTCCTTATTGCATGCTAGTACCTGTCCTAACCTATGAATCCCAGGCTATTTAGGCCATCTTATCCTAAAGGGAAAGGAAAAGGTTTAGAGGCATATATGGAGTTTAAAGGTAAAAATGCTAAGGCGTTAGTAAAAAAGAATAGCACATAAAGGGGAATAAACGAGCATACAAAGCTGCACATAAAATCCCTTAAGCCATACAGCAAGTAGTTTAGCATGACTTCCAATTACTGATTTGGTCTTAAGACTAAAACTGATAATGGACAGATTAGTTAAACACATAGAGTTGGATAAAAAGTCTGTATTAGGCAAGGCGGATCCAATTCTTAGAAATTGAAATATTTTAAACTAACTATTGATTAAGAACCTAATGCATAAGAGTTTGGAACAACATATTGAAAATTACACAAGTTCAGAGATGGCTTTGAAAATCAGCATAATTGTTTAAGTAAAATACAGTAGAGTTGTAAAGAAAAGTTCAGAAAGTGAAAAGACTTTGAAAGTAAGGATGAGTTAAAGACTGTTTTGAAATTGTAGTTTCATGAGATGAATAAAATTCAGGCAAAAAGTTGAAAACTGTTTCAGAAGATGCAGGTTTAGAAAATTTAAGAGCATTGCAGATCGGTAAGAGTTTGAAATATACAAATTTGGACGAGTTTGCTGAAAACACAGAATCTAATTGCTAGATTATTGCTTATACAGATTTAGGCGAGTTTAATAACCTATAGGCAGGTTATCTATACCTTGATTATAAGACTTGTTGCGATTATTAAACTGGTACGAAATGAGCATTTGATTATCCTAAGTTTGCGAAGAATTTATGTATGTCCTATAGGCATGATTTCTACATGCAACTAATTGTTTGGTTATTAGGTCTTATAGGCAGGATTTCTAATTATTGAGCATGTTTGAACATTAAACATTATAGACATGATTTCTAAATGATTGGGTCAAGAAATATTAAACCTATAGAAATGGTACCTAGGTGATTTAAAGCATTGAACCTATAGGCATGGTATCTAGGTGACTAAATTATGACATTAGATCCTATAGGCATTGGATCTATCCTTAATTACATGCAATAAAGTAAACCCCTCCAACACCCTTTACTAATATCTCCCCGAGTTTCTTTTTTACAAAATTATTACTGAAAATAAAGTAAATAATAGAAAATACATTACATCCTATAGCTAGATCCGACCAGCCTAATTCAATCTTGATATCCAATAGCATGTGTTTCACCAAATTTGGGTTCCAGGTTCCAAGGCTTCTCTTAGAGTGTTTCAAAGTTCCAAGGCTTTCAGGAAGCCCAGTCAATGCTTACACACTAGAGATTAAATTGAATAGTGCAATGTGTGAAATTACCAGCCCTTAGGCATCCAAGTTTAGAGGGAGCTCCAAGGTCCCTAAGAATGGCTTACCACAGAGGGATGGGGTATGACTTAAAGAACTAAGAATAAGTGTAAAGTGATGGGATTGGAGGAAAGCCAAAGAAAAGGATGGTTATGCCCAGCCATGAGTGGGACTCACACACCCCTGACCCTTTACATGGTTTAAACAGATAAAGAGAAGACTTTAGAAGTCAGACGGGGGCCTGAGTGGTGATTTTACGACACTTCCAGACCCTAGTCAAGGCTCACCACATAAAAGGGGGTTAAGGGAATGGAACTCAGTTGAGTAAAGGTTCAAAAGCCAGGTCCTATGTCATGGATAGCAATAAGGTGCTACCCCCAGCCTAGGACAAATACTCATACATAAAGGGGTATGGGGGGGGGGGGTTAAAGGGAATAGGATCACATGAGAACATTCATATAAACATCAAGGGAGGATAAGAAAACCATAACAACTCTTAAAGATGCAGAAGCATTAGGAAAGAGCATAAAATCCTAATGTACAGTTGCATGATGCAAGAAAACTAAACATGCAGTGTGAGGTTATGCAAAGGGAGAAGTGAACACATAGTTTTCGAGAATGGTTTATAAATCATAGAGACATACCAGTTGCAAACTCAAACAGCATAATAAAGATGGAAATCAACCAGAGAATTTACTCGAGCTTCAGCAAATATTTGAGAAAAACAAGCAGTGTTTTAGAGTGTGTGTGTGTGTGTGTGTTGAAATCTAATTGTTCGTATGTCTAAAGAAGAAGAGTAGGGTATTTATAGTTTGAAACACGCAGGGAATAAGGCATGGAATTAACTCAGTGTCGATCATAATCAATTAGGAGAAGGGAACCCCTTTAACCAAAGAGTTCGAACTAGAAAATTAAGGGCATAGTTTTATTTAAAGAAAGAAAATCAAGTATCATATTATGAAATAAAGGGTGAATACAGAAGAGAAGTTTTAAAAATACTCGGTTTAGGTAAATAAGGTAACAATAAAATTAATAATCACATAGTAAATTAAGGAATTCAAGATTCGAACTTAATAATGAATTAAGTCGGAAAATAGGTCCAAATTAGTCAAGAAAAAATCAAATAAGATTACATAATGGAGGTCTGAAATCAATCCCCAAAAATTAGGGTTAGTTTGAGGGAAAAACGTTTTACTATAAAAGATGCATAAACTTAAACATGCAAGGCTAAGATCAAACAAACAGAGTGCTCGTGTAATCAAAAGTGGAAGAACACAACGATGAGTGAAATCAGAAGTTCACGCAAAGCTTAGCAAGAATTAGAGAACATGAGATGAACTTAGAAAATTAGGGTTTTGAAATCAAACAGGAAGCAAAAAAATGCACACAGGTAGTTTGAGAAACCCCCCAAAATCTAGGGTTTCTTCCACAGATCTAAGGTAAAAGACGGAAGCATAGAGAACCGGACAAAGTAACTCAGGAAAATTGAAAGGACCATACAAAAAGTATACTAAAGAAATTACTCGAAAACCCTAGGAAGAAAAATATAGTAAAGAAAGTACATAGAAATCATCACGAAAACACTCAAGAATTACAACAATGTAGATATAATGTAAGAAATAACAGTAGAATAAGTAAAAGTCAAGGAAACCCTAGGTTTTGAGATGATGAACTATTTTGAAAGCAAAAAACGGAGAATATGTGGAAAATACTTTAAAAATCTCAGAAATAGCACGAATCTATAATAGTTCTAAAGAGAAACAAGAAAACCTCGGAAATGGCTTAGGGTTTCAGAGAAACCTTACAAAAATGAGAAGGGCCTAGAAAGGGCTGGTTCGAGTCGGAGATGAGCTCACAAGGCTGGGACTCGCCGGAGATAAGCCGAAGATGGCCATAGAACCTGAATCGGAGGACCTCTAAGCCAGGGTCTTCAAGGTTAGGCCTTGGATCGTCGAATAGAGGGAGTATAAAGGCGAGTGGGGGGTGAGCACATATTACATAGGGCCGGGGGGGTTTCCAATGAAATAAAGTCGGAGACCAGTGAAATGGGGCTAGGGTTTCAGAGGTGAGTTAAGAGAATATGGGGACGAAGGGGATACAAGGGCGGTTGTCTGTGAGAAGTGATTAGGGTTTGGGGGTTGGGTTGAGTTAAATCGGAAAGGGAAGACGTGGACTGTTGATTAAAACAATCAATGGCCACGATTTACAATGGGGTCCGGAATGGTTTATTTAATTGGGTCTGGGTTACGTAAGAAATGGAATTGGGTCATATAATTGAATTTAATTTGGGGCTGGGATTGGGGTCAGAATTTGGTTAGAATTGAAAGTAAAATGTGCTACAATTTAAATTGTAGTTTTCCCCAATTTTGATTTTATAAAATAGTAAATGATGTTAAAAATCAAATTAAAATTACTGAGTTAATAAACAATGCATAAGTACCAATTAAAAAATATTATAAATGATTTTTGATTACAAATTCTAATAAATCAAGAAATAGGCTAAAAGTGCAATTTCATGCAGTTTTAATTTAAAAATACCAAACAGACTTGTAAAATCGTGTAAAAATCATGTAAATTATATTTTTTTAAGTAAATTTGAGAATAAAATTAATTGTTCACTAAAATGTAAATTTTTGGGAATAATTATTGGATTTTATAGTGCAAACTATGCCATAAATCGGTTTTAAAAATCCTTAAAATATGGGAAATATCAAAATCTTTGTGTATGTTTTAATATGCATATACATGATATTTTGAAAGTATTTTGAGTATAAAAATACATAGGGAAAAATTGGGTATCAACAGGGTTTTGAAAAAGTGAAAAATGACTGAAAATCCCGAGTTTATTTACTTTACTGAAGGCTGGCGCGGACCGCACAAAAATGCACCATGGTCGTGCTGCGAAAGAGAAGAAAATGACTCTCTGAACTTACCGAGGGCAGACTAAATTGATTTGGTGTGTAACCGCGCTGGTCGAATGGACCCACAACCAACTCTTTGAATCTTCCGGCGCGGACCGTAGTGATTTGGTGCGCGGCCGTGCTGATTGACCTGATATTTATTAGCCCTCTAAACCTAGCCACGTGGGCCACACAGAAATGCACCGCGACTTCCAGCGCAGACCATGCGGAAATAACCACGGCCACGTTGGGGGCCTGCAACATCTGGACCTTCAACATCATATACTTTTAAATTTATGACGCTCTCGGGACCTACTCAAAACTCACCCGAGCCCTTGGGGATCCAAACCAAACATACATATAATCTCAAAACAAATATTACGGGCTCATCCGTGCGATTCTATCAATTCGGGTCTCTATACCCATGATTTCTTTCCAATTTCATAAAACATCAACTTTATGAGCTCAAAACACGTCAAATGACGTCCTAATTTAACCAAACTTTTCAGCTATCGTTTAAACCATATATAAGATTTTTGCCGTCATCAAACTAAAATATGAGCCCAATGGCAGAGTCTTCTAAACAATTAACACTTTCCAATTCTTTAAATATTTTTTAGAAAACAATTTCACATAACAATTTATTTCTCGGACTTGGGACCTCGTAATTTGATTTCAGGCAAACACCCAAGTCTCACATTTTTCTATGAATCCTCCGGGACTGTCGAATCACGAGTCCGGATCCGTTTTCCCAAAAGGTTGATCGGAGTCAAGCTGAATCAGTTAAACATCAAAATTTATTATCTTTCTCACAGTGTCACATTTATACTCCAGCTACGCAGCCGAACGACACACTCAAGTCGAGGCAACCCCTAAGAGAGGTTTTCACAACCTCAGAAGTATACAGTGAGTAGGAATATAGGTGATGACCCTTTGGGTCATCACAGAATGTGATTATCTAATTGTTACATGTCATTGGATAGATGAGTAGTGGATAATGCAAAAACACATTATTATGCATAGAATAATTAATTCACGTCACATAGCTAAGTTTATTGCCAATACTGTTGCAGATATTTGTAGATATCTTTGCATTAGAGATAAACAATGAAAATTTCTATGGACAATGCTTCTAGTAACACTAGTGCTATAGGCATACTTACAACAACACTACATCCTGCATTTAATAATTATTTCCATGTGAGATGTATTTGTCACATTTACCATTTAATTGTTAGTGATGGTATGAGAAATTTATATTTAGAAATTAAAAAGGTTAGAATGGCTCTTAATTGGCTTTTTTATTCAAATCATAGATGTATACTCAGAGATATTTTAAAAAATGTGATAAATATGCCTTGAGAAAGAAAGGTTCCTAAAGCTTGTCTGACGAGATGGAATTGTATGTACAAATTGTTAGTAGTTGCATATGAATATAGAAACGCAATTAATGCAACGTTCAATGCTCGTGTTGGTGGTGAGGATGATGATGAAATCCTTACAACACAAGAATGGACGCATGTTAAAATTCTTATAGATGTTTTAGAGTATTTTCAAATTGCTGCAAATGCATTTTCTAGGCAATATTATACTACTATTTCAAACTGTTTAGTTTATATTGTAACACTATGTGATATGTTTTTTGAATTTTTGGAGGGTGGGGAAATTTATTAACTTGCTATAAATGCAATGAAATAAAAGTTTAAAAAATATTTTTTCCCTATCCCCCCTATTTATGGTGTTGCTGCAATGTTAAATCCTACAATGAAATTTTTGAGGTCCTCACTTTTGGTAGCCAAATATTTATAAGGGTTTAGATCATTCAGATGAGAGATTTGCTACACTTGTAGATGTAAAAGCCTCAATTAAAATGAATGCTCAAATAATTTATAATGCTTATCAACTTTCCTTAGATCATGCTAGGCCAAATGTTCCAACCCCTACTTCGTCTAGTTCACAATCGTCTAAAAGAGTTACGGGCCTAAAAGCACTTAAATCTTGGACATAATTTCAGGGGTTCTCAAGATGATAATTTTGATGAAACTTCACATCTAAACGAGCTTCAAGTTTATTTGTCACATGGATTTGAAAAGGAGAATCTAGACGGCACCTTTGATCTTTTAGAATGGTGGAAGGCAAGGGAAAATATTTTCCGGTTCTTGAAATGGTGGCTCGGGATATTCTAGCGATTCAAGCTTCAATAGTTTCATCAGATAGCGCTTTCATTTAAGCAAGACATCAAATAGGTGATCAAAGAGAGTCTATGAGGGAGAGCTTGAAAAAATCAGTACTATTTAGAGATTGGATCCACTCGGAAAGAAGAAACTTTGGACTTGCATAATCACAACTGGAGATAGACGAAGCTTATGTGTCATGATCCAAACCCCGATCATGATGTCTCCCAACACATTTCTAGGCAAGCCCGACCCTTAACCGTTAACCAACCCAATTAATATTTCAAAATATTCCAATTTATGTCAGTTATCATGTTTTCATAATAATAGCAAGAACACGGAATTAAAAACAACTGAAATAACAACCCAGTAAGATCTGGTGTCACAAGTCCGAGCCTCTTAACATGAGAGTAATACACTATACAACCAAGTCTAAGCAGAGGAACAAAAGATAACAAAATGAGAGATTGGGTCCTGCGGACGCCGGCAGCTACCTCGATAACTCCGCAGTCAACTACAACAACAGCAATGAATCAACTGCCCTCTTAGATCCCTGTATCTGCACACAAGGTGCAGGGAGTAGAGTGAGTACATACAAGTCAATGAGTAGTAGCAATAAATAATAACTGAAGATAACAAATCCTATAAGTACACTAAACAGTTCTAAAAGTAACAGTACATGTAATAACATATCTAAGGTGGAGAGTCCAGTATCGGTCTACTACTGTCTCACATTTATCCAACACTGCTGCGACGCGCAGCCCGATCCTTACTAATACTACTGCAGCGTGCAGCCCGATCCAATACAATATATATAATGCAGCGGTGTGCAGCCCGATCCAATATAATAGATATAATACTGCGGCGTGCAGCCCGATCTAATAAAATAGATAACTATGCTCACCGGGAGTATGTGTAGACTCCGGAGGGGCTCCTTCAGCCCAATATAATACTGCAGCGTTCAGTCCGATCCACATATATATCACTGCGGCATGCAGTCCGATCCAGATATATATCATATATATTTTACTGTAGCGTGCAATCTGATCCAATACGTGTATATGTATATATTGTTACGGCGTGCAACCCCATACAATATATATATCAATAGCTCACCACGGATCCTCGACCCTTCTCAGTCAATATATACTTGGCCTCTCAGGCCCACTCGGCTAGTACATGGTATTCAACCCTAGGTATTCTCACTTAGAGTACATTTCTAGTACCGGTTCATGTTATGCTTTACAGCAAAGAGTACGACTGAGAGTATATGTTCAACATGTATAGGGGTCATTTAGCTCCACTGGCTTTCCTAAGGTTTTACAGATCGGCACAAGGCCCAAAACATGGAAACTAGCCCAAATATACGGATATAAGCTCAATCTCAGTCAATAAGTAGAGTAAACCATCAATCGGGATGGACTAAGTCCAAATCCCCAGTCACAATATCACCACGCTCATCACATGACGCGTGTTTCATCTCTACATAGCACTGTATAGTGCAAATACGGGGTTTCAAACCCTTAGTATATTATTCATGACTACCACTCACCTCGAACCGGCCAAAGTCCTAGCTTGTCTTGCGCTTTCCTCGCAAATCGACCTCCTCGGGTGCCAAATCTGATCAAAATCAATAAGAATACATCAAAATAGGCTAATGGATCATAACCCAATCGAAATGACTCGAAAAGCACCCCAAAAGCCCCCTTCTCAAAAAATAACAAAATTCATATTTTCAGAATCCTCGTTTCGCCATGAGTCCGTGCATGTAAAATTTATCATAATCGGATTTTAAATTAGCCGCCAAATCATGATTTTACATAGCAAAAATCCAAGCCCTAACTTCCTCAATTTATACCCAAATTCAAAGAATTAATGGAAGATTCTTTGATAAAATGATGTATTAAGACCCCGAGACTCACCTCCCATCACTTCCCCATGAAATCCTCTTCAAATTCTATTAATTGGCTCTCAAGGTGTGCAAAAATGGAGGAAAATATGAAGGTGTTCGCGACTGAAATGATATTCAAAACCCCTATGTCGCCCAATTATTACTCTATGCAATCGTAGGCCTACTATTGCGATCGTATATCACAAATTTAATACCTAAAAATTTCCTCATATGCGATCGCACTTCAATTCTTGAGATCGCATAGAACAATTCATTGCCAGGAACCCCAGGGCCAAATACACTACGCGATCGCACTCCCATGCATGCGAACGCAGAGAAGAAATTATCAGACCTATGCAATCGCAATCAACCTTACGTGATCGCATAGCACAAAACCAGGCCCCTCATCCAGCTGTCAATGCGATTGCAATGACACATATGTGATCGCATTGAGGAATCTTCTGCAACATATACCAGCACCAATCAGACCTCCCAATATGTTAAAATTGATCCGTTTGGACCCCCGTATTCACCTAAGGCCCCTGGGAACTCAACGAAAACCACCAACCTACTCCAAAACACGATACGAACTTGTTCCAATTATAAAAACACATCCCTCAACACAAAAATCATCAAATTAAGGCGGATTCAAGCCTAAGTTTCAACTCAAACTTCTGAAACCTACATTCAATCAAAAACCCGACCGAACGATGTCCGAATGACCTGAAAATTTGCAGGCATATCCAAAATCCCGTAACAAAGCTATTGTTAATGTCGGAATTCCATTCCAACTCCCGGATCAAAATCTCACCTATCGATCGGAATTCGCCACAATTCCAACTTCTCCAATTCAAGCCTATTTCTACATCGGACCTCCAAATTCAATTCTTATCGCTCTCCTAAGTCACAAATCTATCCCGAAGCTAACCGAACCATCAAAATTCGATTCCGATCCCTCTAAATCACAAGTCCACATCTGATTGACTTTTTCCAAACTGTTCCTTCATTGAAGAGACTATTTATCGCATTTTCTACCAAACTCGATCCGACTTGACTAAATTTCACCAAATACATATATTGAATCATGAACAAGCATACAACGGGGAAAATGGTGCAGTAACTCATGTGATGACGGACCGAGTCATCACATTCTCCCAAACTAAAATAAACGCTGGTCCTCAAGCGGGTCAAGAAACATACCTGGAGTCTCAAATAAGTGCGGATATCTACTCTGCATCTCCTGCTCGGTCTCCTAAGTAACCTCCTCCACGGGCCAACCTCTCCACTGCCCCTTTACTGAAGCAATATCCTAGGACCTCAACTTCCAAACCTGTCGACCCAGAATAGCCACCGACTCCATATCATAAGATAGATTATCATCCAGTTGAATCATACTGAAGTCCAACACATGAGACGGATCCCCGACGTACTTCTGGAGCATAGACATATGGAATACTAGATGCATGCTAGACAAGTTGGGTGGCATAGCTAGCTCATACGCCACCTCTCCAATCCTCCAAAGTATCTCAAAAGGGCCAATGAACGTGGGACTCAGCTTCCCTTTCTTCACGAACCACATAACACACTTCATGGGTGAAACCTTCAGCAAGACCCTCTCACCAACCATGAAAAACACATCTCGAACCTTCCGATCTGTATAACTCTTCTAACATGACTAAGTTTTGCGAAGCCTCTCCTGGATCAACTTCACTCTCTCCAAAACATCCTGAACTAACTCAGTCCCTAACAATCTAGCTTCGCCAAGCTCAAACTATCATAAATGAGATCTACACCGCCTACCATACAACGCCTCATACGGGGCTATCTGAATACTGGATTAATAATTGTTGTTGTAGGAAAACTCTGCAAGTGGAAAAAACTCATCCCATGAACCCCATAAATTGATCACACAGGCACGCAACATATCCACGAAGATCTGAATAGTGCGCTCAGACTGTCGGTCTGTCTGAGGATGAAATGTTGTGCTTAACTCCGCCTACATACCCAGCTTCCGCTGAAATGCCCTCCAAAATTGAGAAGTGAACGCATTACCTCTATCAGAGATAATAGTCACTGTAACCCCATGTAACCTGACAATCTCCCAAATTATGATCCTTGCCAACCGCTTCGATGAATAAGTAGTACATACTGGAATGAAGTGTGCGGATTTGGTCAGCCGATCAATAATCATCCAAACCGAATCAAACTTTCTCGAAGTCCGAGGGAGACCACTCACGAAATCCATAGTAATCCACTCCCATTTCCACTCAGGAATAACCATATGCGGAAGAACACCGCCGGTCTCTGATGCTTATACTTGACCTGCTGGCAGTTAAGTCATCTGGCTACATGACACACAATATCCATCTTCATCTTCCTCCACCAGTAATGCTATCTCAACTCCTAATACCTCTTTGCAGCACCCGGATGAATGGAGTACTGCAAGCTTTGAGCCTCTTCTTATATCAACTCAAGAAGACCATCTACACTGGGCACACAGATCCGACCCTGCATTCTCAGAACACCATCACTATCAATAGACACATCCTTGGCATCATCGTGCTGAACTCTGTCCTTAAGGACACACAAATGTGGATCATCAGACTGATGCTCTCTGATGTGATCATATAGAGAGGACCGAGAAACAACACAAGCCAACACCCGACTCGACTAAAAAATATCCAACCTTACTAGCCGGTTGGCCACCACCTGAACATTACATGCAAATGGCCTCTCCCTAACTGGAATATAAGCCAAGCTTCCCATACTAACCGCCTTCCGACTCAAAGCATCGGCCACTACATTGGCCTTCCCTGGATGATACAATATGGTAATGTCATAATCCTTAAGAACCTCAAGCCACCTCTGCTGTCTCAAATTAAGATTTTTCTGTTTGAACACATGCTGAAGGCTGTGATGATCAGTGTACACCTCACAAGACACACCATACAAGTAATGTCTCTAAATCTTCAAAGCGTGACCTATGGATGCTAACTCCAAATCGTGCACGGGGTA
Source organism: Nicotiana noctiflora (assembly GCA_032618575.1). Taxonomy (NCBI): domain Eukaryota; kingdom Viridiplantae; phylum Streptophyta; class Magnoliopsida; order Solanales; family Solanaceae; genus Nicotiana; species Nicotiana noctiflora. Next base: position 39,116 of record JASVEL010008940.1, on the reverse strand, counting down.
GTTCTTCTCATGGGGCTTCAACCGGCTAGAAGCATAAGCAATAACCCTACCCTCCTGCATCAGCACACATCCAATGCCAACTCTCAAGGCATCACAATACATAGTACAGTAATCTGAAGCTGACAACAATATCAAAACTTGCGCCGTGGTCACTGTTTGTCTTGAGCTTCTGAAAGCTCTCCTCAAACTCCTCGGACCATACAAATGGAGAACCCTTCTGAGTTAACTTAGTCAAGGGTGAAGCAATAGAAGAAAATCATTGAACAAATCGACTATAATATCCTGCCAATCCCAGGAAACTACGAATCTCAGTGGCCGAGGTCAGTCTAAGCCAACTTTGCACCGCCTCTATCTTCTTTGGATCCACATGTATCCCATGAATAGACACCACGTGTCCTAGAAAAGCCATAGACTCGAGATAGAACTCACACTTGGAGAACATTGCATAAAGTTTCTCCTCCCACAACCTCTGTAGTACAACTCTCAGATGCTGAGAATGCTCCTCCAGGCTAAGAGAGTACACCAGGATGTCATCAATAAACACAATCACAAAGGAATCCAAATACGGCCGGAACATGTTGTTCATCAAATGCATGAATGCGGCTAGGGCATTAGTCAGCCCAAAAGACATTACTAGAAACTCATAGCGCCCACGTCTCATCCTGAAGGTTGTCTTCATAATATCAGAATATCTAATATTCAGCTGGTGATAGCCTGAACGAAGATCAATTTTCTAGAATACCCTCGCTCCCTCAAGCTAATTAAATAAATCATCAATGCGTGACAGAGGACACTTGTTCTTCACTATTACCTTGTTCAGCTGCCTGTAATCAATACACATCCTCATTGTCATCATTCTTCTTGACAAACAAGACCGGTGCACCCTGCGGTGACACACTCGGTCGAATGAACTCATTATCTAGGACTTCCTAAAACTACTCTTTTAATCCATTAAACTCAGTTGGTGCCATACGATAAGGAGGAATAGATATAGGCTGAGTGGCCAGCACCCAATCAATCCCAAAGTCAATATCCCTATCCGACAACATGCCCGACAGGTCCGAGGGAAACATATTAGGAAAATCCCTCACAATGGGAATATAATCAGTACTGGGAGTCTCAGATCCAATGTCCCTCACAAATGCCAAATACGATATACATCCCTTCCTAACTATCCGTTGGGCCTTTAAGAAAGAAATTACATTGCTGGGTACATAATCAGTCATACCTCGCCACTCGATCCTCAAAATACCCAGCATAGTCAATGTAACTGTCTTGGCATGACAATCAAGAATAGCATGGCATAGAGATAGCCAATCCATGCCCATATTAACATCAAAATCTATAATGCACAATAGCAACAAGTCTACTCGGGTCTCCAAACCCCCAATAGTAATAAGATAGGACCGGTACACATGGTCCATAACAATCGTATCGCCCACTAGGGTAGATACATGCACGGGCAATGCAAGACACCTCGGGTCGTGCCCAAATGAGGAGCCAAATATGAAGATACATAGGAATAAGTGGAACCAGGATCAAATAAAACTGAGGCATCCCTGTGGTTGACTGAAATAATACCTGTAATAACAGTGTCTGAAGCAACCGCATTTGAACGGCCCTGAAGTGCATAGCAACGAGCCTGACCACATGATCGGCCTCCCACTCGAGGGTAACCTCTGGCTGCCTGACCCTCACCCCTAGCTGGCGGGGCGGGTGCTCAAGTAGATGGACCTGAAGATGATGGCTGTCCCCTCTACTGAGATGGCCTGGATACAAGGCGGGGACACTCTCTCTGAATATGCCCAAACTCCCTACACTCAAAGCAACTCCCGGGTGGTGGGGGATGGGATTGAAGGGAACCCCTCACGCTAGAGTGGCTAGCTGAAGAACTCGGTCGGGATGAGCCCTGAGCAGATGGAGCCTGAGATGAACTCTACGCTGGAAGGGAACTAAGAGATAGCTGACCCCGATGAGAGCCCTAAAAGAATGACCTCGGCTCTACTGACCCTGGCCTTTAGACTGAGCACCGCTGAAACTACTTGATCCCCGAGGCCTCTTGGCCTCCCTCTCATCTCGCTCTTGATGACGTTCTATCTCAACGTCATGAGCAATATCAACTGCATCCTCGAAGGAATGACTCTGGACCCTCTCTCGGATCATCTAAATGCGAATAGGATAGATAAGTCTATCCACAAAGTGCCTGATCCTCTCCTGGTCCGTAGGAACCATCCATGGGGCATATCTAGCTAACTTTGAGAACCTCACCTCATACTCTATCACTGACATACCCCTCTGACGGAGCCACTCAAACTGCCTGCGTAACTCATCCCTCTGAGACTGTGGTATCCACTTCCCTAGAAAGATAGTGGAGAACTCCTTCCATGTCAATGGTGCCGCACCTGCCAGCCTACAACGCTCATATGCCTCCCACCATGTGAAGGCTGCTCCCTGAAACTGGAAAGTAGTAAATGATACCCCACTTGACTCGAGAATTCCTACTTGGAGCATACAACGTCATTTGTTGAGAAAGCCCTAGGCGTCCTTGCCCGGAATACCACTGAATGTAGGAGGTGAAAGCATGCTAAATCTCTCAAGATGACGCTGCTCGTCATCAGGTATCACTGGGACCCTATCACCCTGAACCTGAATAACCTGATGAACTGGAGACACTGGCTGGACTAGTGGTGCCTTAGGTGTCTGTAGACCCTGTACTACCTGCTCTGGAGTGTGAGGTGCAGGGGTCTGATGACCACCCTCGGTCTGGGATGTAGCTGCTGTAGTGGAGGTTGAAATTGCTTGAGCCAGGCCAGTGCAAACTGTCCAAATCTGAGCTAGGGTCTCCTAAAGACCCGGAATCACAATAGGCACAGCAGGTGCCTGAATAGGTGTTGCTGGAACCTCTACAATTGGAGCCTGATCCAGAATGTGGGAAACTGGTACTGCCCTAGCTGCTCTACCCCTATCACAACCACGACCGCGTCCACGACCTCTAGCAGGTGGCAATGGTGGTCGTCTGCCTCGTCCTGTAGAACAAGTTCTCGCCATCTGCGAGAGAATGGAATGCCAAAGTTTAGTTTTGGATCAACAAAGTCGCACGACATGAATTTCAAGAATTTGATGTTTTCCTAAAGGTTCTGCAGCCTCTCGAGGATAAGTACATATGTCTCCATACCGATCCACGAGACTTTACTAAACCGGCTCATCAATTGCGAGACCTGATAACCTAGACTCTGATACCAACTTGTCACGACCCAAGCCCCAATCATGATGGCGCCCAACACATTGCTAGGCAAGCGCGACCATTAATCGTTAACCAACCCAATTAATATTTCAAAATATTCCAATTTATGTCAATTATTTAATTTTCATAATAATAATAAGAATGAGCAATTCAAAATAACTAAAATAACAACCCAATAAGATCTGGTGTCACAAGTCTAAGCCTCTACACATGAGAGTAATATCCTATACAACCAAGTCTAAGCAGAGGAACAAAAGACAACGGAAGGAGAGATCGGGTCCTGAGGACACCGACAGCCACCTCGATAACGCTGCAGTCAACTACAACAGTAGCAATGAATCAACTGCCCTCCCGGATCCCTGTATCTGCACACAGGTGCAGGGAGTAGAGTGAGTACTTCCAACTTAGTGAGTAGTAGTAATAAATAATAACTGAAGATAAGAAATCCGGTAAGTACACTAAACAGTTCTAAATGTAACAGTACAAGTTTTAACATCTCTAAGGTGGAGAGTCCAGTATCGGTCTACTATTGTCTCATATTTATCCAACACTGTTGTGGCGCGTAGCCCGATCCTTACTAATACTGTTATGGCATGCAGACCAATCCAATATAATATATATAATCTTGCAGGGTGCAGCCCGATCCAATATAGTAGAAATAATGCTCTGGCGTGCAATCCGATCAAATAATATAGATAACTGCGCTCATTGGGGGTGTGTGCAGACTCCGGAGGGGCTCCTTCAGCCTAAGCGCTATAATACTGTGTCGTGCAGTCCGATCAACATATATATCACTACGGAGTGAAATTCGATCCATTTATATATATCATATATATAAAACTACGACATGCAGTCCGATCCAATACATGTATATATATATATATATATATATATATATATATATATATATATATATATATATATATATATATATATATATATATATATCGCATTGCGTGCAGCCCGATCCAATATATATAACAATACCTCACCACGGGTCCAACACCCCCCTTAGTCAATATAGACTTGGCCTATCGGGCCCACTCAACTAGTACAGTGTATTCAACCCTAGGTATTCTCACTTAGAGTACATTTCTAGTACTGGTTCATGTTATGCTTTACAGCTAAGAGTACGACTGAGAGTATGTGTTCATCAGGTATAGGGTCATTTAGCTCCACAGGCTTCCCTAAGGTTCTACAGATGGGAACAAATCTGAATCCCCAATCACAATATCACCACGCTCATCACACGACGTGTGTTTGATCTCCACATAGCACTGTATAGTGCAAATACGGGGTTTCAAACCCTCTATATAGCATTCATTACTACCACTCACCTCGAACCGGCCAAAGTCCTACCTCGCCTTGCACTTTCCTCGCAAATCGACCTCCTCAGGTGCCAAATATGATCAAAACCAATAAGAACACATCAAAATAGGCTAATAGATGATAACCCTATCGAAATGACTCGAAAAACACCTCAAAAACACGAAGTTGCAAAAACCCGAGCCCTAGGCCCGATTGTCAAAAAATTACACAATTCACATTTTAAGAATACTCATGTCGCAACGAGTCCGTGCATATAATATTTATCAAAATAGTAGTTCAAATGAGCCACCAAATCACGATTTTACATAGCAAAAATCCAAGCCCTAACTTCCTCAATTTATACCCAAATTCAGAGAATTAATGGAAGATTCTTTGATAAAATGATGTATTAAGACCACAAGACTCACCTCCAATCACTTCCCGATGAAATCCTCTTCAAATTCTATCAATTGGCTCTCTAGTTATGCATAACGGGAGGAAAATTTGAAGGGGTTCGCGACTGAAATGATATTAAAAACCCTTCTGTCGCCCAGTTATTACTCTATGCGATCGCCGCCCTGCTATTGCGATCCCATAGCACAAATTAATACCTCAAAATTTCCTCTTATGTGATCGCACTCCAATTCTTGCGATCGCATAGAACAATTCATTGCCAGGGACCCCATGCCCAAATACACAACGCGATCGCAGTCCCATGCATGCAAACACAGAGAAACAATCTCATACTTATGCGATTGCAATTAACCCTACACGATCGAATAGCACAAAACCAGGCCCCTCTTCCAGCCTTGTATTTGATCGCAATGACACATATGCGAGCACATAGACGAATGTTGTGCAACATATACCAATAGCAATCAGACCTCCTAATATGCTGAAATTGATCCGTTTGGACCCCCGGATTCACCCCGATGCCCCCGGGACCTTAATAAAAACCACCAACTTACTCCAAAACACGATACAAACTTGTTCCAATCATAAAAACACATCCTTAAACACAAAAATCATCAAATTAAGGCGGATTCAAGCCTAAGTTTCTACTAAAGCTTCTGAAACCTACATTCAATCAAAAACCCGACCAAACGATGTCCGAGTGACCTGAAAATTTGCAGACATGTCCAAAATAACCTAAGGAAGCTACTGCAACTATCTGAATTCCATTCCGACTCCTGGATCAAAATCTCTCCTATCGACCGAAATTCACCAAAATTCCAACTTCGCCAATTCAAGCCTATTTCTACACCGAACCTCCAAATTCAATTCCGATCGCTCTCCTAAGTCACAAATCAACCCCCAAAGCTAACCCAACAATCAAAATTTGATTTTGAGCCCTCTAACTCATATGTCAACGTCCGGTTGACCTTTTCCAAACTATTCCTTCATCAAAGTGACTATTTATCCCATTTCCTACAAAACTCGATCCGACTTGACTCAAATTCACTAAATATATATATTGAAACATGAACAAGCATATAATGGGGAAAACAAAGAGGTAACTCATGTGACGACGGACCGGGTCATCACATTATGATGAAATGCTAGTGGAACTTGCGGAGGATGCTACTTCTCCCAGAGGTGGTGATTAACAAGCTTCTTTTCCACCACTAACAGGACCTTCTCCGAACCTTGGAGAATTTATGAGATTTTTTAGAGATACAATGTAGATTATGGTGTAACTTGTACTTTGGCACATCTTCTTTAGTTTTTTTCCTTTTAATGGTGGTATTAGTACATTGTTGTGCTCATTTCATTGGGGGGAAGAAGACTAAGAAAGATATGCCATTTTGGTACTAAAAATTATTAAACTTTCTCTTGAATATCTCTGTAAGGCCCCGTAAAATTTTTGTGCATAAAACCTAGTAGCTGTGGTGTCATGGTCCGAATAATGTGTTAGGAATGCGTAGAATTCTTGATAGGCAAGTCCGTAAGTTGAGAAATAAGGAAGTTGCCTCTGTTAAAGTATTGTGGCGAAGCCAACAAGTTGAGGAGGCCACATGGGAAGCGGAAAAAGAGATGAAAGAAAAGTACCCCCATTTGTTCGATCAAGCCTAGAAGAAATTAGGTGACCCTCCTACTCCTAGTAACTGTCATCTTGCCTAAGTTGTTTCCCTCTTAGTGTTAGTAAAGTCTCCTTCATTTTGTAATGAATTTAATGTGTTGTCACGTTTGGGTCATTTGAGCCTTTCTTGATAAATGAGAGCCTTATAAAGATTTACGTGTTAAATAAACAATTATTAGTAAGTGTAGATTGGTAATGGTTTGTTGAGTGTACATGGTGTGTTAAAATGGTTAAATAAGGTAAGAATTCATTGAAGTGACTAGTTTATGTGCATTCGTTGAGGTAAGAAGGTGTATACCAGTTGTGAATAGTGTTGTTGTTGTATATTGTTGTTTGGTGATGTGTTTCGGGGGCCCTCTGACAGGTGGATATGTCCATAATACAAAGGAAACTCTGGCGAAATTTTTCTAAAATATAAGAGTTAGTCAAAATTTTGATAGCTTGCATATCATGTCTTTCAAAACTCATTTATTTCAAAATCCTCATTCGAGGACGAATGATCTTAAGGGGGAGAGGATGTAAGGCCCCGTAAAATTTTTGTGCATAAAACCTAGTAGCTGTGGTGTCATGGTCCGAATAATGTGTTAGGAATGCGTAGAATTCTTCGCGGCGAGCTTGCGAGCCACGGTTCGGACCCTTGGTAATGATTTAAGTTTCAAAAATGTAGAGAAATAATTTTTCCGAAAAAGTGTCAAATGTGCGGTCAAGAATGCGACCGCAAACCTGACATGCGGACCGCATTCTGACCGCAAATCGTTCCAGGAGAGTTGCCCAAATCCGTGTCAAATGTGCGGTCGATATGCGATCGCATGTCAATCTGCGGTGCACTTTTGCGACCGCAGAATCAACATGCGGTCCGCATAGTGACCGCATGTCTTAACAGAACCTGCGTAATTTTTGAGCCATTCTGCGGTCACTATGCGGACCGCATGTTGATTCTGCGGTCGCATAGTGACCGCATATTTGACCCCGGCCCAGATTTTTGTAACATTTTGACCCGATCTCTTCTTTAATATAACACCTTTCTTCTTCATTTTATCATATCATCTTACCAAAAATTAGAGAGAGAAGAGAGGGTTTTTAGAGAGAGAAATCTTGCATCTTCAAAGATTGTTCCAACCATTTAATTCCAAGGGATCTTAGGGCAAGGATTCAACTTCCCCAATCTTTTCAAGGTAAAAACCCTAACTATTTTCTTTGATTTTCAGTTTTAATTGGGTAAAGAGAGGTTTGCATATAATAGCTTTTAAAAATAGAATTTTTACACTCATGCATGATTAGAAGTAAGAGTCTTCAAGAACAAGGTTGGAAAGAGTAAGATAGCTTGGGTAAGCATAAAGTAGGAAGTTAACGGAAGAAAACTCATCACCAGGTATGTATGGCTAATTTTGATTCTTGTAAAATCGCCCATATGTGTGAAATTGTTTGGCATGTGTTAATTTGAGAGATTTTATGTGATTTTTCGATATCATTGTTGGGTATACAATTGATGATTGAACTACATTTGGTATGGTTTGAAATATGAATTGAAAGATGACAAAGGAATTGAAATTGGTAAAGAACTGAAGAAAATTGTTGTTATGGAATATATGGTTCCTTTTGGAAAGAGATGAAACACTTGAATTGTGGAAATATTGAAACATGGTTGTGATATTGAATTGAGAAGAAATTGAGAACATGAACCAATGTGTAAGTTGCTTATTTGAACTTGTTGAAATTGTGTGTAGTACCTTATCTGCTATTTGAAATTGTTGTGTTTTCAACTGTAAGGCGGGGTCGTGTTGCGCGCCGCAACGTGGTGAAATAAGGTTTGGGTTGGGGTGATAAGGGTGGCCGAGGTAATAAGGGTGGTCAGGGGCAATAAGGGTGGAAAGCGATCGAAATCGCTATTGAAAAATTGATACATAAATCAATAATGTGAAATTGTGAAAGGAGACAGCAGGAGAGTTTGCAACCTGTGGGGCACTGATTGCCCCTTTGTTTGACTACTTGTGCTTTACGTGATTGATTGGTTATTGTTAAATTGGGTGATCGTATAAAGTGCTTTGTGTGGGAATTATTTGAAATGAGGAAAAATGTGGAAACATGGTTGGCTCGATTAATTGATTGTTGATGTAATTTAATGGCTTGAGTTTACTTGGGACAAAGTTTGTCCATACATACCAGGTACAATTCAAGTGTACTGACGTCCCTTTTGCCGGGGCGCTACATTCGTGTCATGATTGTAGGTGGATCAGTAGCAGGCACTTCAGCTCATCGGCAGTAGTATCTTTCATCCTCCACTGCCCGTTTTTGGTGAGCCCCTTTCTTCCTCGGGGCCCTGTATGGTTCACTCCACTTTTGTTTAGATTTCATTTTGGTTTCTTTTGCAAGGTATAGTCGGAGCCTTGTTACCGGCAAGTATTGTATTCCCCATTTTGTATCCTAGAGGCTCTGTAGACATGTAAACTGTGGGACTCCAGTCTTATGTATATATATTGTGTTATGTCGGGCGTTGTAAAAATTGAAATCTTGTTAATGAATCACACGTATCGTTTTATTTGTTTAATGTGAAATTAATTATGATTAGTAATATATTTGGTTAATGAGAAACAGTCATCACAGGGGTAATGCGTGGGAATGAAAGGCACCCAGGTCCGCTTGACTGGGGCAACCCGGTCAGGCGCCGGTCATGTTCCTCGATTTGGGGCGTGACAAACTTGGTATCCGAGCTTAAGGTTTTAAAGTGTCCTAGGATGTCTCGGAGCCGTGTCTAGTAGTGCCCTTCTTATAGGTGTGTTGTCGACCACATCATATAAGTAGGGGGCTACACGGGCATTTAGGAATTTACCTACTTCTTTGATAATCTATATCGTGCGGTAAAGTGCAATGTGGAGATATCTGTGTCTAATTCGTGCCTTGTTCCCAAATTTTCAGAATATGGCACCTAAGAAGAAGGCTAGACTCGGCCTTAGGGCCAATGCCGACCCAAGTGCAGTTGTTAATCATGTACCCGATGCCGTGGGAGAGAATGACCCACCAGTCCCGAATTTGCCTGGCCCATCTGTTCAAAACCCAAGTGTCCCTATTCCAGCTGCGGCGGAGGATGCCACCATTCCTCCTGCCAGTGTTCCTGACTCAGATACAGTTCCCGCTTCGGGCTCTGGTATCTCTAATGAAGAACTTAGGGGAGCCATCCATATGTTAACACGGTTAGTGGCCGCCCAGGCCCAGAGATCCCATGATGCCCCTGCATCCTCCAGCGGACAGGGAGATTCCTTTGGCTCCAGAGTCCATCAATTCTTGCGATTGGCCCCTCCAGAATTTTCAGGCACCGATCCAGAGGCTGACCCACAGGAATTCCTCGATGAGATATACAAGACCCTCAGAGTGATGAAGGCTACAGATATAGAGGGGGTAGAGTTGGCCTCTTACGGGCTGAAGGGAGCGGCACGTTCATGGTTCGAAATGCGGGAGGATTCCCGTGAGGAAGGGAGCCCTTCGGCCAGATGGGATGAGTTCGTAGATGCATTTATGGACCACTTCTTACCTGCTGAGGCAATGGCAGCCCGTGCCACCGAGTTCGAGGTTCTCAAACGGGGCAGTATGAGTGTTTGGGAGTATCGCATGGAGTTCGTAAGGTTGTCCAAGTACGCTCCTCATTTAGTGTCGACCATGGATGCCGGGTTCGACGGTTTGTTCGGGGCCTTAGCCCTTTGGTAGTGAATGAGGCCGCCACGACAGCTTTGCACTCGGACATGAACTATGGGAGGATTGTGGGGTTTGCTCGGGCCACGAGAGGCCGGGGAGTGAAGATTCGTGCGAGAAGAGAAAGTAGCAACGAGGGCCGGTCAATGGGTCGTTCGGGGAGATCACTTCCGGGGAAGGGGTCATCGGGGCCATCCCGGTCATATGCTCGGTCCTCCGCGAGTGCACCGCCATCCGTGCACGATCATCAGCAGGGCAGTTACTCGAGACCTGGTTCAGACAGCAGGAGATCTCGTCAGTCTGGTCATCCTGGGGTGAGATCCCAGCAGCAGGGAGACCTACATGCCCTAAGTGTGGGAGATTTCATACAGAAACTTGCTACCTTGACCTTCCGGTGTGCTTCGGGTGCGGGGTGAGAGGTCACATTCAGCGGGACTGCCGTGCACCCCGTCAGGGTATAGGTAGGGGATCTGCTCAGGTCATCCGGTTCTTCAGCTGCTACATCATCAGCGCGTACTCCAGCAGCAGCAGGGCGTGGTGCAGCTAGGGGTGGAGCTCGGGGTAGGGGTGGACCTAGCCGATTCTATGCATTGAGTGGCCGCCAAAATGCCGAGGCTTCTCCAGATGTTGTTACAGGTATCCTGTCTGTTCAAACTATTGATTGCTATGCCCTTATTGATCCGGGGTCCTCCTTGTCTTATGTTACTCCATTCATTGCTTCAAGCTTTGGGATAGAACCCGAACAGCTTCATGAGCCGTTCTTTGTGTCGACTCCTATTGGTGATTCTATTACAGCCTCACGAGTCTATAGGAATTGTGTTGTTACGGTGGGTGGTCGTGATACCACGGCCGATCTTATTGAGCTTGGGATGGTAGATTTTGATGTAATTATGGGGATGGATTGGCTCTATTCGTGCTTTGCCAAACTTGACTTGTCGAACGAGAGTTATGAGGCTCGAGTTCCCTAACGAGCCAATCATTGAATGGAGAGGAAATGGTGTAGTGCCAAGGGGTAGGTTTATTTCCTACCTTAAGGCTTCGAAGATGATTAAGAAGGGGTGTATCTATCACCTGGTTCGGGTAACGGACACCACCTCGGATGTGCCTATCCTCGAGTCCGTGCCAATTGTGAATGAATTTCCTGAAGTATTTCCAGATGAGCTTCCAGGCATCCCGCCGGATAGGGAGATTGATTTCGGGATCGATGTAATGCCGGATACTCAGCCAATATCCATTCCACCATACAGAATGGCGCCAGCAGAGTTAAGGGAGTTAAAGGAGCAGCTGAGGGATTTATTAGAGAAAGGGTTCATACGACCGAGTGTGTCGCCGTGGGGTGCTCCGGTTCTCTTTGTCAGAAAGAAGGATGGGTCACTTCGAATGTGTATTGATTATCGACAGCTCAACAAAGTCACCATCAAGAATAAATATCCTTTGCCTCGAGTGGATGATCTGTTTGACCAATTGCAGGGAGCGAAGTTCTTCTCAAAGATTGATTTACGGTCTGGGTACCACCAGTTGAAAATCAGGGAGCAGGATATTCCTAAAACCGCCTTCAGAACTCGATATGGTCACTTTGAGTTTTTGGTTATGTCTTTTGGGCTAACCAACGCCCCAGCAGCAGCTTTCATGGACCTTATGAATCGGGTTTTCAAGCCATTCCTAGATTCCTTTGTGATTGTATTCATTGATGATATTCTCATCTACTCTCGGAGCAGGGAAGATCATGCCGTTCACCTCAGAGCAGCATTGCAGACCCTTCTTCAGCATCAATTGTATGCCAAGTTCTCAAAATGCGAGTTTTGGTTGGAGTCCGTAGCTTTTCTAGGGCATGTTATTTCCAGGTGAGGGAATTATGGTGGATCCTCAGAAGATTGCGGCAGTGAAAGATTGGCCTAGACCCACGACCCCGACAGAGATTCGTAGCTTCTTGGGTTTGGCAGGGTACTATCGGAGGTTTGTAGAGGGATTCTCAACCCTCGCTTCCCCATTGACAAAACTGACGCAGAAGGCAGTGAAGTTCCAGTGGTCCGATGCTTGTGAGAAAAGTTTCCAAGAATTGAAGTCAAGATTGACCTCGGCACCCGTATTGGCCTTGCCAGAAGGCACAGAGGGATTTGTAGTCTATTGTGATGCCTCCAGAGTCGGTTTGGGAAGTGTATTGATGCAGCACGGAAAGGTTATAGCTTATGCTTCCAGACAACTCAAGAACCATGAGAAGAATTATCCGACGCATGATTTGGAACTTGCAGCTGTTGTGTTTGCCTTGAAAATATGGCGACACTATCTTTATGGGGTTCATGTAGATGTGTTTTCGGACCACAAGAGCCTCCAGTATTTGTTCAAGCAGAAAGAGCTGAATCTGAGACAGCGGCGGTGGTTAGAACTACTCAAGGACTATGATATGGACATATTGTACCATCCGGGGAAGGCAAATGTGGTAGCCGACGCTCTTAGTCGAAAATCCATGGGTAGTTTGGCTCATTTGGGTGTGGATCAGAGACCCCTGGCTCGAGAGGTCTACCAATTAGCCAGCTTGGGGGTTCGTATTTCGGCGTCGGACGAGGGGGATATCTTGGTGCATAATGGAGCAGAATCATCATTGGTCGCGGAAATCAAGGAAAAACAGTTCATGGATCCAGCATTGGTTCGGGTGAAGGAAGCAGTCATGAATGACAAGACCTCAGCATTTGTACTCAGCGGCGAAGATGGTGTATTGCGGTGTCAAGATAGGCTATGTCTTCCGGATGTGGACGAGCTTCGGGAAAGAGTGATGGCAGAGGCTCATACTTCCAGGTATTCTGTGCACCCTGGTTCAACGAAAATGTATCACGATCTCAAAGAGGTTTATTGGTGGAACGGTATGAAAAGGGATGTGGCGGGCTTTGTAGCTAAATGTCCGAATTGTCAACAAGTGAAGGCCGAGCATCCAACGGCCTGGTGGATTAACTCAGCTTATAGAAATACCAAGGTGGAAATGGGAGATGAGCAATATGGATTTCGTGGTGGGGTTACCTCGCACTCAGCGTAAGTTCGATTCAGTATGGGTGATAGTAGATCGACTCACCAAATCAGCTCACTTCCTGCCTGTCAAGTCCACTGATACTGCCGAGCAATATGCAAGATTGTACATCAAAGAGATAGTAAGGCTTCATGGCACTCCACTTTCTATCATCTCAGATCGCGGGGCTCAGTTCACCGCTAACTTTTGGAAGAAGTTTCAGCAAGGTTTGGGAACTCGGGTGAATCTCAGCACAGCTTTCCATCCACAGACCGATGGACAGGCCGAGCGGACCATTCAGACGCTTGAAGATATGTTGCGGGCTTGTGTCTTAGATTTTAAAGGTAATTGGGATGAACACTTGCCACTGATAGAATTTGCTTACAATAACAGCTATCATGCTAGCATTCAAATGGCCCCGTTTGAGGCATTGTACGGGAGAAGATGTAGATCGCCAATCGGGTGGTTTGAGGTAGGTGAAGCGGAATTGCTAGGGCCAGATATGGTGTACGAAGCTATGGAAAAGGTCAAGGTTATTCAGGAGAGAATGAAAACAGCACAGAGTCGTCAAAAGTCCTATGCAGACGTTCGTCGAAGGGATTTGGAGTTTCAAGTCGATGATTGGGTGTTCTTGAGGGTATCTCCTATGAAAGGAGTCATGCGATTTGGAAAGAAAGGGAAATTGAGTCCTAGGTATGTTGGGCCATATCGGATCGTTCAAAGGATTGGACAAGTTGCTTATAGGCTAGAGTTGCCTCCTGAGATGTCAGCAGTGCACCCGGTATTCCATGTGTCCATGTTGAAGAAAGTGATTGGAGATCCATCCACCATCATGCCAGTCGAAGCTATAGAGGTTAATGAAGATTTGTCATATGAAGAAGTTCCGGTTGCCATTCTTGATAGGCAAGTCCGTAAGTTGAGAAATAAGGAAGTTGCCTCTGTTAAAGTATTGTGGCGAAGCCAACAAGTTGAGGAGGCCACATGGGAAGCAGAAAAAGAGATGAAAGAAAAGTACCCCCATTTGTTTGATCAAGCCTAGAAGAAATTAGGTGACCCTCCTACTCCTAGTAACTCTGTCATCTTGCCTAAGTTGTTTCCCTCTTAGTGTTAGTAAAGTCTCCTTCATTTTGTAATGAATTTAATGTGTTGTCACGTTTGGGTCATTTGAGCCTTTCTTGATAAATGAGAGCCTTATAAAGATTTACGTGTTAAATAAACAACTATTAGTAAGTGTAGATTGGTAATGGTTTGTTGAGTGTACATGGTGTGTTAAAATGGTTAAATAAGGTAAGAATTCATTGAAGTGACTAGTTTATGTGCATTCGTTGAGGTAAGAAGGTGTATACCAGTTGTGAATAGTGTTGTTGTTGTATATTGTTGTTTGGTAATGTGTTTCGGGGGCCCTCTGACAGGTGGATATGTCCATAATACAAAGGAAACTCCGGCGAAATTTTTCTAAAATATAAGAGTTAGTCAAAATTTTGATAGCTTGCATATCATGTCTTTCAAAACTCATTTATTTCAAAATCCTCATTCGAGGACGAATGATCTTAAGGGGGAGAGGATGTAAGGCCCCGTAAAATTTTTGTGCATAAAACCTAGTAGCTGTGGTGTCATGGTCCGAATAATGTGTTAGGAATGCGTAGAATTCTTCGCGGCGAGCTTGCGAGCCACGGTTCGGACCCTTGGTAATGATTTAAGTTTCAAAAATGTAGAGAAATAATTTTTCCGAAAAAGTGTCAAATGTGCGGTCAAGAATGCGACCGCAAACCTGACATGCGGACCGCATTCTGACCGCAAATCGTTCCAGAGAGTTGCCCAAATCCGTGTCAAATGTGCGGTCGATATGCGATCGCATGTCAATCTGCGGTGCACTTTTGCGACCGCAGAATCAACATGCGGTCCGCATAGTGACCGCATGTCTTAACAGAACCTGCGTAATTTTTGAGCCATTCTGCGGTCACTATGCGGACCGCATGTTGATTCTGCGGTCGCATAGTGACCGCATATTTGACCCCGGCCCAGATTTTTGTAACATTTTGACCCGATCTCTTCTTTAATATAACACCTTTCTTCTTCATTTTATCATATCATCTTACCAAAAATTAGAGAGAGAAGAGAGGGTTTTTAGAGAGAGAAATCTTGCATCTTCAAAGATTGTTCCAACCATTTAATTCCAAGGGATCTTAGGGCAAGGATTCAACTTCCCCAATCTTTTCAAGGTAAAAACCCTAACTATTTTCTTTGATTTTCAGTTTTAATTGGGTAAAGAGAGGTTTGCATATAATAGCTTTTAAAAATAGAATTTTTACACTCATGCATGATTATTGAACTTGATTTCTAGTAAAAAGAAGTGAGTAGAAGTAAGAGTCTTCAAGAACAAGGTTGGAAAGAGTAAGATAGCTTGGGTAAGCATAAAGTAGGAAGTTAACGGAAGAAAACTCATCACCAGGTATGTATGGCTAATTTTGATTCTTGTAAAATCGCCCATATGTGTGAAATTGTTTGGCATGTGTTAATTTGAGAGATTTTATGTGATTTTTCGATATCATTGTTGGGTATACAATTGATGATTGAACTACATTTGGTATGGTTTGAAATATGAATTGAAAGATGACAAAGGAATTGAAATTGGTAAAGAACTGAAGAAAATTGTTGTTATGGAATATATGGTTCCTTTTGGAAAGAGATGAAACACTTGAATTGTGGAAATATTGAAACATGGTTGTGATATTGAATTGAGAAGAAATTGAGAACATGAACCAATGTGTAAGTTGCTTATTTGAACTTGTTGAAATTGTGTGTAGTACCTTATCTGTTGTTTGAAATTGTTGTGTTTTCAACTGTAAGGCGGGGTCGTGTTGCGCGCCGCAACGTGGTGAAATAAGGTTTGGGTTGGGGTGATAAGGGTGGACGAGGTAATAAGGGTGGTCAGGGGCAATAAGGGTGGAAAGCGATCGAAATCGCTATTGAAAATTGATACATAAATCAATAATGTGAAATTGTGAAAGGAGACAGCAGGAGAGTTTGCAACCTGTGGGGCACCGATTGCCCCTTTGTTTGACTACTTGTGCTTTACGTGATTGATTGGTTATTGTTAAATTGGGTGATCGTATAAAGTGCTTTGTGTGGGAATTATTTGAAATGAGGAAAAATGTGGAAATATGGTTGGCTCGATTAATTGATTGTTGATGTAATTTAATGGCTTGAGTTTACTTGGGACAAAGTTTGTCCATACATACCAGTACAATTCAAGTGTACTGACGTCCCTTTTGCCGGGGGCGCTACATTCGTGTCATGATTGTAGGTGGATCGGTAGCAGGCACTTCAGCTCATCGGCAGTAGTATCTTTCATCCTCCACTGCCCGTTTTGGTGAGCCCCTTTCTTCCTCGGGGCCCTGTATGGTTCACTCCACTTTTGTTTAGATTTCATTTTGGTTTCTTTTGCAAGGTATAGTCGGAGCCTTGTTACCGGCAAGTATTGTATTCCCCATTTTGTATCCTAGAGGCTCTGTAGACATGTAAACTGTGGGACTCCAGTCTTATGTATATATATTGTGTTATGTCGGGCGTTGTAAAAATTGAAATCTTGTTAATGAATCACTCGTATCGTTTTATTTGTTTAATGTGAAATCAATTATGATTAGTAATATATTTGGTTAATGAGAAACGGTCATCACAGGGGTAACGCGTGGGAATGAAAGGCACCCAGGTCCGCTTGACTGGGGCAACCCGGTCAGGCGCCGGTCATGTTCCTCGATTTGGGGCGTGACAATCTCTTTGCAATATTTTGTTGTGTTTAGCTTGCAATTCTTTATTAGCTATAATATATATACATAACATACTATATATACTAAGAGAAAATATATTTGAAATATATATATATATATATATATATATATATATATATATATATATGTACTAACATACTATATATGCTATAAAACATTACAAGATTTTTCAAAAGGAGGGCCCCACCCTAAATGACCATCAAGAGTCATATTGCACAAATAGCCAATTCTTTTCAATTTACAAAACTTACCTTCTCTAAAACTATAAATATCTCCCTCCCCTTCTTCATTTAAATACTCAATACTCATTTTTCAATCTAAATTTTTCTGAATCTCTCAATCTTCAATTTTCAAGGCTTCAACTCTCAATCTCAAATTTCAAGTTAAATCATTCCTCGTTCGGCAAGAGTGCACTTATTATTTCACAACACTTTGAAGTGCTTGAAGGAAATGAAAAAGTCCAAATATTAAAGTGCAAGAACTGTGGAAGTGTCTTAAATTTCGTTCTGGGTGTGCCACATGCATTTTACAGAGTCATATAAAGTATTGTCTTCAACGTATTTGTCCGAAAATTCGTCTTTAAGATTTTTCAATAATTTATGTTATTTTAAAATTATTAGACATATTTATGCTTAATGTTTTACTTTGTTATTAGTTTTATATATATATATATATATATATATATATATATATATATATATATATATATATATATATATATATATATGTATGTACTAACATACTATATATGCTATAAAACATTACAAGATTTTTCAAAAGGAGGGCCCCACCCCAAATGACCATCAACAGTCATATTGCACAAATAGCCAATTCTTTTCAATTTACAAAACTTACCTTCTCTAAAACTATAAATATCTCCCTCCCCTTCTTCATTTAAATACTCAATACGCATTTTTCAATCTAAATTTCTCTCAATCTCTCAATCTTCAATTTTCAAGGATTCAACTCTCAATCTCAAATTTCAAGTTAAATCATTCCTCGTCCGGCAAGAGTGCGCTTATTATTTCACAACACTTTGAAGTGCTTGAAGGCAATGAAAAAGTCCAAATATTAAAGTGCAAGAACTGCGAAAGTGTCTTAAATTTCGTTCTGGGTGTGCCACATGCATTTTACAGAGTCATATAAAGTATTGTCTTCAACGTATTTGTCCGAAAATTCGTCTTTAAGATTTTTCAATAATTTATGTTATTTTAAAATTATTAGACGTATTTATGCTTAATGTTTTACTTTGTTATTAGTTTTTTATGCATGATAATTTAGTTTTACTATTGTTTTATTATTTTACTTTTTCTTCAAGCACTTTTATAATTAGGTTCTACATTGTATATACTACATATATTTAATTAGCCATGTATAAGAGTAATTTTTATTAGTATATACATATATCGTTTATAAGAAATTGCCTTAAACAAAATAAAAAATAAAAAATAAAAAGCCCAAAAATAAAAAAGCCCGTTAGGCCCGTGTGGGCCCACGAGCCCGGCGAAATTTAGCCCAGGACCCTGTGGGCTTAGGCCCGTCATGGGCTGGTCTACCTGTTGAGCCCACGAAGCGCGGGACTGTAAAGACCGGGAGCGCTAAGCCCATGCTCGTTTAGCCTAGCCCGTTTAGCCTATTAGGCCCAAGCCCGACCCAGAATACAACACTAGTAGAGCCTATGAAGCCCGGGACTGCTAAACCCAGGCCTATTTAGCCCAACCCATTTAGCCCATTTAGGCTCGGGCCCGACCCAGAATACAGCACTACCTCCCAAGGAAGCAATTACTACCCACGTAGAGGTTTTTTGTTAAAGTATTTACACTTATCCCTTCATGTTGGGTCCCTTAGCCCCCGGTCATTATTATATTCTATAACAGGTACGTAGTGACCCTCGATCAAATTCATCCCTCTTTCTAGAGGATAGTAATTCCCTTCCGCTTTTTAAAAACAAAATAGAGGGGTGCTCTTCATCCAGGACCATCTTATGTGTATGTACCATCCCCAACTCTATCGCTAGGGATTAACAAATCTTACCCCTGGGCTACTAAGGCCCCATTCTAAAGTATAGACGAGGAGCGGGATCAAGGATGGATGGGCCTATCCATTTGAGTGAAGACCTCGATTTAATACTGACACGACCCAAATCCACTACGGGTCCTGATGGCGCTGGACACCGTTGTCATGCAAGCCAACTATTTTATCAAGTAACCTATCTTTTAAAACCCTTAAAATCGGAGATTTTTTCCTTCTATTTTTCTTATATATAAGATGATCTATGTTTCAGTTCAATTTTAGAAATAACTATTAATATACATCTTTCAAAAACCAACCCAGAACCCGGTGTCACAAGTGCATGAGCTTCTATTGATAAGGATAAGAAATACAATACAACATCCGTCCGGAATACAATGGATAGAAAATAAATACAATTTACTAGAAAGGGACTTTAAAAGATGCGGGCCGCCTTGCATACTGCAACTCACCTAGTCCCCAAATCGTCCGTGCTGTCATGCCTAGTAGGCCGCTAAAGTAGCATATACCTTTGCAACAAAAATGCACAGAACTGTAGTATGAGTATGAAATCAATGGGTACTTAGTGAGTATCCCGCCTAATCGCGAAGGGCAAGAGACGAGATGTCCATCTTTGACACTCACTAGAGGTCAATTAACAATATTCCATAAGTGCGAGGATAATCATGGATTTATATCGATGTTCTAATTGTGAAGCTAGAAAGACAGAAACACCTTCAACAATAATTCAAGGGCTTCCAAAGTCTAATCTTTATTATCTGATTAGTTATATCAAGCCACGTAGGGCGAATTCCACATTTACAATTTTCAAGTAATAGATAAACATGTGCAAATCACACCAAGGTGACGACTCGCTCCAACAGGAAAGTAAACTGTGCACTGCTGAGGGTCGAGCGGTACGAACCATAGATGCATCTATTTTTACCAAGACGTTCGGCTCGTTTCATAAATAAACACATATCCTGCTCGCGAATCATCCACGCGACGCAGGCACATATAAAATACATGCTCAAGTAGGAAGTTAAGAGTTTATCGGGTTTATTTTATCAAATAAAAACCAAATCCTCTTTCAACATATCAAAAAACGAAGTTTAATCCCTTTGAAATTTATTTACTAGTTCAACTTGATTCTTAACAATCCAAAAGTCAATAAGGTTTCAAATATCCAAAGTATAGCATGGTTTCGGGTCCTAAAATACTCGGACAATAGCATAATAGTAGTTAGGCACAGACTCTTGTTACCCCATGCGTACGTTGCCCCCAACATTAAGAGTACATAATCAATTTAAGTCACCTATGGGGGAAAACAATTAGGAGCACATAATCAATTTAACTCACCTATGGGGTAATTTCCCCCTCACAAGATTAGAAAGGACACTCACATCGCTCCAAAACTCCAAATCGACATTCCACGCCCTTATGAATACTCTAATTGATGCACCACACTCCAAACTAGCCAACAGTTACGCAAATCCATTAATATATGCTCAATTATTCAGTACAATCTAATTTATAGAAATTCCTAACTCCGATCGAAAAGTTGACAAAAATGCCATCAGGTCTACGTGCTTGGATTCTGAAAATTATTGAAAATAATTATTACCCATAACTCATAGTCTATAGTCCGAAATTCATCCAATTGTTTCCATGAATTGACCCTCAAATCAAGCATTTATCATTTTTCAACTTTGGGGCTCAAAATCCCAATTTCTACCATCCAACCACAGATAAAAATAGAAACCAACAGAATTTATTAAGGAGAAAAACTAAAATAAGGGTTAGATATTTAATCCCTTGTCGAGATGAGAACAATGCCACAAAGATCACCTAAAACGGAGCTCTAGAATTCAAGATATGCCCAAAATACTAAAATTCTCGGTTTAAAACACTGTCCAGGCGATATTCCTTCATCGCGTTTGCGGGAGATTTTCGCTGTTACGTAGGGTAATTTTTCGCATTGACCGGTCAACCCAAAAATCCTTCTTCGCGTTCACATAACCTCTCTCACGCTTGCGAAGAACAAATCTACATACCAGAAACCAGCAATTCTTTCCGACACGGAAATAAGCATATATCCCTTATACGATGTCCAAATTCGACGATTCTTTTTGCTATGGCTCCATAATTATTGTATGGATCAAACGATATAATAAAAACTTAATTTGAAGCTAATTTTCTTAATATGATACACTTTATGTCCAAAAAATGATGTTGAAACATTAAATAAGAGCGAGGTACAACCCGAAACACACTCGAGGCCCCCGGGACCCAAATCAATCATACCAACAAGTCCTAAAACACAATAAGGACTTGCTCAAGGCCTCGAATAAAATCAAGCAATGATAAAACCATGAATCGACCTCCAATATAAGATTTATGAACTTTAAAATTTCAAACTTCTACTTTCGATGTTTAAACCTATCAAATCACGTCTGATTGACTACAAGTTTTGCACACAAGTCATATTCGGCATTACAGACTTACTCCAACTTTCAGAAAGAAAATCGGACTCCGATATAAAATAGTCAAACTCTCGGTCAAAGTTCTTTAAAACCTTCAAATTTGTATCTTTATCCAAATGGCTCCAAAATGACCTACGGACCTCCGAATTAACTTCCAATCGTGCTTCCAACTCTAGATTCACCATACAGAGCTATTCATAGACTTGGAATCTCAAACGGACATCGATAACACTGAGATGCACTTCAAGACAAACTTAAGAAATTTCTTCCAAATTCTAACTTCCACAATAGGCGTCAAAACGCTTCCGAGTTATCCAAAATCCCGCACCGGGCATACGCCCAAGTCCGAAATCATCATATTAACATGCTGGAACCTTCAAATCCCGAATCCAAGGTCGTTTACTCAAAATTCCAATCCTAGTTCATTCTTTAAACTTTAAGCTTCTGAAATGAGAATTCTCTCCCCAAATCAACTCAGAACTTCCCGAAATCAAATTCTAACCACGCGTACAAGTCAAAATACTTGAAATGAAGCTATTCATGGCCTCCAACTGCGGAACGGAGTGCTAGTACTCAAAATGACCGGTCGATTCATTACATTCTCTCCCACTTAAACATACGTTCGGCCGCGAACGTGCTGAGAACTGTACTGGAGTAGTCTGAAATCACTATTTAGCACATCACGCACCTTCCCGTGCTACCATAACTTAGCTGAGCACATAAGCTCGACAAGTTCTGAATTCCCTTTTACTCAAGCAATTAAGCCTTAGAGCCCGATTCCAACATCTGGAATCCTATGTTACACCTGATTCTAATATACAATCATCATTTCAATCACTACTCACTATACTCAAAGATGATTACATAAATTTGCTGAATTCTCACTTTACGACGCTAAATCCATAGGACCGCAATAATATTCTCCTATCATTAGCCAAAACTGAACGAAGCGGATGCTCCCATTGCATATCATGACACAGTGAAGTCATACTCTAACTCTTACAATACCACCACGGCGGATGAGATGTGTCCAAATTCATAATCAACTACCGAGTCAACCAATCATTGAGTCTATACTTCCGACAAGAAACATTACCACATTCTGAACCTAATAATGACCTTTGCTCCTTAATATACTTCATATAATTAGATTGCACTGATCTTAAATCTCATAATCTCGTCTCACCCAGTACAGACTACTCAGGCAATAAGCCATTGTGAATGCGGTCAAAAGTTTCATATGATGCCACAATGTACCAATAGAACCCCAATCCGAATACAACACAAACATGAAATCAAACTATGGAAGGAATTACATAACCCCCACACTAATACATACTTTCCTTAGAAGATAGGCAGTGAAACACACAAAAAATAACATATAGAAAACCAGACTCGACATCAGACTGTTGCGGTGCGCAACCCGATCCAATTAACATACCCATGGCAGTGTGCCACCCGATCCACACATAAAGAGATTTCACTTCGAGCTAAATATGCTCATTACAATAAAAATATCGAATTTCGATCGTAAGCACACTAAGTGCGTAATACCATCCCTGAGTAAACACATAGCGCTATTGGTTACAGAACCCAAGCATAACTAAGGTGCGGTACAAGATATAAATCTCTAGAGCCATCATGCTCACATAACATCATCGCCACACGGAACCTTAACACATAAGAATTTACCAAGCCGTCTCACACCTCATACGACGCAATACATCATTACCTGTAATAGATGACGACAAAATAACAACCTGACTGTTCCTCCATAGGGAACGCTCGCTGAATCGAATACAACTGGCTTGATATAATTCCCTGCTCACATATATAAACCAATCAATTGATGTCAAGCCGATTTTTGATTACACCCACTTGGATAATTAGCTTTCAAAGGTCCATAGTAACTCCCTTTTCCTCATAACACATAGGAACATCTATCATAATCGGAGTTACCTCCTCTGTTCATAACCTAATAAATAAAGTTCCCCCCCTATGCATAATTTCTCAAACCTAGTGACATTACCACAATCCTCATTCTTTTTTAAATCATTAGTCGATCAAGTGACTACACGTCACACTTATACAATCTTCCCGTGGGACACGCTCCCACAATCTCCCGAAATAAATAACGGGTCCGCACACCTGAACCACTAGCGGCACTAAAACCAATAGGTGATCAAGAATCCTTACCAAAATGCCAAGCCTTTTTCACAAAATATCTATCTGAGGTGATACTGAAGACGATACCGATTTACTTAAATTTCAACCCTTTCCTCGCTCATTCGAGCCCGTGACATACTTGTCAACACCAAACTGCAGCCTTGATCCTCACTTCGTATTCCATGCTACTCACTGAACCCAAGGTGCCAACATATTAATAGAGAACAATTTTCATCATAACCCCGAAATCATTAATATTTTAACACTTCATCACGTAAGAAATTTTCACGTAACTTCTTTCAGGAGAATCATAGCAACACACAAGTAAATTCCCATAACCGTAGGATATACAAGTCTCTAAGTAGTGGTCCAATCCACCATAGCCCTTCCAGAATCTTCTTTTACTTAACAAGCCGTAACAGAAGAATGCTTCTGAATAATATTAATTACGAGGACCGACAAACCTCTCATGTACTACCACAAATCATACACATCAGTTGATCATGCGGAGTAAACTGATCACTGGCCCCAATATGACAATTCAACTAATCAATCTAACCTTCTTCTAATTTATCCTTGCTTGCCTTAGGAGTGATACTGACTCCATTCAACTCTTAACATACTCCATCTACACTCACCCCGAGCGACCTGGAGTCACGGGACCATGTTGTCTCGAATTCCATGAACTATTTCGTAGTCCTCAAATGCTGCACCACAAGTCAAGTTATTATAGAACATTCCGGGAACCCTCTCAGGAGCTGTTACAAATATTGATCCTTAACTGTACTCATAGGCTCAAATTCATTAGGAACCATACTTTATCCCTTTGAATCTACTAGAGACAATTACTAAGAGCCACCCGCTCTGACTTGCTCCCAAATATAATCAACTCCATGAATCTTCTAGGACATTAGTACCCTCTCAACGAAGCATCTAGCAGAATCACTCCCTTTTAAACCCATTTCTGTACAAGGCATAAATCCTAAATTCTTTCCCAAGTTCGAACATGAGCCCATAAGGCCAACCATAACACATCTTTAATAATCCCTCTGCTCCAATTACTACTTATGGTATTTTTCTATAGCTGGGATAACCCCTCAGGATACAAATAACTAGAAACCTCACTAGTAGTTAACCATGCAACCCAATCATAGGCGGTGGGACTCTCACAATTAGCTTGAAGCGACTGTTACAAAATTCAGGAGTTCACCAGGATTCTTAATCTCTTATTGACACATCCTTTCACAATCATCCGCCGCAAATTCTCAGAATCTTTCTATAAATTCCAATCTTTCATATTCTGAATCATCATCCACATTTGCACGACCAATCTCTTTGTTGGATATCCAATATAATTCCTTGTAGAAGATTCGCCAACCATGAGACCGCTAACCTACTCACGGGGAAATAACCCGCCTGAGAAAATCTCCTTCCGACACCTTCCAATGTTGCCGCACATGATACAATCATTATGACATCAATAACTACATCCTGAGTTCAACTTTACTTTCTAGTTGCGCTGGTCCATTTAACCCTTATGGACATCAATTAGATGTGCGACAACATCCTTTCACTTCAAAGTCATGCTACATCTTTCTTCATTTCAAGCAGCTCATATCTGTCATACAAAATCTCCTGCCTCATAACAACGCCATGCTTTAAATAAAACCTGCAGACTTTAATTGCCCGTCGCTAACATCCCAGACCATTCCAAACTCTCCTTAGGAGCGCAGGCATCCTGCTATTAATTCCTATACGACTTCACCACTCTCCCACTTTGGGAAAACTCGCTCATTTGATCGGCAGCTCGACCTACACTTCTTATACCTAGCCCTTTAGAAGTTCAAAACTCCGCCTGACACTTCCCACGTGTTTTATCATCCTTTGCTGCTCATTTATTGCCTTAATAAAATTCATTTTTCATAGAACTTGAATCCACAAATTGCTACTGACTTAAATCCCTCCGAAGGTCATCTTTCTTGAACTGCCAACATTTAAAATACTGATTCCATCCTAAACCAATGCACCATGCGATATCTGACGGTTGCATCTTCAATAGTGTTTCACAATATTTCGCCAGAAGGCGAATTTTAGCAGATTATAACATCGACAAACTTAAAGCGTTCAATTAGGACATCTGAAGCCCTATATAGAGGAGGACTCCGCTATGCTTACTATTACCACGATTCATTACTTCCACCAGTTCACATCTGACCATCCTTAGTTTGATTGAATTTCCCTTATTGGGAATTTAATACTAAACCCCTTGATTACACACTGAGCAAACCTCCCTTCAATTAATTCACCGCTCCGACATATGGGCAAACACCCTACCATCATATTAACACTGCAGAATAATTGCTCATAAGCATTATGGCAACCAGTGCCTAGCCTCAACGCTCTTAGAAGCTCTATTACTGAGCTGAACAATTGAAAAAATCTTCCATTAGGCGACTATAACAGTCCAATCAACCATATCAGGAGAATTGTCTCGCACCACATTTGTAGTGCTATTACAATCCTTCAATTTTTGATTTATAACCAGCACTCGCGTTTGCGTATGATTGTGTGGAAAGGAATCAAAGGCATATGCCTCAAAGGAATCGAACTGCATGATAAGAAAATCAAGAAGGGAAGTGCTCCTAACAGTCCTGCAGTGTCCTCAGGATAAGTACAAACGTCTCCGTACCGATCCGCGAGACTCTACAAGACTTGCTCATGACTCGTGAGACTGACGGAAACCTAATGCTATGATACCATGTTGTCACGACCTAAATCCACTACAGGTCGTAATGGCGCTGGACACCATTGTCAGGCAAGACAACTAATTTATCAATTAATCTCTCTTTTAATACCCTTAAAATCTGAGATTTTTACTTCTATTTTTCATATATAAGACGATCTCTGTTTTAATTAATTTAAGAAATAACTATTAATACACATCTTTCAAATGAAGCACATATATTTTGTGTGGCTATAAATCATTGCATAAAGGTAAATTATTTCCAAATAGGGAAAAAGGTCATTCTATTTGTCACGGACTAAAAATGAAATAGGTTCACATAAATTGAAACGAAGGGAGTACAATTTACTAAAAAGGGACTTTAAATGCTGTAGGGCACCTTGCATACTGCAACTCATCCAGTCCCCGAATTGTCCGTGCTGCTACGCCTAGTAGGCCGCTAAAGTAGCATATACCTTTGCAACAAACATGCACAGAACTGTAGTATGAGTACGTAATCAACGTGTACTCAGTGAGTATCATGTCTAATCCCGAAGGGGTAGAGACGAGATGGCCAACTTCAACACTCACTAGAGGTCAATTAACAATATTCTATAAGTTCGAGGATATTCATGGATTTATATAGAAATTCTAATTATGAAGCCAGAAAGACATAAAAACCTTCAATAATAAATCAAGGGATTCCAAAGATTGTTATTTATTATATTATTAGTTATATCAAGCCATGTAGGGCCAATTCTATATTTACAATTTTCAAGTAACAGATAAACATTCACAGATCACACCGAGGCGATGGCCCGCTTCAAAAGGAATATAAACTGTGCACTACTGAGGATCGAGCGACAGACCCATAAATGCATCTATTTTCATCGAAGCGTTTGGCACGTTCCATAAATAAACACATATCCAGCTTGCGAATCATTCATGCGACGCAGGCACAAATAAAATACACGCTCAAGTAGGAGTTTATCGGGGCTATTTTATCAAATAAAAACCAAATTATCTTTTAAAAATTCAAGAAACTAAGTTTAATCCCTTTGAAATTTATTTAATAGTTCAACTTCATTCTTAACAATTCAAATGTCAAATATCCAGAGTATAAAATACTTTCGGGTCCTAAACTACCCAGAAAATAGCATAATAGTAGCTACACACGGACTCTCGTCACCTCGTGCGTACGTAGACCCCACAATTAGGAGCACATAATCAATTTAACTCACCTACATGGTAATTTCCCCCTCTTAAGATTAGAAAGGAGACTCACCTCGCTCTGAAGATCCAAACCGGCATTCCACGCCCTTTCGAAGACTCTAATTGGTGCACCACGCTCCAAAACTAGCCAACAATTATGCAAATCCATTATTATATTCTCAATTATTCATTACAATCTAATTTATAGCAATTCCTAACTCCGATCGAAAAGTTGACAAAAATGCCCTCGGATCAACGTACTCGGATTCAGAAACTTACTGAAAATAATTATTACCCATAACTCATATGGTCTATATTCCAAAATTCATCCAATTCTGTCCATGAATCGAACCTCAAATCAAGGATTTACCATTTTTCAACTTTGGGACTCAAAATCCCAATTTCTACCATCCAAATACGGATAAGAATAGAAACCAACAGAAATATTAAGGATAAACATGAAAATAAGGGTCATATATTTACCCCCTTATTTAGACGAGAACAACGCCGCAAATATCACCTCAAACGGATCTTTAGAACTCAAGATATACCCAAAATACTGAAATTCTCGGTTTAAAACACTGTCTAGGCGATATTCCTTCATCGCGTTCATGGGAGACCATCGCGTTCGCGTAAGGTAATTTTTTGTGTTGAACGGTCAAGCGAAAAATCCTTCTTCGCATTCGCCTAACCTTTCTCGCGTTCACGAAGAACAAATCTTCATACAAGAAACCAGCAATTCTTTCCGATATGGAAATGAGCATAACTCTCTCATACGATGTCCAAATTTGACGACTCTTTTTTATATGGATCCATAATTATGATAAGGATCTAATGATTTGATAAAAACTTAAGTTGGAGCTTATTTGCTTCATATGGTACCTTTATGTCCAAAGAAACAATTTTGAAACATCAAATAAGAGCGAGATACAACCCAAAACACACCCGAGGCACCCGGGACCCGAACCAATCATACCAAGCAGTCCCAAAATACATTACGCACTTTCTCGAGGCCTCAAATAATATCAAACAATAGTAAAACAATTAATTGACCTCCAATCTAAGCTTTATGAACATTAGTATTTCAAACTTCTAATTTTGATGTTTAAACCTATCAAATCACGTCCGATTGACTTCAATTTTTGGACGCAATTCATATTCAACATTATTGACATACTCTAACTTTCAGAATCGGAATACAACTTTGATATCAAAAAGTAAAACTCTCGGTCAAACTTCTCAAAAACCTTCAAATTTCTATCTTTAGCCAAATGGCTCCAAAATGACCTATATGCCTTCGAATTCACTTATGATCGCACTCCTAACTCTAGAATCACCATACGGAGCTATTCCAAGACTCAAAAATCCAAAAGGACATCGATAGCATTGAAATGTACTTCAACCCAAACTTAAGAAATTTCTTCCAAAATGCTAACTTCCACAATAGGCATCAAAACTCTCCCAGGTTATCCAAAACCCACACCGGGAATACGCCCATGTTCGAAATCATCATACAAACCCGTTGGAACCTTCAGATTCAGATTTCGAGGTCGTTTATTCAAAATTCCAATCCTAGTTCATTATTTCATCTTTAAGCTTTCGAAATGAGAATTCTCTTCCCAAAGCAATTCGAAACTTCCCGAAATCAATTTCCAACCATGCGTACAAGTCATAATACCTGAAATAAAGCTATTCTTGGCCTCTGACTGTTGAACGGAGTTCTAATACTCAAAACGACCGGTCAGGTCATTAAAAATACTGGCCGAGGATATGCTATTTATAGAGAAATTGAACATGAAAAGTAAGTATATATTTGCCGTGAAGATTTCATTTATTATTTATCAATTTTCCTGTTTCATTATAAACATTTTGTGGTGCAGTCGTTGCTTGAATGTTGAATGTAGTTCCTCGACTCAAGGAGTAGGTTGAGGACTTCGTGTCGCAGAAACCCTAATCCGAACGAGCGTGGCAGAAATTGTCCAAGCACCGGCGGGAGGCCCATTCCCATGGTAAGTTTTATTTTCTGATTTAATAATATTTTATTTTTTCCTCGTGCCGTGGAATTGTTATTAGTTCCATTTTCTTTTGCAGGTCTCCCAAGGATGTTGCTACGATGCCTTCATCCGGTGACAATGATGTGCCTCTCGAGTCCCCTGCTCTGGGGTATGGTGATGTAAAGATAAAGAAGAGGGCACCGAATTTTCCGAGCCCAGAAAAGAAAAAACCAATAAGGAGGCTGGTGCGCAAACCCAAGGAAAGCTCCACGCTCGACCCTCGAGGTCCATCTACCGGTTGAGGGACGAGTCCAAAGATAAAAAAAATAATTCCAAGCTGGTGGCCCGTATACGACCAAGTGTTGAGATACGAGTGGCCTCATAATTAGCAGTTACTGAAACTAAATCGTCTTGACTTGGGGAGGTCAATGAGAGAGGTTTAGTCGAAGCTCAAAAACCAAAAAGGGCAAGACCAATCTACCTTGAGACAGAGAGGCTATAATAATATTGTATCTTGTTGTTTTTGAACAACTGATAATGCTCCGGAAGGTATTCTCGGAATAATATACCTCTCCAATTCACCATTATTATTTACTAAGTCTATGATTGCCGATGCTTAGCAGCTGAAAGAACAATCCACTGAAGATCCACAAGGGGTGGACACCTTTAACAACTTATTTGATAGCGTAGACTCTACCACTACGAAGGACATCACCGGGTTGAGTGATATACCAGAGTCTATTGAGTGGACCTACCTTGAGCCTAAAATTTGTCAATCGGTTCCCATCCCCGACTTTGAATCCTAGACGGAAGCGGTCAATTGTTATGTCTATTTCAAAAGATGCTAGGGTTCTTTCTACCCCTGTGGGGGTGGCTAGTTATCTTTGGTACTTGGTGACCGGGGCCAAGATGAACTACGTGGAAGTTCCTCGTTTGTTCAACAAAGGCCAATAGGCTTTAAATCGCGTAACCTTAAATACCTCTTAATAATTTCTAGTGTGCATTTTAATTATTTTGTAGATGATTGTAATTTCCCTCCTTGTATTTGTAGGCTTTGGTACTCCACCATGAAACATTCCTCCCATACCGAGAATATTTGAACTAGTATAAGGCCGAGATCCATGTGCTCACTGAGAAAATAGATGCTTACAAACTTCTCAGTGAACAAAGAGAAGGGGAGGCTAAGGGCCACCTGGCGGAGTTAAAGATGGCTCGGAAAGAGCAAGAGAACCTAGCTGAGTAGGTAAGAATAATTTTTGAAGTTAGTGACAACGAATCAGACGTCATGACTAATGGCCCAAACCAGCAGGTCCAACAGAAGATTGATAATATCGGGAAGATCTGAGAGAGGTGGACAAAGTAAAGGCTAAGGCTGAAGAATGTAAAAAGAACATGGACCACATGTACTAAAAGAAGGAGACCACTTGGGCTCAACTGGCTTCGGCTGAAGTCATGCTTCGAGGTATAAAGGAGAAGTCCTTGGTGTAGGCCAATAATATTGAGGAGCTCTAGTCCCAACTAAATTCAGCCATCTCTGATCAAGAAAGTTTTGCCTCGGAGCTTGAAGCGGCCAAGTCGGAGGGCAAAGTAACTAAGGCCAATGCTAATGAGATGGTAGTCATTTATAAAGTTGATGCTAAGGCTGATCAGGTTTGAGCAAAGACATCACCAAGCATGCTTAATGGCAATCTTGAAGGGAGACCCTTGGGGAAATCTGTACTCGGGGTTTCAACCTATCAGCTGAGATCGAGAACGCCATGGAGCTCGAAGTTGAAGCTAAAACTTTGGCTTATCTAACTTTTTCTAAAATTGTTTTTCTACTTTTAAGTTTATTTTCATTTTTAATTTTATTGTTACCATAATTATTGTCCTTCCACTTATCTGTTGTCACTTACGATGCTAATATTATTTGTCTATTTTTCTAGTGTTATTATAAATCTTTTGTCTCTGAGCCGAAGGTCTGTCGAAAATAGCCTCTCTATCCTCAAGGGTAGGGGTAAGATTTGCGTACACTCTACCTCCCCAGACCCCACTAGTGTGATTATTATTGGGTTGTGTTGTTGTTCTTGTTGTTGTTGTTTTCTTATTCATATTCACAAAGATCCTAATGACTTAGCATGAAATAAGCAGGTTATGTTTGAAGGTTCAAACAAACCTTGCCTTTACATTAATTTATTTTAAGGCATTTTGGGGGTTCGGTGTTACCGGGAGCTTCTACTCAAAGTAACTGGCTGAGATTACAGTTCACCATGGGTAGCCTTTAGAACCGATTATGAAAATTTTCTTTTTGAAGGTCTTGTTTCTATTACGGGTCTCAGATATCTCTGAGCAATGTTAATATGGTCGTAGCCTTTTAGTTCGGATGTTGCCTAGTGGGCTTGGTTTCCCGAGTTATATAGGCTTGCCTAAGATAACAGTCCTTGAGTGGGAATGGTCGTGGCCTTCAAACTTCAGAGGTTTCCAAATAGGTCTTGTGTCCTCAATGTCTAATAGCTTGATTGTTCGAGTTTCTTTTCGGGAGGCAATCCCCAAGTGAGAGAGTGATTGTTCGATCTCAGGTGAAAGTGAACCTTAGGATCATTACCTTTAGGGGATTAGAAGCAAGGAATTCCTTAAAAAATGTAAATACGAAATTTTTAAAGGACAAGATGATTGAAAGGAGGATACTTCTCTTTATTCTTGTGTAAAACAAATATACATGTGTACATGCTCTATTCTAGGTCTCGAGCAATCTGTGCGAGCAGGGTTCATTTGACCATTCAGCCCTTACAATAAATTTGGCTATTTGGCCCTTACAATAAATTTGACCATTGGCCCTTAAAATAAATCTGACCGTTTGGCCCATATAATAAATCTTACCTTTCGGGACCCTTATATCACGAAGTGATTTCCTTTATAAAGTCGATATCCGAGGTTAATGCCAGTATTTGAGGTTGACCATAGAGAGAAGCGGTGGATACTGCTAATGCGATCCATAATACTGATTCATGACCGGCCTTCTATTATAAGTTAGCACGATTGCTATTACCTCGTTAACAACATTGTTGGAAAACCTATGGGGGACAAAATTGTGTCAAGTGAAAAAGAGTGTAATACGTGCTTTTAGACCTAAAATTTTGTACTGCTTCTTATCGGTCACCTACAAGTGTTAGTCCGAAAATATTAATGAAAGAAAACAAAAAGAGTCATAACTTAGTAGTAATATCATTCTAGGTGGGTTACATTCCAGTTGCTAGGTATTTGTTCGTCATCCATTATTTCACGCTTCTAGAATCATTTTTCGTGATTTTTATGATATGATACGACCTTTCCCAGTCCTGTCCCAATTTCCCTTCACTCGGGTTATGAGTGTTCAGCATGAGCTTTCTTAGCACTATGTCTCCGATGTAGAAGTATCGAAGGTTGGCCCTTCTATTGTGATACCTCTCGATTCATTGTTTTTGGGCTGCAAACCAAACAAGGGCGGCTTCGCGCCTTTTATCCAATAATCCTGTAACGATCCGACCATTCATTTTGAGTACTAGCGCTCCGTTCAGCAGTCAGAGTCCATGAACAACTTCATTTCAAGTATTAAGACTTGTACGCGTGGTCGGAATTGAAATTTGAGAAGTTCAGAGTTTATTTGGGAAGAAAATTCTCATTTCGGAAGTTTAAAATTGAAAGAATGACATAGGATTGGGATTTTGAGTAAACAACCTCGAAATCAGGATCTGAAGGTTCCGGCAGGTTCGTATGATGATTTTGGACTTAGGCGTATGCCCGGATTGGTTTTGGATAACCTGGGAGCATTTTGGCGCATATTGTGGAAGTTACCTGTTTGGAAGCAATTTCATAAGTTTGGTTTGAAGTGCATTTCAGTGTTATTGATGCCTTTTAGTGATTCTGAGTCTAGGAAAACATCCGTATGGTAATTTTGGAGTTGGGAGCGTGATAGGAAGTGAATTTGGAGGTCCGTAGGTCATTTTGAAGCTATTTGGCTAAAGATAGAAATTTGAAGGTTTTTGGGAAGTTTGATCAGAGGTTGACTTTTTGATATCAAGGTCAAAATCCGATTCTAGAAGTTGTAATAGGTTTGTAATCTCAAATGTAACTTCTGTAAAAAATTTGAAGTCAATCGGATGTGATTTGATAGGTTTAAACATCAGAAATAGAAGTTGGAAAGTTCAAAGTTCATAAAGCTTGCATTCGAGGTCGATAGATGGTTTTAGCGTTGTTTGATGTAATTTGAAGCCTTGAACAAGCTCATAATGTTTTTTAGGACTGGTTGGTATGATTGGTTGGGGTCCAGGAGGCCTCGGGTGGATTCCGGGTGGCTAACGAATCGAATCTGGAGTTTGAAGCAGTGCAGAAGCTGGTGCTTCTGGTATTTCCGCTTTTACATAAATAGGGACTGCAGAAGTGATATCGCCGGTGCGAATGGTAGACGGCATAATCAGTTTTGGTTGAAGCTGCAGGGATCCGCAGATGCGGTTGGGTTTCCGAAGAAGTGGAACTCACCTACGATGTGGAGAACCGCCGAAGTGGATGGCCTGGACATGGATAGGAGCCGCAGAAGTGGCAAGATATACGCAGAAGCGGCAAAATATCTACACAAGAGGAACCGCATAAGCGGTAATATTTATGTGGAATCGGAGATGAGTGAAGGCAGAGACTTGTTTTAAATCGGGGTTTTGGTTCATTTTACCCATTTTTCATGGCTTGGGGCGATTTTTGGAGAGCTTAAAGGAGGTATTTCGTCACCTATGTTAAGGTAAGTTATCCCCACCACTTTTGAGTTGAATATATCAATTATATATGGATTTAAGCACGGAAATTGGAGTAAATATTGCGGTTTTGGTTGAAAACCTAGAAAATTATAATCTTGGATTTAGCCACAATTTTAAGTATGGAATTAAGAGAAAAATATGTATTTGAGTTCGTAAGGTCATGGGTAACCTTTATCTTCAAAAAATTATGGATTCCGAGCACGTGGACCCAAGGGCATTTTGGTCATTTCACTAGGAGGAGTTGGGAATTTGTATAATCTGAATTGTTAACAAGTATTTGAGAATGTTCTAATTCATTTGTCGTTAATTGGCTAGTTTTGGTGCATTATGCATTGGTTCAAGCCTTCGGAAGAATGTAGAATACCGGTTATGAATCTTCGAAGCAAGGTGAATCTCCTTCCTAATCTTGTGAGGGGAAATTTACCCCATAGGTGAGTTAAACTGGTTATGTGATCCTATTTGTGAGGGGGACGTATGCACGAGATGATGAGAGTCCGTGCGTAGCTACTATTATGCTATTGTCCGGGTAATCTAGGACCCAAAAGCATGTTATATTTGGATTAATTGTGAACCCATTGATGGCTTGAGTTACTTAAATCACATTAAATAATTAACTGGATTTCTAAAAAGAACTTAAGCTTCATTTTCTTAAATTATTAAAAAGAATTGATATTTCTTGGATATTTGCTCGACGTTGACTTATTGACTAATTGTCTGTTTGTGTGTGTTTATTTTGTAATGGGCCGAACGCCTCGGCAGATTAATAGATGCATCTATAAGTGCGTCGTTGACCCTCAGCAAGTGCGCATTTATTTCTGTTGGATTGGTCCGTCGCCTTGATTTGATTTGCGCATACTTGTGTTGCTGCTTGAACTTGATTGAGTTATTATTGCCCTTTCGTGGCATAAAGATAATTGGATCATAATTAAAGGAAATTCTAGAAATTTTCCTATGAATGAATTACATTCACTTGTCTCTTTCTATCTGGATTAAAAATCATGTTTATAAAATAAATCCACAGATTACTATTTATTAGGGATAAATCATTACTGGACCACTAGAAAGTGTCAAATGTTAACCATCTCGTCTCTACTCCTTCTGTATTAGGCGGGATACTCACTAAAAAATGGTCCAAAAGGGACATTACTTGCAGACGCTCAAACAAACCCAAACGATCAAGTCCCAAAGCAGGTGATGGCAGTTAGTATGAGAAACGGTAGAGATCTTGATGCTGAGTAGGAGAGAAATAGAGGCAACTTGCAGGCTGAGACACTCATTCCAGTACCCATTGAACTGGATGAGTCCACAGGGCTGAAAAAAGTTACAGTCCAGCCAGCAGCTAAAAATAATGATGTGCAGCAGGAAACGGGGAAAGCAGCTGAATTGGTAGAACAGGCGGTTGTGGAACAGGTAGTAGAGAAAAAAAACTCCCAATTGATTGGGAAGAACTGGCCTCCAGCCCCTTTTCCCCGATGGTTGGCCAAGCACCAGAAAGAGGGGCAATACAAGAAGTTCTTCGAAATGCTCAAGCAACTCAAAGTAAACATCCCTTTAATTGAAGCTTTGAAAGAGATGCCTGGGTATGCTAAAATGATGAAAGACTTGATGTCGCGGAAATTTGATTTCCAAGACTTGGCCACCGTTAATCTTATTCAGACATGTAGTGCAGTGGTATCTAGACCCATAGCTGAGAAGTTATCTGACCCAGGTAGCTTTACTATTCTGTGCACTATCGGAAACTTTGCCTTTGCTAAGGCATTATGTGATTTGGGGGCTAACATAAATCTTATGCCCTTGGTGATCTATAAGACGATGGGCCTTGGGAGAGCCAGGCCTACTTCTATGTTATTACAGCTTGCTGACAGGACGACAAAGCGTCCATTCGGGATATTAGTTAATGTGCTTATTCAGGTGGGAAAGTTTATGTTTCCCGCCGACTTTGTGATTCTAGACAGCTAGGTGGATGAGGAGATTTCTATAATCTTAGGAAGACCATTCCTAGCCATGGGGAGAGCCTTGATCGATTGTGGGACTGGGGAGCTCAAGATGAGGCTAAATGATGAAGAAATTAATAATAGGTGAATTTGACTATAATTGTACCCTAAATAATCACACTTTGTTAAGGAATTAATGTTGTTTATGAGGACAAAATGCTTTGATTAGTGTTCGATTGTGTTTTACAGGTACATGTGATACATTGGATGCCATAAAGAGCTATTTTGGAGTCCTAGGTTGATGAAAAGGCCAAAAGAAGAGCTAAAGTGAAGAGGTCTTGAAGAAGCAGGGAAGAATCAGAAGCATTGTTCCTCCGCGGTTCACTCGCGTCCGCAGATGCACCGCGAAAAAAGAAGGCCTCTGAAGTTTGACTGTTCGCGGTCCGCTCGCGGCCGCGAACGAACCGCGGAAGGCTCCGCAGCAGCAATCCCAATTGGACTCAAACTTAGTTTTTAAGCCCTATAACCTCTATATAAACTCCAAGTTTGCCCCATAGAGGCATGTTATCTTTATTTCATTACCTTTGCAAGGTTTTTAGTAAGAGAGAATCCTCTCAAACTCTCTCTTTTATTTTATATCAATTATTTCTTTATGATTTCAATTATTATTCTTGTTTCTTCAAGCATGAGTAGCTAATTCATTTTCTAAGGTTTTGATGGAACCTATCGGGTGATGAGCTTATCCTTTATGTGATTACAAATTGTGACTTAGATTTCTATTTGTTCAACTTCATTCTTATTGTAGTTAATTGGTAGAGCTCCCAATTAGCGGTGCCTATTTAGTGTGCATAACTTGGAAAAGAGTGCATATTTAGGTATATTGTTGAACAACACCATACCTAGGTTATTGGAGGAATCTATAACTTTAGGCGTAAAGATGGGGTTAGGAATAACGAAGTCTTGGGTGCAATCTTAAGTGAACTATTCAAATTAAAGCTAGCTAGGGTAGATCGGGAGAGTACACTAGTAAATTATTGTAATTGCTTGGGAGAGGGTTACAATACACATAGCGTTCATGATTGATAGAATATATTAACAATTTGTAAGAGCATAACGATAAGGAATTCCATCAATAGGGGAAATCAATACCTTAATCCTTCTCTATATTATTTTATTCAACATTCAATTCTTTCTTTTAAGCATTCTTAATTCTTGCAAGTAGTAGTTCGAAAATCATATAAAAAGATATTCTAAATTTTGGGAACTTGATTCGGAAGTACTCTTAGGTTGTCAAAGTTGTGATTGATAGGTTAATTCTTTGTGGGATCGATCTTGTACTTATTAGACCAAGTTATATTGACTACGACCGTTGCTTGGACGTGAATCAGAAATCATATTCAATGTACAAAAATCCATGAGGTGCCCTAGTAAGTTCGCAAATTGCTCTCTCATTGATGCAGTAGATGTGATAGTGGAGACATACGATGTAGCTTTAACAGCTGAAGATCCACTTCAGGCATGCCTAATGAACTTAAAGGAGGTAAATGGTGAAAGTCTGGCGGAGTGGGTGTTTAGCATTGGAAGGCAAGGGGTTTTGGGATAGAGAGTTGGAGTTTGAACCTCTATACTTAGAAAAGAGAGAGACCCCTCCAGCAAAACCATCCATTTAGGAACCACCAAAGTTTGCAATTAGCAGCTCATCTTAGATATGAATTTCTGGGCCCTAACTCCATTTTACCCGTTATTATCTTATCTGGTTTGTTAGATGTGCATGCTCAACAGCTTATACAAGTACTCAAGGAATGTAAAACTGCCATCAGTTGGACCATGGCAGATATAAAGGGGATCAGCCCCACTTACTACATGCATAAGATTCTCATGGAAAAGGGACACTAACCTTCCACTGAACACCAAAGAAGGCTGAACCCAAATATGAAGGAAGTGGTGAAGAAGGAAGTGATAAAGTGGCTAGATGTGGGAATTATTTTCCCAATCTCTGATAGTAACCGGGTTAGCCCAGTTAAATGTGTGCCAAAAAAGGGTGGCATGACGGTTGTGCAAAATTAAAACAATGAATTAATCTCAACAAGAACCATCACCGGATGGAGGATATGCATGGACTACCGGAAACTGAATCTAGCCACCCATAAGGACCACTTCCCACTTTTCTTCATTGACCAGATGCTCGATAGGTTGGTAAGGAGGCCACATTTTTGCTTCTTGATGGGTACTCAGGGTACAATCAGATCTCCATTGCCCCTGAGGATAGAGAAAAAACCTCCTTCACATGCCCATATGGCCTTTTTGCCTTCAGGAGGATGCCATTCAGCCTATGCCATGCAGCTGCCACATTCCAAAGGTGCATGATGGCCATATTCACTGACATGGTGGAAGATATCATGGAGGTGTTCATGGATGATTTCTCAGTGGTAGGGAATTCGTTCGAGGAATGCCTTGTCAATTTGATAAGAGTGCTGAAACGGTGCATTGAGACCAACTTGGTGCTAAATTGGAAAAAGTGCCATCTCATGGTACAAGAAGGAATAGTCTTGGGGCACCGGGTTTCAAGCAAGGTTATTGAGGTGGACCGAGCCAAAGTTGACATCATTGCAAAGTTGCCTCCACCAACGTCATTCAAAGCCATTAGAAGCTTTCTTGGACATGCCGGTTTTTGCCGGAGGTTCATTAAAGACTTCTCCAAAATTGCTAATCCCCTCT